>VMKM01000138.1:0-570402 GCA_008360985.2 Macquaria ambigua
TCCTCTCTCTCTCTCTCCTTCTGTTGCTTTCTGCAGGTATTTCTGCCTCTGGAGCTGTAGAGTCTGGATCTATGGTTGCAGGCCACCTGCTGCCCCCGTGTTCCTGCTCAACAGCCACTGCTGCTATTATTGTTATTTCTCTTAGTATTAGTATTACTATTATTATATTGCTATTAGTAATATTTTATTAATATTAACATCAATATCATTACCACAACTATTACTTTACATCTCTATGTAGAACTGTACTGTACTACTGTATGTTCTCTTTCCTCCTGCTCTCTCTCTCTCCCGCTCTCTCCCTCTCTCTCTCTCTCTCTCTCTCTCTTTCTCTACCTCTCTCTCTCTCTCTCAACCCAACTGGTCGAGGCAGATGACCGCCCACCCAGAGCCTGGTTCTGCTCGAGGTTTCTACCTGTTAAAAGGGAGTTTTTCCTTGCCACTGTCGCCTAGTGCTGCTCATGGTGGGAATTGTTGGGTCTGAAAAAGTGCCCTGAGATAACCTTGTTATGATATGGCGCTATATAAATAAAAAAACTGAATTGAAAATCAGCTCTGACTGAAGTGACTGACTCACTGACTCAGTACTGCCATTGGTGGCTGTGGTATTGCAACAAGACTACTGATTAAAATGGCAGTCTCATTTATAAAGCCTTCAGTCTAATGAGTTTGCTTTTTAAACATTCTTCTCATAGTGAATTGTCGGAATGCCTGTTGATAGACTGAAATTTCCAAGTTCCCTCATTGGGGTCTGCTATCAGCTTTGCTCTGCATCCCTTTTCAGTACTGGGTATTTCACACTGACTTCCATTCCAATAGACACATTTCTCAGAAGCAATATAGCTTCTGTGAGAGTAGGCGAGGTGTAGTGGGGGAGGCTTATACAACAGTTCTATGTAGGCTCAAATGAAAGATAGGAAGTTAATTGTTCAAACAGCTCTGAACGTGCATTAGAGAGGCTGGAAGGAGGATTGTGGATTAAGCTGGTTGTTCGTGATTAATTCGACATGTAGAGATCAGATTGTTGGCCACAAGTTGCCCACCACAGCTGTGTTATCTGCTGTGCTAGACATAACTGTTACTGATCCTCAGGCTGGCCAACACACAGTTTGTGCGAGTGATTGTACATGAGTGTAATAATAATCCATAAGGCTTGGCTTGATGTGTGGAGTTAAGCAGGATTGTCAAATAATCAATTTCGCCCCAGTGACTTACTTTGCCAAGCAGCCGTGCTATTCCTATTGGGATTTGTCTCTGATTTCTTCAATTGATCCAGGGGATTTTATAGACACATGGGCTTGACTGCTGTTGCACTTTGCTGAACTTCGTGGCAGTCAAGCTTGGCCGGCCTGCTTAATGATTTCTTTCGTTGCATATTTATCTGCTGAGATGGCTGTGTTTTTCAAAGCAGAGTGGTACTAATAGTGCATCAATAATGTATCTGGTGGCCTCACAAATGAACTGTTTGATAGACACCAGCAGAGTGGTTGTGAGAGTGTGAAGGGAATGCAAGGGCCAAGTTAAAACTAATAATTCATACTATTTTCAAATAACTAGACATCTGTTCTGCTACTCTTACCAATTCATATGACACAATCGTGATTCAGTCTATAGTGAGTTCATGAATGCTTTACATTTGATGCTCTAATGGTGTCTGCCATATTTCTTTATTACATTTTACATATAACGGGTTGAAATTCTATGATAATGATCTGTATTCATTATTCAATATGTATTCATTCAGTAAAATTAAGATTAATAGTCACTCTAGTTATCAAGGCTGATAGATAATGTCAGATAATGAGAAGCTACTCTGCTGCTATCCAACTTGAGAGAACCAACTTAAAGCAACATGCTGGTGTTTTCACATGTGTTTAGGCCTTTACACACGGGGGACGTTACCAATAAACAACACAAAAATACAAAATACTCGAATGCGAAAAAAAAGTAAACCTTGTTCTGAAAAAATATTACGCCACTTTTTTGCTGCGTAACATTCGCGTTCTGTGTGAAAGTACTCAAGAAAAAAAAACAGTTCAAAAAGATATATTGATGTGCAAATTAATTGCATGAAAAAAATGCCTCCGGTGTGTAAAGGCCTTCAGTCGCCTTTTGTTTAAATCTTTTACTTTGTCAATATCATGTTACTGTTGTGTTTTTCTGCACTCACAAGCAATCAAGCAGTCATTTTACTTGATGGTACATTCATGGACACTCTTAACATCCACAAACTGACTATTAGCTACCACAAAGCAATGCAATGATGAGCTACAGTATGTTGTTGGAAAATCAGATCTGGAAGACATGCAGCAGATGTTCTGAAAAGGATAATGTTGATTTGATTGTTTCTTGCATTTTAAAGCTTGCTATTCAGCAGTCATCTCTCCGATATCAGATGTCAAAGTGTCCCTGAAAGCACCAACAGGAAGAGCTTTCAAAAGAGAACCTGCTTGCAACTGCATCACTATGTGACAACAAGGTGACTGTCAAAAAACACAAAGGCCATGAAATGTTCACTGTCATGGATTTCCAACCATCATTTTCTGACATTACCTGACACCAGAGGCCACTGGAAGGTAGGGAAATAAGTTAAAAACACAAGTTTTTAAAATGATTAGTAGTTTACTCAGATAAAACCACTAATATGGCCACAGTGTCTCTATAGTACATTCACTATATTGCTGTTGCATTTGACTGATGTCCGTGAAAGGTTGGCCAGTTGTTTTCCAAAGAAGAGGAGCTTCACCTCAAACATGATCAATAAAGTTAAAGGGAAAGTTTTTTTTAATACTTACCATTAGTTTTGGAATTGGTCCAGTAGATTACCTCCGCCGGCATCCACCAAAGGGCTGCAATGGCTGGAACGTAATCCTTGTGGGCAATTGCGCCCATGAAAAGTACGTCCACTAAAAGTGCTTGTTTTTGCCACTTATAGGCTCAGGTAGTTACCCTAAGTGTCTGACAACATTATGGAAAGAATCCCTACAGAAACAGACTGTTTTGTTAAAGAGTAAGATCCTTTCATCTTCCTGCAACAACTCAACCTCTCGCGAGATTTCAGAGCGAGACTTTCTGTTTCTGGTTAAACAAAAAGGATCTTACTCTTTAATTTGAGCCTGTCAGTGGCAAAAACAAGCACTTATAGTGGACAGATTTATCACATGCGTAATTGCCTGCAAGGATTACGTTGCAGCCATTGCAGTCCATTCGCTGATGCCGGTGGAGGTGATCTACTGCACCAATTCCAAAACTTTTGGTACCTATTAGTCATTTAGACCCCAAAATTTGTAAAAATAGGGCCCAGGTTTAAAAATACCAGTGTTTCCCTTAAGACAACTTACAGTACCAGCCTGTGTGGCCGCTGGTTATTTTCTAACTATCATCTTGCACCTGTTTTATCTCAGCAGTCATGGTGTATTGTAGGGGCACGCATTTTAAATTGTCTATTATATAAGCCACTACCTGTTTTACACTAAGCATGTAATGATGACTTAACTAGCACTTTACTTGTCTTTTACTAAATCTGTATACTTGTAATTTTAGAGTTAGTCCATTTTAACCTGCTTTGTTACTCCAAGTTTTACCTTGTGCAAGGACAAAACCAAAAGGCTCTGTCAGTGTATCACACTGGCTGTCAATGCAGACATCAAACAGAGGAAAAGTCCTGACCAGGCAAAGAGAGAGGAGGGAGGTACGACTGAAATCTGCAGTGTTTTTCACAGAGGATTCTAGAGGTAACTTTTTTTTTTTTTTTACCAGCCTCATCTCTTGTAGGTTACAGCACGTCTCATTCAAGGACTCAACAAAATGGCTCTGTCAGTACATAGTGCTTGTTGATAAACCATGTTGTGTAACTGAGTTGGTGTTCATTAAGCAAAACTAATTCCTGAGTATAAACCAGGGATTCACTATTTTCCTCTCACTTGCATGTTTCTCATTAGGTTCTCTCTTTTACAATGTAAATGAGACATTTAATCCTTATTTTGTTATTTTGTTTCATGACATTGCTTTGAATATTGTGTGTTCATGTATGGCTTTTTGGAGTGGAAATTAATGATGCTATTCCTTCACTCTTTCTGCCAAATTCACTGTTCTGCTGGAGATTAATTTGCATTGTATGACTAATGACTAATTGCTGAGGTTATGCTTTTTGCAAGTGAAATTGATTAATTATGATTTTTTTTCTTGGTTTTGTTGTTTGGGGCAGCAAATTTAAGCAGTGATTTATTTTGTAATGTTATTTGGTAGCTATTTGGGGTGGGGGCTGCTGTCAAAGGTTTAGGCTCCTGATGTTCTATAACACTTTACATGCACCTGTTTGGAAATAAATAAAAGTACTGGCAGAAGTAAACACTGTTCGTGTAAAATCCAAGAAAAAAAAGACACCATAGCATTGGCCGCGCTGTGATTGACAGCTCTGAGAATTAGAGTGGACAAACATCATGGCAAATACAAAAATGTTGCTAAAATAAAATAAAAGCAGGATCTCACAGAACAGAGAAAGCAGTCATTTTAAACTCAGTGAAATAAGAAATAAAAGTCCAGCAGCAGACATGTTTTAGCTTGATGGGTGTGGTGGACACTAAAACTCGATGACTGACAGATTTTTCAGAAACCCCACTGCCTTCCGTTGAACAAGTAGGGAACACTTGTGCATGTAAATTATGAAACTGCTCAGAGCTTTCAGGGCTGACAGTGATACCCACTGTTATTCAAATTAACACCGCAGATTACAAAAGTAAAAGTGGTGGGCGCAGAACAAATCAGAGTATGAAAACCAGTTTAAAATTCATGGTAATTCAGAATAAATGAAAAAATATTTTTTTTATTCTACTGCTTTCAAGATTAATTTGCTACACTGGAGTGAATGAGTATGCACAGGTAGCTGTGTATGTATTTGTAATGATTTATGATTGCCTTCTTACTGAATTGCAGGTACTTGTATCCATTTTAGGTACTAAAGATTCTCTGCACACTCATTTTCTTACTGAATTCTGATGCAGAAGTTTGCAGGCGATAAACCATCAAAGTTCTTCATGTCGATCTTTAAACTCTATTGCAGTAGGCCTGACAATTTAAAACTTGATTAGTATCCCTCACTCTTGGTGAGTGCAGAAGTAAATATTTTGCCAGTACAGAAGAGCATCACCATTTTCTTTTGATTGCTGACTTTTGTAACTATTTGTAAGTCTAACTAAGCATATTTGATGAAGTTGATGAACTTGCATGATTCTTGCAATTCTTGGGTTGTATCCACATGGCTGAATTCACTTATTGTGAGTAGCTTTGGATAAAAGCTTTAGCTAAATACATATAATGTAGTGTAACGTCATATGTTTGATTGATATTGATCTTGAAGCTTTCTGTCACTCAATGAAGACAAGTGATTGGGCAGTTGATCTGTTGTTCTTAAAATCTCTGCTATTGACTCTCTTGACCCTCCGTCTACAGACTGAACCAAACACAGGCTATCAGATCAATGGTGTCTGTATAAAAATGCAGTAAAAGCGCTGCTCTTCTGAACAAGGCACCTGAACCTGAAGGACACATTCATAACTTCTGCCAGATTCAGGAAAGCGAGGATTTTATTGACTCCTTCCTTCGGCTCCAGTAATTGAAGCAAGTGATAGCTGGGGAGCTCGCCATCCATAACATATTGAGGAGCCCTTCGGTATCTCTAGCAGGGCATTTTACCGTCTCATCAAAAGACGCTTGGAAGCTATTTATCAACGGCAACATCGCTGAGGAGGTGCTTCACCTTGAGGAACTGAGAGTAGCAGACATCCAAGGCAAACAGATGGAAGAAATCAAACAAAATTAATTCTTTTATTGGTCTGAGTCTTCTTTAGGGGAGTGAGTAAAACTTGGATGCACTGGCTCGTGAACAAATTAATGTTCTTTCACAATTCAGTATGTACAGCCTCCATGGCCACGGACAGCCATGACAAATCTACCATCCAAGAGGTCTGGAAATGTTTGAGAGGGTGTGAGTCATTATATGGCAACAGTGTGATTTTTCATTGTATCTTTTCAAGGGCAGGCACAATTCATTCCCTGCAGGAGGCCAGTTGAGATGCAATGGATTTGATTTCTTGCAAACATCCGAGCATCATAATTCTTTGCAGTTTAAAGACTCTACTTCTTGCTGGCTCTATATCTTTATGGAGAGGAACATGCATCTTTACCAAAGTTTAGGCCAGTGGTCCATGTGAAACATCAAAGTTTCTCAATTTTTCTAGAAGGAGAAATCGATTGAAGGATTGGTTCATGTGGGAATGTGGCCAGTGCTTATGACAGATGCTTAAGAGTTTTTTGAAAGAGCTCTGGGACCAAAGCAGGCAAGCATACAAATGAAAGCTGTTTGTGACGGAGCTGACTAAAGAGCTGGAAAGTCTTGAAAGGCTTGCTTTAACCCACAGCACGTTACCAAAGCATGGATGTGATGTTTGTGGAGCACTGGGTGTGGCGTGTTCTTCTTCAAACAGCTGATAGGCAGCATGATATGTGACCGTGCTGTAGAATATAGTTCTGAGTTATCTGACAGTAGCACCGATATTATAACAGTGAAGAACTCCTCATGTCAAAATCCCAACTTTCCCTTTAAACTCAATCCTGCATGGATGTCCAGCAAGGAATGATGATGGAAAGATGCCCAGCTGTACTTAAAACAATGGCTCAGTGTGCAATTCACAGAAATTAAAACACAGGTGGAAATCACGTTGTAATGAACTGGATAATCAACAATACTCAAGAAAAATGAGCATGTAAATGTCGGTACAGAAGTAGCCAATTACAAAAGGATTTTGCTTCTGTCTGGATTTAATCTTGCAGAAATTGGCTCACCCGCCGTTTAATTCAACAGGCAGGTGTTGGAACATTCTGTGCAGGGCAGCTCGCAGAAAAGCATTTGTCATTCTGATGAATACTGATTTAATTTTAATGTTGATCTGACAAATGCAGGGCTGGTGCCGAAGCAAAATAAGGACCTGTTCAGGACTATATTTGTTTCTTTTTGTGTTGTTTCCCTTGTTGTATAAGAATTAAAAAGCCCTATATAGCTGTAATTGCCCAACACATGTGAAACAACATGAGACCACCCTGGCTTCATTTCTGATTGCAGATTATACATTTTTTTTAGTTTCGCATTCTGTTATGCAGGACAATTTGTGGAATGCTATAAAATGTATTTTACTGACCCTTACTGGAGATCAAGAAATTACAACATTATTGAACTCTCTATAGTACAGTGCATAGGTGCAGATTTTTTTTCCCAATGTCAGGGTGCTACTGAATTGTACCTACCAGTACTTTGACAATCTCAACAATCTTGCAACAGTCTTGTGTATGGTTTATGCAGACTGTTGAGACAGAAAACGATGAGACATTTGAACGTCTTAATATAGGCCTATATGTGCATTATAAATATTCAATTCAATTTTTATTCGGTTTTATTTATATAGCGCCAAATCATAAGTTATCTCAGGGCTCTGAAAAAGAAAAAGAAACATTCATTAGTAGACTAATTAGCAATAAAATAACCAGTTCAAAATCGGATAGTCTAAAAATCTGTACACAGAACAATTTGGTGGTTACACTCATTGCAGGTGTCTGAGGCTCTTACCGATGACCGCCTCCTCATTTACACCGACCACCTGAGGATGGTTAAGGCCGTCCACCTCCTGAACCTCGATGTTCTCGTCAACATCCAGCGCAACGACGAGGTCCAGTTCTGCACCTCTGGCTGGGGCAGCATGTGGGTCAAATATGCCCAGCATTACTAGGCTCTCTGGGAGAAGACCAGGCTGCTTCTTCTTGCTTTCCCAACAACATATTTTGTTGAGCAGGGATTCAGCCAGGTGCAGTCCAAGTCAGACTTTTTCCTTGGTAAGCTGTTCTTGTTTTCCGTTGGAACAATTAATAAGAATGCTTCTTGGCATTTCTGATTGGCTGCTGTTTGTGATCCCTAATTAAAGTTTGAATGTCAAATTTCTAACCGTTTCTGATTGGCTGCTGTTTGTGATCAATAACGACACCTAATTAAAGTTTGAATGTCAAATTTCTAATGTTGCATTTGTTTAACACTCATGAATATAATTTCTATTCATATGGCTTTTTTGCTTCCCGGGAAACTAATGATAATGATATACCAACTATCCAGTCAAAATCAAATTTGTTATTTGGCATTCAATTACACGCTTTTTAATGATATAACACAATATAATAATAATAATAATAATAATTATAAATATAGCAGAGTATACACAATACATTAATATTCAGGGAAGACAATTAGTCTGCATTTTATTTGATGGGGGGTGGTAAGGGACCTGGATAATGGATAGGGGGGAGCTGGCCCAAAAAAGGTTGAGAACCACTGGTCTAAATATTCAAACATCACAGAATTTAAAACAATGTCTTTGCTTATAATAACATCACTCAGTTAATTGTATAATTCAGTTTCAGGTGTAAGGTGTTTGCTAATTTGTGTTCATTGATCAAACATTTTAGCATAAGCCAACTTTATTATTGTAAGTGAAAAGAGGAAAAGGGAGGACATCAGGCCCTTTTTAAAACAAGAATTAAGTCCAAGTAACAGCTTAGCTAAAAAGAACGTTTTCGAATCAATGATTAGCAAACAATGATCATTTTTGATATGGGTAACTTTTGTACCCCTAGCTAACGTTGTGTGGCGAGCCCAGCACTGTTATCCACGATCAAAACGATCATAGTGAAAATAACTTTATGAGCGTGTTGAACACCACAATGTTAGCTAGAGAAAGTTAGCTGTATGGGTAGTCGACTCATCTAATGGTAAGTTAGCAAGTTAATGTTAAATTAGCTAATGTTACTTGTGGCTATTTCATTAGAATGAAATGACATAATGTGAATAAATGTGACGTGAATTAAAGAGTGAGTATGAGTTTGTAGCTTTGGATGGGTGGGTTGATAGGTCACCGAGCAAAGAGAGGGATGGAGAGAGTGGGATGCTATGGTTCATAATGAGGGATATCCTGTCAGTGACTTGTTTCCAGAAGTATGAATCTGAAAAACCCATTTTATACATCTTGTGTTGAGTAATATGTGTTCTGTGGATCACTTTATATTGTATTAGCTGTAGGTTATCATTGTTAGTTAGTCAAGGCATTCCTTATTTAAGTCCAGAAGTCTGTGCCAGGAGAGAGTGATGAATCCATTTTCCAATCTTGAGTGGGGAGTGATATTGTTGAGTCTGTAGAATTTGTAAAGTTTTTTCTTAGAACTTTCTATTTTATTCATTTTTTCCACTAGCGGTTGTAAGTGTAAGTCGTTGTTTGTAGTTTTGATTTTGATTTGATTGAAAGTACTGAAAGTATTGTTCTTCCCCTATGTTGTAATTCTGGACCGGATCCTGGAAGGTGATAAAGGTGTTGGAGATGTGTGATGCCTCTTTGTTTCCATGTCGTGAAGGAAAGTGATGTTGTTGTTGTTTTAAAGTCTGGGTTGTGCAGTATAGGTGTGTATTTACATGGTGTCATTGTGAAATTTTTAAGAGTTAATTTTCCACCAAGCTGCCGGGTTGTTGAAATTTCAGTGTTTTTGAAGGATTCGTGTTGTATGGAAGTGTTAAGGAAAAGTAAATTGGAGATTGAGATGTCTTGGCATACTGACTGTTATATTTCTATCCTCTATTTTTGTAGAGTGGCCAGTTTAATCTGGGGTGTTTTATTTTTCCAATAGAATTTGGTAGTCAAGGAGTTTAGCGAGTTAAACCAGTTAGTAGTGGACTGACATGGGATCATTTTCAAGAGGTAGTTAACTTTTGGTAGGATGGTCATTTTTTGGTTGCTATTCTGCCAATTAGGGAAATGGGTTTAAATCATCTTCTATTGTTTTCAGTAGAGGAACAAAATTAAGGTGGAACAACTATATTTATGCCCAGATATTTAATATTGCTAGTGAGGGGTGTGTTTTGAGCTGTACCATCCCTTTCAGGACTATATAGCACAGTCTGATATTTCAGAAAAGGAACTGATGAGCTTGATGGCCTCTTGCAGGGAGTTTGATAAGTAAAGCAATATATTGTCTGCATAAAGACTGATTTTGTGGTGTGCGGTGAGGGTTTGGATTCCTGCAATGTTATCATTTTGATGTATTGCAGTGGCTAGTGGTTCAATAAACAGGGCAAATAATGATGGCGAGAGTGGGCATCATTGCCTAGTCCCCCTGTGCACTGTGAAACTGTGATGTTAATCCATTAGTGAAAACTGTGACCATTGGTGAATTATTATTATTTTTAACCAGGGAATAAATGACTCTTCAAAACCAAATTTGTAAAGTCTTTCAAACAAGAATGTCCAATTTACTCTGTCAAATGCATGTTCTGCATCTAATGAAGCAATTACTGTTCTTATGTGGTTTTATTGTGATATATTAATTAAATTGAATAGTCTGCACATGTTATTTGACAATTGTCTACCTTTGATAAATCCGGTTTGATCTGGGTGGATTAGCGACTGAGTTACTTTTTCAATTCTGGTTGCAAATCTTTTTTTGATAATTTATTGTTCAATATTAATTAGCAATAGGGGCAGTAGCTGGAACAAAGGGTTGGGTCTTTGCCCCTTTTCAGTACTACTGAGAGGAGGGCTTTTTTCATGCGTGGTTGTTTTTTTGGGGTTTTCTTTAACATCGACTGTCATTCTAAAGAAACATGGTGATATTGTATTCTGAAAGTGTTTAAAGAACTCAGCAGGGAAGCCATCAGGCCCTGGTGCTTTATTATTTGGTATCTGTTTGAGTGCATTGTGGAATTCATCCGGTGTTAGTTGTGTATCTAATTGTTTTGTTAGTTCCTTGTTAAGTTGAGGGAGGTCTATACTGTTGAGGAAAGAGGGGATATCTGTTAGGTTTGGGTCGTGGTCTAAGGCATATAGTTTACTGTAAAACTCCTGAAATGTATTATTTATGTTTGTAGGTGTCTGCATTGTCTCCTCTGCTGAGTTCTTTATGATTGGGATAGTGGATTTGTCTTTGCTTCTTTTGAATTGGTTAGCTAGATATTTACTTGATTTATTAGTGTTCAAAATGGTCATATCTGAGACTTTGTATTAGGAATTAGGGTTTTTTGTTTATGACATTGGTTAGTTGGAAATTGGTTATTGTTAATTCATTCTGAACTTCGGATTGTCAGAATGTTAGCATGCACATTGTTTAATTCTTTGAGTTTTTGTTCCAAATTCTTTTCAAGTTCAAGTTCCTTTTTCTTCTTGTGTGATGAGTATGATATGATTTTTCCTCTCAGTACTACTTTGGCGGTTTCCCAGAGTAAAGAAGGTGAGATTTCCGCAGAGTCGTTTGTATCCATGAAGGATGCCCATTCTCTAGTGAAATAAGTGTGGTCTGCATCTTTAAGCAGTGATACACTGAGACGCCATCTGCATATGGGTTGTTTGAGTTGTTTTGTTGTGTAGGTTGAAGGATACAGGGGCATGATCCCTGATTATAATGGGATGGATTTTAAAATCAGATATATGGGGTATGATTAATTTGCTGGTAAGGAAAAAGTCTGTGAGAAAATGATTGATGAACTGGAGAGAAGTATGTACAGTCGTGAAAAAGTAAGTACACCCCATGAAATGTTTTTCTTTTGACATATGTGGACCCATTACTATTTGATCTTCACTGAAACTTGATCTAAACAGTAGATAAAAGGTGATGTAATTGAACAAACAATGAGAATTCATTATGTCAATAAAAACTTAACAGAGATATTCTTTTCATCTTGAGAAATCCTTCAGTAACATTTGACAGAAACAACTTCATGTAAACATTTCCTATAATTGTCTACCAGCCTCTGAGAGCGACTGGGAGAAATATTTGCCCACTCTTCTATGCTGTGCTTCTATGCTTCAAATCTCCCCACAGCATTTCAATCGGATTCAAATCTGGGCTTTGACTAGGCCATTCCACAACCCTCCATTTCTTATTTTTCAGCCATTCTTTTGTGGATTTACTGGTGTTCTATAGTTTTAGTTTTAATTTCTTAACAGATGGCCTCACATTCTCTTCAAGCACTCTCTGGTATGACAGAGAATTCATTGTCGATTAGATGATCATAAGTTGACCAGACCCTGAGGCAGCAAAGCAGCCCCAAACCATGACATTGCCACCACCATGCTTTACACTAGGTATGAGGTTCTTCTGGTCAAACGCGGTCTTTAGTTTTCGCTAAACATGTCTCATGGCCAAACAGCTCTATCTTTGACTCATTTGTCCAAAGAACATTGTTCCAGAAATCATGGTCCTTGCCTAGATAATCACTGGCAAACTTTAGTCTTGCCTTGATGTTCTTTGCAGACAGCTATGGTTTCCTCCTGGTACACCTCTCATATAGGTCAAATTTGTGCAGTCTCTTTCTAGTAGTAGACTCATGCATTTTAATATCAACAATGGCAAGCCCTTGGCAGACTTATATATATCTACAACCTTTTTTCTTAGGTCCTCAGAGAACTCCTTGGATTTCGGCATTATGACAGCACTCGCTTCAAAAACAAAGAGCTAACCAGACTAGATGTCTGGGGTTTAAATAAGAATCCTCCAATTTACTCTATAACGATAGTGTTTACAATGCTGATGTCTGGGGCTATTTTTTGATGCGTAGAAGATGGGTAGCAATATTTGTCATCATTTACTAAACTTTAACTATGGTATGTAAATTGAATGTTCATTATCTGGATCCATTTCAGAATGAGAGAATTAGGGGAGAGCAAGGGACTGCTGGTAAAGCAGATTGAGACAGGTGTGAGATGCAAGTGGAGCTGTAGCTGGCTGAAGCTTGAGTCCACTATGGACAGTAAGGGTGCAGCACACACATGCATGCCTCCAGACCCCCCTATAGGGGGTTCGCATCTTTGTCACCTTTTTTACACCTGATGAATTAGCATCCCTGAATATAAGCAAATACATACTGAAGAAAGCTAAAGTTAAGCAGTTTGTGTACAGTATCTGCATGTTTGCATATAACATAGAAAAGATGTAGAGAGCAAGTGCACACACATGCATACTATATAGCCTACTATAAAAAATCTCCCCAGCAATGTTAAAAGTAAACCTACCTGCCTTTGGTAAATTGTTGACACAAATAATGAAATCATATTTTCATAGTACAGATGAATAGAAAGTTGGAGCATAGATCAATCAGAAAGAGTGAAGAGGCCATGCTGTACATCATCAAGCAAAATACGTTAGTACTACTGCTTCATCACTTGATTTTATGGCTGGAGAAAGAATGTGATTTGGGTCACTTAATTGTAACAGTCTTCCATCTTTAAGCAGTTGAATGTCTTAGTGGGTCAGGGTATACTTAAAAAAAAAAAAAAGAAAATGTATTTTCCAAGGCCATAATTGTGGCTGTGGCCAACAAGATTCATTGTGGTAATTTCAGAACAGTAAAAATCTTACTTGTTGTGTTTTAACTGTACATATCTAAAAGTAATAAATTATAATGCAACCCTGCAGTTGCATTCCATATGGTGCACAGGATGGTGTACATGATCATCCATTACATTATCAGCTGCGCACATGCTCCCTGCTGCTATATATAAAGCTGTAGCTTATTCAATTCTTGTCATTTATCTGCTTCTATTAAAAATGTATAATTACAAACTAAAGTCCTTATTGTGATCAATTTAATTTTTCATTCATTATTAAGTTTGCATTCCCCAGGGGAGATGGCTTTAATTTTTATTTGATCCCTCTGAATCTATGAAAATGTGTAACTTTCATACTGAATGTCCTGTAGGGCTAAGTTAACATTATAATAAGGGAGGGTTTGCACCAGCTCAGAGCTAATTTGTTTGAACAGTGGGTATGCCAGTCCCTTAATCCCCCTCAAAATGCTGTGGATTTACTCCATGCCCTAGTTTTATCAGTGGCAGTGGCGTGCAGTCCATAAAACCATCTTCCTCCTTTGTAGTATTACAGTGTGTGGGGGCTTTCCTTGTGGACTATCATGTTAACTGCATTAGCCCACATTAGGTCCAGATGTGGAAAGAACTGGAAGGAAGTGTAGTTGTGTTTAAGATGAAGTCTTGAAAAACAGCATTTTGGTTTGAGCAAAGTTATTTGTGGCAGTAAAAATGGAAATCAAAAAGTAATTATCAAAGGAGCAATAAGTAAGGATTTTACTTCCTCCAGCATGACCATAATGCTTCTGGCAGAGGTTAATAGGATTGTTTATCAGTGTCAGTGAGTCAACATTTAGCCTGTGAGATGCTGGGATTTTCAGCAGTCGCGTGACTTGTACTTGATACAAACGTTACCTGCCCATCCTCACGAGTAAGACGACAGACTTAGCATTAAGTGTTCAGACTGAAAACAGCCCTGCGATAGAAAGATGCAAATGGCTGCTTTGGTTGGGTGCTTGTTGTTTTCAGGTACCGGTGAGACGATGAAACATGATATGGGTAGTCCAGTTTGAGTAACAGATCCATGAGTTTAAAGGCTTATCAGACAGAAAAACACTGCACAGCAATTTATAATAGAATGAGACAGAATTTTACAGAATGAAAAGTTATCACAATAATTTGACCTGCTTGCAACAGTCAGCATTGTTTTCTTTTAGCCATGGCCACAACCTCTTCATAACCAGGTCGTTTTTTGCTGAAATCTAACCAGACCTTAGCGATAGTGGGGCCTGATTGGAAAACGCTCATGTGTTGTTTTAGAAGGCAATAACAATAGCTATTTTTTCAGTACGTTGGAGGACTTGTTAAATCTTTGCATTTCAAGTCATTTCCAATTCCCTGCCTCATGACAGAAGAAGATGTGATGAATGGACTTGGCATTTTAGCTAGGACAAATAAAAAAGTGCAGTTGTGAAATCCAAAAAACAAATGCTAAAGCAGAATGTTACTTCCAGTATGTGAATGTTGATAATTCTTTTGTATGGTCCTGTTGGATCTCTGCTCCTCTAGAGTTGTTGACATGTTGCTTCTTTTCTTGTCCTTCATTGTTACTAAGGTAGCCAGCATTCAACATCAAAAGTAATGGAAAAAACAACCCCATGCCTAATACATTAAACCTAAGATTCATGATGTATTGCAGACCAAAACAGTGGCCGCACACTCCGTCTGAAAGCAGGGGCAGAAGAGCCTGGAAGCGTTAATTAATAATTCTCATTCTTTTGTAACAAGCTCCTCAATATGTTATTAAAAATGGGTCCAATTACACATCAGGACTTCAAATCTAATTTTGTATGTGCATGTAGGTGTGTGCAAACAAAGGTTAAACATGGTGAATTACAGGAAAATTAAATGTTTCACTGTGAAACGAGTTATTAAATGGGAGCAAATTTTCACAAGGGCATGCTCGTAAATGTGATGTTTTGAAAATAGTCTTGAACATAAACTTGAATATAAGTGTTGCTTTACTGATGGACATTTTTTTCATCGAGAGACGACTCCTTGAATGACATTGGCCTCCAAAAACCCAGTGCGCCAGGCTGTACGAATGGGAGACTTGAGGACATCTGTTAGTGTAGTTTGTCACTTTGTCAGATCAGATCAAACTATGAAAAGGGAATAAAAAATAGGCAACAAAAGCAATAACATTATGCCCAGACAAAACTCGTTTGTAAGTTCGTAATCAGTTGAATGCATTTAAGTATCACTAACCTACTGTAAAATGTAGTCAATCAAGTCACAGAATTATAGATTTCCACTCTTTAATGGTAGTGGCAGCTCCCTCCTCCCTGTCTGACTGGAGAGGCTGACTGGGATTGTGGACATTCTTCCTCTGCAACAACCACCATCATATGTATAGTCTGTCTATCTGTCTGTCATGATTGAGTCTGTGGTACTCAATCATGAGATTATAGCAATCGTACAGTTAGAGTAATTGCTGTGTAGCAGCCATACATTTGCATATTTATTTAACTATTCCTGAGAAAGACATTTTTAAACATCTTTAAAACATCTTTGATTTGTGTCTCCTCCTACAGTTTTGCCACCAAGACAATTGACTTTCTTTGTATTTATAGCTGTTGAAATGTTAAGATCCCATAGACATCCATTGTATTTATATCTCAGCCACTGTATACAGTACAAACTCCATTCATATTTGAAATGCTCAGTATTACACACTGATCAACTGTTCATAAGCTCATAATGACGACATGTGCAATTTATAAATGACTATGACTCACAATGCATTCATGTCTATGAAGTGCAGTTTCAGTCCCATTGTATATATAACACAAAACCTATATCACCACCTGTGTACAATACAAACCCATTCAAATTTCAAAATACCTAGTAATGCACACGTGTGAGGTGTTGAGGAGGCTATTGACATGTGCTGTTTATGAGTCATTAGGGGTTACATAAAACTGTATGTTAAAGTCTATGGGGGCCAGTTCAGTCCCATTGTACTGAGCACAGCACTTGTGCACAGTACAAGCTCCATTCAAATCTCAAAATGCTCAGTATTGCAGGGATCAACTATCAAAAAGCTCATTATGATGATATGCATGGTTTATGATTAAGTATGATATTGGGTTAAAGGCTATGGAGGCCTATTCAGTCGCATTGTATTTATAACTCAGCCACTGTATACAGTACACGCTCCATTCAAATTTCAAAATACTTAGTATTGGACAATAAGCTCACTATGAGGACTTGTACAGTTTATGAGTTATATATTGTAATGCATTAAAGCTTAATGCTGACGTGTTTTAAATCCTCCATTAACTCAACATTGCATCTGTAACTCGGCCAATATGTTAAGGTCAACAGGTTTTTGTATGATTACAAATTCATCCTAAAATCATGCCAATCAGCATTAATGTGCAAAACATTCACACACATTTTCTTCAGGAAATGCTTCTCTAGTTTTTTTTGTTTTTTTATCTCCTGTGGCATCAACATAATGTTCCAAATATAATAATGCTCCACATTGCCTCAAGTGTCTTGGGGTCACAGAGAGCCTGCAGGTACTGTATATCTACACACACACACACACACACACACACACACACAACTGTGATATGTAGTTATGCCAAAATGTAACAATGAACGATTAACAATTAAAGGGTCAGTTGAACCTCATTACAATAGGAATTTTCTCACATTCCTCTAGCCACGCAGCCAAGTTCTGAATTCAGAATTTTGGCTGAGCATGGTGAGCAAATTATTTTTATTGTATTATTTATATTTTTTATTCTCTCTCTCTCCAGAACAATGTCCCTTTATGGTAGAGGTTAAACATCTCAGAGGAGGATATCTGAAACCCTGGGCAAATGCATGGCTCGACGCCACTAGAGGAAAGGGAGAAAATAGGTTTTACCATAGTTTTTGTCAACTGTTTTTTTTTCTCACTCTGAGTATCAAATTCTCACAGACCGTGTTCTTGAAGAGTGTCTGAAAAAGGTCTATAGTGAGCTCCTTCACAACATCTGTGGTCACTGTGGATTCACAACAATTATGATGGATTCCAAAGGCAATAATTTGTCACAGCAGACAACAGCAATACAACATACTTAGAAACTTCTCAAACCACTCCTACAGCATAATCCACTTCATTCTGTTGGTCTGTATGCTCAGTTTGTTCCAAACACTCATTGTTTTACCAAAATATGGCTAAACAAATTGCAATTGAGTACAATCACGAGACTGTCCTCCTGCAGTACCCATGTGTATCACCTGGAGATGTTGTGGTTACTGCCCTTGCTGAAAATTGGGTGACAGTTTGGTACAAATGACATTCATTAATACAACAAAATATTTATTTTGAAAGAGCTTCCCAGCCAGAGTGACCTTCTCAGCTATATATCACCACATTGAGGACACCGCGACCTTCCTTACATTCTATGAGTGTATGTGCTCATCATGATATTGTGGCTGTGGTAAAACCACCAGGAATCTTTGGCGTCCAAATTCATAAAGGGACCTCGCAGCTAAATGTGCAATTTGTGCCACATTACAATCAAATGAACAATAACATGGGTAATTACATATAATGACATAGCAGGCATACAGTATGACACAGAGAGAAACATGAAAATTTGTCACAGAAACATCATCATCATCATCACCACTGTCTCACAGTTAAAAGGTTGTGCATTTTTAGAATCCGGTTGCATCTTTTATCCTAAATACGATTTCTTTCAAAGATGAATACAAAAGAAAAATGAAACACAGTGGGAGGACTATACCTGTGCAATGATAATCACCACATTCAACAGAGAGGATGACAGCTGATGCAGTCATTCCATCCAAGTGGTGCTGCAATTAAATCCTCACAGGTACAGGTTCTCTACATAGGTATTCATATCATCCATTTGCTTAGTTTTATTCAGTGTCCAGTGCAGCTCATTTCTTGTATTTATTTGGGATTAAACATGGAATACAATTTGAAAACTACAATATTGTAGCAGGATGTGAACCCAGGGCTGCAAAGTAGCAGTAGTTTGTTTGTTTTTTGCCTTGACATTTACAGCAAATTTAGTTTTCCCCCACTGCTTTTATGGAATCAGTATATAACTCTGATTTACTTTGAAACATTCTACCATAGATATGTTTTAGTGTTAGAGAGGTCCACCTTCACCTATTTGGTCTCTAGCTGGTCTGGTTGAACTCTGGTCAGGTGCACTGTTCTCACTAAAGAAAAAACAACAGTGATTATTGATCAGACTTGACCCGGACCAATCCTTGCCATAGTTAGAGGAAATATCTAGTCAGTCAAACAAAATTACTAGGAAATTAAATGTGCCACAGCTGTGTGTACATATTATTGAAAACTACTTATCTTGTGAGGTAATGTTTGCGGCATGGGAACTTATCAAATACCTTTGCACTCCGTCCTGAAATGTATATTCATCAAAGAAGTTTCATCAAAGCTTTCCAAAAAATCTGATGTTTAGTCATTAAACAATGATGCAACACAAACTGCATGTTTTCCATAATAACAGCTTATGGCACTAAACCTTTTAAACTACTGGCTTGGCTCATAATTGCATCCAAATCCATGGAAATTTGGTATATGAGCAATAAATTAAATACACTTCATTTCAATTCAATTAACAAAGTATTGCCTTTCCTTAAAATTGTGGCGCTCCGTCTGCCTGTTGCTGCTGTTGAATGAATGGCCAGGCAAGTTCAAAATACTAAACAAATGCCAATCTCTCCTCAATAGGTCTTATTTAGGATAATAAGCAAATCTTAGCTACATGATTGGACTGAGTCGAGTGGTGTTTATTAACTGGATCTAGTCCAGCTGCTGAAAACACCTGCTCAGGTGGAACAAATGTCCCAGGGATGCACAAATACTGTTGCCAACTTCACCAGCCCAAGCAATCTTTCAACATTTTACTTCCACTAATAAACTGGATCTACACCCAAAGTAGGGGAGATGTTGCGTAGACAGTTCATGACTTTTGTTTTCATGTTGTTGAAAATGATTGCTTGTCCTTGATGTTGGCCGTAGAACTGCAGCGGTGCACTCTGCTGTCTGATGCCAGGCTGCCCAGCCTGCAGTGTTTGAGTTGCTGTTAGCTTGTTGTTGAAGCTGGTAGTTTGGCATTAGCATGAGCTTCTGGTTAGTTAGCTAAATCAGACACCTGATAGGCAACAACTCACAGTGTTTCCTTTTTTTGCAGGAGTCACCAACCCGTAGCCTATCAACTCGTTACTCAGCCAGGGGAGTTAGCTAGCTCTCAGGGCTTCCACAGTGACCATGTGAGGTGTGATTATTTCTCATCTAAGGAGCGCAGAAGAGGGGCACGCCATAGACGGTATATAATATATACTGTATATATATATATATATATATATATATGCTTTATATACAGTCTATGGGGCACACACACCTGTAACTCCATCTCATTAAACAGACAGTGGCATCACCTAGAGACACAACCCGGCACTACACCAAATCCATCGTACATTTTCAGACAGTTTATACTGCACACCCCTCGTCTTATACGCTACTAAATACATTTTTGATCGTTAATGATTACTAACAGCAATAATCAATTAAATTAATGATTTTGAGCACTTTTGCCACAGCTGTGTGTATACATTATTGAGACATATCCCATGAGGCAATGTGGCGGCATGAAGACCCATCAAATACCTTTGCCCTCAAATTACAATTTTATCAAAGAAGTTTCATTTTATACTTTGAATACATCTCAAAATGCAAAATAAAATAAATAAGTAAATAAATAAATAACATGTATAAGTTATTTCAGCTCGGAAATCTATATACATTCAAAATGGAGGCTGCACTGCAGGCACTCATATGTTTACTGCACATGGAAAATAGAAATACAATTTCACTTGGTGGTATGGTTCTACTCTTTCTTTGGGATGCTCCCTGCTGCGGCAATACAGAATAACAGCATGGCATACCTGGCAACATGATAAATAACATGCAGGGAGCATTGCAAATAATCTCCCCAATAGGAATTAAGTCAGAAATAAAGAGGCTCCAGGGTGCAGACATACAGAGCAGAATCAAAGCTTACAGACAACAGCAGACGTAACAGTAGATGAGTGACTGTATGCTTGAACTCATTTAACTAGACCGTCACCACAGTGACATGCAGTGACATGGGTGTTGTAGCTGTCAGTTGACACAGCATAGCATGACTAAACATGCAACCAGGACACTGACAATCAGTAATGTCAAAAAGTTAGTGTTTTAGTTTTCATCAGCTAACATACTATACCAACACTGACTGAACCTAAAATAAGAAAAGTGCTTGTTAAAAAAGTTTTATGTGTTTATAAAAACTGTTATATGGTGAATGGGCCATATAAATTATACGTTTGCATGAGGAATCTAAGTCTGTCACCTCTGATGTTGGACTGAAGAATGGAACAACTTTTGATAAAACTGCCACTGCAGTGATTGTGAAGAGTCATATTGTGAATAAAACAAAATGCTAATTCAATACACTTTAATTCGAATGATGGATTGCATTTGTCAGTGTCTCTGTGCGTTTCTGTGAAGAGTTTCTATATATTACAGACAGAAATACCTTCTGACGGGTACATGCATGTATTCATGGATGAGTCTAAAATGTTTATTTTATGAACATTAATGGGAACAGAAAAACAATCCACTGTTATTCTTTATTCCCCTCTGTTATCCTTTAAAGCTGTCATATATACATTTATTTATTAACATCTTATTGGAATTCAGCAAAAATGGGACTTAAATGAAGAATATATCAGTGTTTCTCATATATGTATAGTGCCATTGCGCTGCTATTTGCTTTTAAAGTCCAGTCTGAGACTGGGGCGTTTGATCAGTGGAGGTAAATTTCAAGTGCAGGAGGCTGGTGCAGAGGTGCTTTTCTCACATCTTCATGTCCTTGACTTTTGATTGCAGATTTTGAATAGGCTATCTATAACAAAAGGTGGGGGATGAATTCCAGAGAATGAGTCACTGACCACCACAAACACCTGCACACAGCTGGTCTCACTGGTACCCAGTCTTTTGTGATGCTTTAATGCGAAGCAATGTTGAACAGTTCAACCCAAGAGTGACGTTCTTTGTTCATTAGATCTTTTCAGAAGTCTGAAGATGCTAAACTGTCCAGTATAAAAAAACAAATAAAAAAATAGAGAAGCATCAGAAAAATCAACAAGGTAAGCACATCCTGTTATTCATTAAATGTATCTTGTGACCCTATAGGGGGACCCAACCCCCAGGTTGAGAACCATCACTGGTTGTTTTAGGACTGTAAAATCTTACCCTTGTTGCACACAAAATTAGGCCAGCTAATTTACCTTACTTTTCACTACTGGAAACTATGAAAAATCCTGAAATGAAGAAGAAATTGCTCTCTTTTTGCTCGCTCTTTGGCTTGCTATTTTTGCTTTGCTTAAAAATCTTGAATTAAGATAAATACAACACTAAAATGAGTAAACAAGCTGGTTTTCATTAGTAAATTACAAGCGGACTGCGGACGGCAGCGCCTCCACAAGAAGTCGCCGTTAACAGCCACTTCAAGGTAGCTACATCCAATCGGTCCACGACCGGAAGTCGGTCGATGTGTTCTTCAAATTAAAAGTGCCGCTACAACTCGGGGGCTATGGGAATATCTGAACATCAGTAAGTGTCCTTTACTTGAAAAGACAAACAAACCGGAAGTGGTCGTTGTCATCGCCGCTAACTTGCCTCCAGCTTCGCTGCCAATAACCTCACAGTTGAAGGAGGGACTTTGTTGAGCGCTACGTTGGTGGATGCTTTACAGTCAGACAGGAGCACCGGGGACTTGAAGAAAATCACTTTTCGGGATTTTCAGAGACTCACAGGCTATTTTTCCCAGACGACACCACACAGCAGACAAACAACAGATCGATAAATATGAAGAATCCTCTGTACTGGGCTATGCTGGTCGGGATGACCATCCTGCTGATGGAGCAAGGTAAGTGATGGATTTTGTCATCCTTGGAGCACTTGTTATCGCTATCTCCGACTCTGTTTGGATGGGACTGTTTGTCAATTTATTAAGTGCCTTATGCATGTCGCGGACGGTCTTTGCGCCTACATTTGACATCAGGATGCTTGCCATCTAAGCTGCAGCTTAAATTAAGCGATTAGTGAAGTGCAGTTGAGCTGTCTTGGTGCCAGTGGCTTGACTTTCCAAGTATCCGAGTGGTTGCTTTGGATGTATTTTTACGCCGGTTATATTCGGCTGCAGCCTTTTCTCTGAAAGTTTAATCCTGCCAAGGTAATTCTCAGCAATAGACTATTATCTTTGCTTTGGTTGTACATTTTTGCAACTGAAAAAAAAAGAGCAAAACCAATATGTTGTTCATCATGCTGGCTGTATCCTATAGCCTTGAGTCACCTCGGTCTTTATTTTAATGCACCTGCAATTAAAATTGAGCAATTGCCCTTTTTGCGCCTTGGCTCCTGCTCATCCTGGTAAATCTCACGGACGCTCCCGTCTTTGCTTTGCTTTGCCGCAAAGTTGATTAAGTATTAGTTCTTAATCCACATTGACTGCGTGGTCAGGTCATCCAAGTTAAGCCCTATTCTCTGGCCAGGCAAGAGGGCTGTGCTGCTGGAAAGGAGAGCAGTGAAGCAGCTCAGTCTTTCTGACCTTGTTTACACCTGACATTAAAAATTCAATCCAATAACTAGATTGTAGCTAGATAGAGGTGCCCTTAAAAGCATGCAAATAAAGGCCACCTAAGGGAAACGAAAACTGCATCTTTATAAGCACTAATCAACAATTGTGTATTTACTTTATTTTTATTTTTCACAAGCCTACAATAAGATAGGGACTCAAGGAGCAAGTAATGCTGTTAAATCCTCCTTGCCCTTTGACAATGACCCTTAAAGTCAGAATTGAAGAGTTGAATAAATAAATGAGTGGATAAATGAAGTGAATGAATCAGTGGATGTAGGAAGGAAGAAGGGGCGTTTTTCCTCATCAGCTCTCCAAACCTCACTGTTTTATTTGGCCAGCAGCCCCTTTGCTCTTTATAGATGCGTCTTCGGCTGCACAAAATGCTGCCCTCCAGAACCAAAGTCCTGCCCAGTATGTGAAAAGTCAAACTCATGCACAGAAAAACTGAGCAGCCAAAGATTCTTGCATAAAGAGCTGAAATAATGATGCACATTTAAAAAAAATGATGTTGAAAGTCAAGATAAGGTCACAGATTTACCTCCTTGAAAATGATGTTATGTTTTCTAGTTAAGGCATGCTGACCTTTTGACCAATGTCCGCACATTTAAAATAACTCTTTATTCCTCTTATCACATACCATCTTCAGCTGTACTGAATGAGGGCTGCACTGAATACCATGAGCTACACTGCTAAACTGAAACTCTGATGTTACGTGGCACATGGTTTTAGCATATAAAGCTCAGAAAAAAACTGAGGCGCAGACTCTTTGCACTTTTCAAACTAATTACGTATTTGAGATGTGTCAGTGGTAAGAAAATGAAGTAAATCATGTGACTCACTCTGTGTGGTTTAGTAGACCAGAGAAAGCGTGTTTTAACCTCCATTTAATGAAATTCAGCACATACTGTCACTGTTAATACCATATATCATTACTTGCATTGCAAAGTAGTAAAGTCATTATTTTGCAGGCAAGAAATGTCGTCAAGTGAAAGAAAACCTCTGCATACCTGACAACATTTTGAAAAATACACAAATTACCAATGGAACAGGCAGCCAAGGGGATAACGTTTTCTTTTGTGTCACATTGCCGCGCTATTAAAAATGTCTGCTTTTAATACACCTGGAAAAATGGTCCCTTTCCCCCACATTTCAAGTCCAATCCATTCTCCAGACAGCACTGAAATTGTGCTGAAGTCATTTGCATATCAGCAGATCTCTTGCAGAATCAGAGATTTGTTAAATTAGATTAGATGAAACTCAAATGGTCCCCGTGGGGAAATTGGGTCATTGCAGCAACAGAATAGGGCACAGATAAGGACGAGGCAAATACAGATCATTTTTGATAAGACAACAAACAAACAGAGCATAAGAACGTATGGAGGATAGTAGTTGAATTATTAAAGATAGGCAGATTTACAGGTGAGCAGAGGTATGCAGGGTATATATGAGCTCTCACAATAAAAGCCTATATTTCATGTTTAGGGTTGTGGTTGGATAGTATTTTATCAAATCTGAATCCAGCATAGAATCTGCTCATCCAAACAGAATCCTTTCAAATCCCTTATTGAACATAATTAGGTTCAGTTTTTTAACGTTTACAAGAACCAGCAACGTAAGTTATAAATAACAAAAACTCAAAGATTCAATTTAGATCTGTAATCACCTTTTGTTGGCTGAGAAGGCAGAGACATAACAGTTTTTAGTGGTGGTCTAATTCAGTGGAGACGACTCATCTTCAGTGAGGTTTCTTTAGCAACAGTACATTAAACCGACAACAGCAAAAAGTTTCATTTTGGCCTTTAAGTAGTTAGTAGTGCTGCCAATGTTTGTCATTTTAACTGGCGAAAGCGCTGGTGGTTCCAGGTGAGAAGCTTGCTAACAGTACCTTAATGTTTTGTACATTGCTCTTTGCTAATAGAAAAGGTGAGGAGAGACAAAAAGTTTATTAAGAGCGGGTTTAGTGTTGGAACTCTGGATCCAGGAATCTGATACAAAATACTACTAGCATACAAAATACTAGACAGTAATATTTTGTATACTAGATTAGAATCTATCTAATCTGGGGCGCCCCGGTAGCTCACCTGGTAGAGCGTGTACCACTTACCGCAGCGGCCCCTCTCTCTCTCCCACCCTTCCTGTCTTTCTTCAGCTGTCACTATATTATGATAAAGGCTAAAATGCCCCCAAAAAATCTTTAAAAAAAAAGAATCCATCTAATCTATCAGAACACAACCCTAGTCATGTTACAAAGTTAATGTTTTCTATACTGCGTAAAAAAAAAAAGAAGTAATTATTATGACTACTTTACAATTACCCAGTTCAAACCCCTTTCTATCAATATGGGTTTAGTTGCCAGGCCAGCTCCACTCATGGTCTGATCTGATTATAATCAGAAATGGAAGCAGCTTGTGCACATCGTGACAGTCCATGACAGAAATAATGATATTTTGGCTCGTATACGGTTGTGTAGAGAAATATGCAGAGAAGCCTCCAGGTCAGAACTAGTCAGGTGGGGTGGAAGTGGAGAGGAGGGCGGATCACAGGAGCAGAGAAAAACAATCCGGAGCGATTGATAGAGACAGTAAGAGCACCTGGGCTGAGGCACTCTACTAGCTGGCTGGCTGAGGCTGGAGTCACTGTGGCAGGAAGCGCTGTACATCTGGATGGTAGTCGACACGAATAACTGCTTGAAGCACTTCTCGGTGCACCTCGAGGGGATGAGCCGCAGGCTAAAATTGCTGTGGGGCTGCGTCAGCTCACTGGAGAAAGGGTGGTAGGCTTTGTCCAAAATTAAGATTAGTTCAGTTTTCTGTTGATGTATTTTGCATCACACTTCTTTTTTCTTTCTTTCTTTTTTTTTATATAGCAATAATTTCCTGGACACAGTCGACATCATGCACAGTACATCATAGTGTCATGCTGTGCTTTGGCTTTCTTATGTGCAAAATATGTGTGAATATGTCAAGGTCAGCTTCACAGTGCCTCTCACTGAATGCAGACGTTCATTATTTTCTACCATCTAATATGTTTGGCACAGACAGTTGTATGCACTCACCATGAAAGAATTGATTCACACTTGACAGTTGAGTCACACATGAAAAAAAGTAGTAGCACACAGAGTGTGTGCCTGGAATGAGCCACACAGATCTTTTCATGTTTTCTGTAAGGTGAGGCGGTAGGGTTCTTGCAGCTCAAACAAAGAGCACCACCTGCTTTTCTGCAGCTGGTCGTACTGTTTCTGTCAGCGGATTGAATATGCAGGTAGCTTTCAGAATGTTTCCTGACACCAGGAAGATCTGAACCCCAACAGTTGATCATCTTCCACGAGAACCGAATGAACAGACTCCAACAAGTGAAGGGTAGGTGGAAAAACAATCAAATGCTGACATCAGTGGGTGTTTTTTGCAAGAAGGAACAGAAGTTGCCAAAAAAAGAAAAAAACAACAAAAAAATCTAAAACATTGCAAAACATCCCGATATCAAACTGCCCCAAAAGAAGCAGCACATGTTCTTTTCCTAACAAAGAAAATAAGAGCGTTTCTTTCTGGACTATTAATCCAGCTTAAGATAAACACTGGTAATGAGGCAGCCTCATTGTCTAAGCGTCTGCCTCCCTCCCTCTTTCTCTCTGTATGTGGCTGGGAGAAGACAGTGCTGGCTGTGTTGCCAGGATGCAGCACAAACTCTTGTGGTTTTTTTGGCCGAGACCCTCGCAGGCCTGTGCATTGTGCCCTTGTCCTGCCTCCATCAGCCCGTGTCAGCCAAAGACGAGAATTATAGCCGGTTAGATCGAAATTTGGAGCAACAGCTGTTATTGGATGACCAGCTGAGAGAGCAGAGATGGATAGGGGTGGTGGTACTGGAGCCATGATGTGCTCGTTGTATGCAGCCTTTTGTTAAAGACATTGAGATCATTGTTGATGGGCAGAGTGTGTTCTCTTCTTATCGCAGGGATGCAGCTACTCAGTAGGGATCTCAAGGCAAAAGAGGCAGAGCTGTTGCTGTAAAAAATGTCTTTGTCCGTCTCCCGGTGCACAGTCCGCATAAAGCCTCGGAGCAGAATGTACGAGTAGAGCAGGCAGATGGCCGACTATGGCAGGTAAATATCGCCACCTGTACAGTGGCGTGATATGAAAACGTGATAAATGAACATCATGTAAATTGGCCATGAGATGCTATTAAAGCCAGGCAGCTTCTCGGCTGGAAAGTTCACCCTCAGACACTCCTACACTAATGTATTGATGTGTGTATTTGAACATGAAGCGCTGGAATGTATCTTTTGATGCACTTTCTCTGAACCTGCCTCATCTACCTTTACTCCATATTGGGATATACTACACTTCCCAGAATGCCCGCCTAAGACTGGCATGAACCTATTGCATACAGCTGTGAGCTACAGTATACATATCGTTGGACTGTCACTTAAAAAAAAAACATTTGAATGGATGTGAACAAACGTGTAATTCCTTCAAATTCATTTAAATGAGCATGACGTCAGGAGGGCTTTCAAGCGTGTGAACACCAAGAAAGCAGCAGGACCAGGACCTCCTCCACTCCCCTTAATATCAATGGGTGGACAGCTTCAAGTACCTTAGTGTCCACATCACTGAGGGCCTGGCCTGGGCGCTGCATACTGACTCAGTGGTGAGAAAGGCAAGGCGGAGGCTGTTTCACCTCAGACGCTTGAGGGAATTCTACAGAATCAGATTTGTGTCAGTATAATCAAACAAAACTTCTAAAAGATCAAACAAAAATAAGAATTAAAACTCATTGAAGCAAAAAAAGTTAAAGTAATCTCCAAAGTAAAACTTATAACTTGCAAACAAATTATTTGCATAATGGTGTAAACTATTGGTCTTTTACTTTTTTCATAATTTATCTTGCCCTCGCTGTAGGCTTTGCGGTTATGCTGCCAGCTCTCTCGTTTGCGCTGCCTTGTTTGCAGTTCTGACACAAACCTCTTGCGTGGGCAGGTTTTTTTCAGGGGTGCGCTCAGTACCCTGGACGTTGTTCAGTGCAGCACTAAGTTAGTTTCAGACAACATATATGATCAATACTTAGACTTTACTAATCTTGTAGGAATCCAGTAAAGTTAGCTAGTGGGTCGTGAATGGCCAGTGCTGCTGTTTAGGATGTCTGTGGCCGCCAAAACTGACACTCGGGCTTGCTGCACTCTTTTTAATACATAAATTGAAGGAACTGGTGGGATTACAATGCAGGTAGGCTATAACCCTAAACTCTGCTGTAGAATAGACATTCTGTTAATTCACAGGGCCTCACTCAGACTAACAGGTGACTGATTTGTTGTAGGGTAATGTTACTGTAAAGGGCATATCACTTTTTTAAAGAGTTTCTAGTGTTTTCACTTGTTCGCCTCACAGAACAGATATGCTTCCACTTGTACAATTGTAGAAATCAACATTGACTCTGCATTTTTTGCGGTTCTATTTTTCCTCCTTCAGTCCATATTTCTGTAACTTATTATTTGTATCGATCAAGGACCCCAGTTTCACTATCTGGTTTAACTATTGCCATACTAAAGCTTTGATGGGTGGAATCAATTAATAAAAAAACTGTTTTCTTCCTGTATACCTCTCATGTAGTCTACTTAAAAACTGTTGTGTTCACTGAACAGATCGATAATAATAGTGGTATTTCTGACTAATGTTAGACACTTCAAACTAATTTGAAGTGTTTTCTTGCTATTGTTGTTCCACAGCTTGAGTCAAGAGGTTGCCCTGGATATGAAGCTTTTTTTTTTCATTAAACTTCATGGTGCTTCCCTTCACAATATAATATTAAGGAAATTAGACAAATTATGAGATGATGAGTGTCTGTAACTGAGAGTTGCTACTCCACAGATGTGAAATTGCCACTTTGGCTGTTTCATGGAAACAACAAGAGGCCCTGTTTGTTTTCTGAAAGGCAAATTGCAAATTGGTGGTAATTGTTATCCAGTTGTCTTTTTCATTCCTGTGGTGGGAAGCAATTTCTGTGTTACATTCTATTTCTGTATTCAGTATTGCTTTTTTGTTTGTGTGTGTGTGTGTGTGTGTGTGTGTGTGTGCATGTGTGTGTTTGGTATTTTCACAGGTTCATATCACAAATGAATCATTTCAGTTTTCTTTTGAAAGTGTGTTGTAAGAGTTTAATGGAAGCCTGATTGATTTACTCAGTTTAGGCCAACAATCAATTTGCACTACTGGAATTTGGCTGAAGGCTTTCAGTACTGAGGCTGCATTGTGTATGGCATTGACAATTCAGCAGACAAAGAAGGAAAACAACAAATCTCAGGAGATGCTGAGAAAAAGGTATTTTTTAAAATATAATTAGATTATTACTGTATACTTTTCATTCCTAATGTATAAAATGAAGCCCATGGGTAGAAGGAAACAGACTTTTTCCCAGAGGAAACCTCTGAAATGTTGATATTTGATATGCACATAAACATTGCCGGGTAAATCTGTCATGGGCAGAAATTGCAATCTGAATCACTTTTTTGTTGGTTTTTCATTCTGTAGGTGATGGAAATGTGCTGAATAAAGGCCTTAGTTTGCACAGGGCTTCACTTTCACTTCCGGGATAGCAAATAATGCACCGTCATCACACAGCAGCACTGCCTACAGTTGCACAAAAGTAAAGGCTAAGATTATTGAGAAGCTTTTCCTCCCCCACATAGTTTGCTAAGTCCCAGTGAAGTGGCCATGTGACTTAGTGACCACAAGGGACCTTGCTAGGGAGGGCTGATTAATAATCAACAGGGATAGTGACTTCAGACTGTGTCCATTCACCAGGTTGTTGTGTCTGAGGAATGCTGCCTTCTTGAGAAACTCACAGCTCTGCACTGTTTGTTTCTATGTAAGCAGCTTTATAGAAATGCTGCTGGGATATATATATATATATATATATATATATATATATATATATATATATATATATATATATATATATATATATATATATATATATATATGCGTCCTTTGAGGTGAGGGAATGCCAAAGGCTGTTTAGAGTTACATGAAGCATTCAGAGTTTCAAACTCTTCCAATGTTTTTTGACTTCTGACACAAAGGAACAGTTCTGAAGAGTTTAGAGGAGCCAAAATAAAGAGGAAATCACTGAAAGGCAAAGATTCCAAGTTGACAGTCATTTGACAAGTTATTCTTGTTTGTTAGGAGCGTTATTTATGAAGCAGTTACAGTATATGCAACCGCAAGTTAGGGATTTTATTACCACTTTCTGCATCTTATTTGCATAATAGTTATTTTAAATTATTATATATTTTTTTTGGTAAGGCTTAAAATGGCAAATTTGCAGGAGAAGACAAAGACTCATGCTGTGACCTCTAAAAGGGATCAAATAACAAACTAAATCTTTTGTCTATCATTTTATATAATTTTATCCTAAATTGTGATACATGCAAAGCATTTCCAGTACCAAAGGGCAGCTGTGGCTCAGGAGGCAGAGCGTCTATTAATCCCGTTGGAGGCCAGCACCTTGCATGGCAGCTCCGTCGCCATTGGTGTGTGAATGAGATCAATCTGTAGAGAGCTTTGGGAACTGTTAAGTTTGAAAATCGCTATATAAGTGTAACATTAGACGTTTTTTGACAACATATTCTGTACATGGGTTCATGAAAACAGTTTTACTTCAGCTATTTGTAATTTTCAAGAGTTTCTTTTTGTGTCTTTTTACATGAGTGAACGGTAAATTGATACTGAAGTTTGCACTGAGACAGTGTGTTTATGTTACACTATTTTTACAGTAATTTTTGACTGAGATCTGATGCATCTCTGGAACACATTAGTTTAATTTTTTGGGCTCTTGAAACTCCTGGTGGATGTGCATCAAGTATAGTGACCTGACAAATCAAAGTGTGCCTTTTCTCTCATTTCAGTTCTGTAACAAATAGCTTGCCATGAGCAAAATGGCGAAGTGGCTTGACACATGACCTGTAGTAAGAAGCTATAAAGACACATGCAAGGCAGAGTACAGAATGCAGTGGAGAGAAATGACAGGGAGTCACAGAGGAGTCACAGTGAATGACAGTGCTTGTCTTCCATTTTTCTTACAATACATACACAGCTGGGATCACAGTGCTTTGCAATGTATGTCATTATAGGGGGTCTTTTTTTCACCTTTACTTTTTTTGTGTCAGGGAGGCCTGAGCACTGAGTGTTGTTGCCCGTTTGAGCATGACAGAGCACACACATGCTGGAGCAGTTGGGAGAAGCCGCAGTGTTGTAGTGTTGTAGTATTGGACACTGGAGCCACTACAGTCATGTTTTTGACTGAAGCCACAGCTGATGCTTGCACTGTGAGAGTGTTTTTGATGAAAACTTGGGTTCTCAAGCAGAAAATGATACTTCGTGGGCCTATTTCAGGATCCCTAAAATCAAGAAGAAGCATCCAAAGCCAGCCAGATGGAGTGGCCGGGGGATAATAATTCAACAATAAGTTGAAACAATAGTTTATCTAGCAAGAAACAAAGGGGGTACAGTATAAATAATGAATGATATCTCCAACATGAACCCTGTGATGAACAAAAGCAGCTTTCTGTCTTGCTGTCTGACTCTAATTAGTCTTTTTGTCCTGCTTGGAGTGACCTTGCCATGATATGGGAATTCCACTGTCTGTATTATAATCAGCTTACCTGTAGTTCTTGTGTCTAGATTGGGAAATAGCTTCCTCTTATTGTGCACCAACTATCCCTCTCCTGCCTGCACTACTGATACCATCAACCTGTTTCTGCTACTATTCTTTATCCACTTGATTGTGGAGACTTCCCAGCCTTGCAGGAGCATTTACGGCCTGAGATACTTTACTAAATCTTCCATATGTTCTTTTTATCTGATTTGAAATCTCAAAGGAGGGAAACATATATAATTTAGGTGGGCAGGCAGTAGATACCCACATCAATCTTACACGTTGCTCAGATCCTTGACATCGACACTGATAAGGAGGCCACCCTAGACTCTGCCCGCCCTCATGCATTAATAGCAGGGAGGCATCTCACTGTTAGGGAGTTGTTGTGTACAGGGAGCGCATAACTAGTGCAGCGGTATGGTTGTAATTTTGGAGCAGATGGCAGAGTTAGTGGTTAGCAAGCACATGGTCTGTGGAATAGCTTGTGTTCAATTATTTGGTGCTTGCCTGGGCATTTGTGTGAAGTACCAGAGATAATATTTAAATTAGTGCTATCATTGATTGTGCTGGAAGCCCCGTGGCAAAGGCCTTTGTGGTGGAAGCTGAGAGAGTGTTAATAGGAAACAGTTGTGCCTCCTGAGAGCAGGAATCTGCATTAAAGATATAGTTGTCATTTCTTTCCTCCTCCTGAAAAACCTCATAGTTGAGCTGCAAACTTGTTCCACCAACTCCAAAACTGTGAGCAGCTCATCATTCCTTTATCTCCCTTTTGTTTCTGTGTGTGTCTACTGAGATGATATGCAACTACCTGCAAACACAGTCTTACCAAAAGAAGGAGGATGCATCAGGCCATAGAGGTATTAATTCCAAATTTCCCACTGGGGGAGGACAGCGCGTGCTGATGTTATCTGAATCACTCTCCTAACCTTGTGATTGATGAATGCAAAGTTAACAGATCAATACAGCTGATATAACTTAAAGCACCCCTGAAAGGACCTACAGGCTCTCACAGTGTCACAAAGAGCTGATAAGAAAGACAGCAGAGAGGAGTTACGAGTCTTAGGAAGCTTTGTATTTCTGTTTGTTGTTCATGAACGTGCATGAATTTGCAGGTCCACGTTCAGGATATGTAAACTCATGAATATTTAACCAGGATTTTGTACTAGGCTTTTCCACTGTATGGATGTTATGACAGTCATGTTTTAGTCTTGAGTGATTCAGCTGAAGAAACAAAGCACATGGAATCCACAGACCCACCCTGTGTTCATGAATATGTATGAAGTGTCAGTTAGCCAAGGAGACTAGCTGTATTATAGTGTAGACAGAGCGAGTAGACAAGCTTACATCCCAAATCGTGTCTGAGAAATGTTGCTTCTTGGCATCTGGGCTGCTGTGTTGTGGTTGTGAGTCTGCACTAAAGTAGCTTTTTAATTGCAATCACATCAGCAGCAGCTGTCTAACATGAACCCTGATGCCATTTAACAGGTTGATTAGAGCGAACGCAGGGAGCAGGGAATGTGCCGTTTTCAGTCTGTTTGGGCTTCCGTCCTGATGACCAGCAGCAGCTTTAATGTTCCTGACTGTGCTGCAACTGCTATAATTCACTTTTCTTAACCACTTTGACATAGTTTCATATCTGGGTTTTACATCAGCATGAGGTAAGAAATTTAGATAGCTTTTCCCAGTTTTTTTATAAATGCCATAGATGCCTCAAACTGCTGTCTACAACCTCATCTTGGAGAGGGTGTCCCACACAGAATGGGCCGAGCATTATCTATTTAAGATCAATGTTGTAAGAATTGTTTGAAACACTGTTGGCAAAGGTCCAGAGGGACCGAAACATAGTATGATCAGTCAGTTGTGATGCTGAGCAAGAGCAGTGTGCAGGATCTTCTTGTTTCTAGACTTGGAGCAGGTGTAAAAGAAATATTCTTTATTTGTTATAATGACTGGTTATGTGCAATGACAATTATTAGCTGTCATTTGAATATCTTCCAGCCCAAAACAAGTGCAATATCTTTATTTGGTCAGATTTTCTTTTCCAGTATTTTAATATACTGGGAGCACTGAATGTGAATAACAAGAGTTTTCTCTCAGAAAGAAATGGAAAAAGATATCATTAGTGTGTGCACTGAAAACAAACTTGGCAGGAAAAGTTTAATATGACTGTTGTTTCAGGACTTCATTTACAACCTAATTCTCTACAAAGCTCTTTGCATTACTTCAGACTTTACAATGCTCATTAAATTTCATGGAAGCTTATGTAAGCCTGTCTTATAATTAATGCTCAACGCTTGAGTGGCAATCTTAATAGTCTTTTAAATGGTCAATACAAAAATGAATGTTTCTCATTAATCAAAATCCCATTGCTGTGATTTCTGCTAAGCCAACTACTCATTTAGGCCAAAAAGCCATTGTCCCAAATTGAAAAATAACTTTGTTTTCCCTTCTCATAATGTGGAAATCTTTTGGGGCTTAGCAACCACAGTATATTGTTGTCCTGAAAACCCAAAGCATGCTTTCAGTGTGAAAATAAGCTTTAATGATCAGGTCCTGCTTTAAAAAAGGCTTCCTGGTCAGTTTCCAAATCTGCAGGAATCCTACAATTCCAAATGGGAGTGCAATTAAAATGCTCATAAAATCAGTGGCTACTTTGTGATTCCGCCCTGAACCAAGGCCAACACACTCAATGAATTTTAGAGTGTGAAAACTGCTCATTATTCCACCTGGTATGAGAAAACAACAACCCAACCTGTAAAAAAGAACAACTGAAGGCTTTTTTTCACATGTTACTGCCCTCACTAACTGGGAAATATATGTAGCCAGTTAAGCAATTGTATTATACTACACTGGTTTTGAACTGGGGCAATCCTTACAGTGCTCTTATTTTGGTGGCTGTTGGGACAAAAGAAAAAACCAAAAACCAAAAAAACTAAAATAACCTTGTAGGGATAGCTAATGCAGTGCCCTTGCCAACTGTACACATGCCACTCTCCCTGTTCATACCAACAATGCATTAGCAGCTGTTAGCGAAAGAAAAAAAAAAAGGGATTCTTAGTATGCCCCAGTTATTATTCTATTCTGATGTACATTTCTGAACCATTGGAGCAAACTCACCACAGGTCGCTTGAACATCATGTCATGAGTCAAAGGGTCAGACTTGCACTGGCCTGAGTACAGTGCTTGTAAGACTGTATAATGCAATCATGTAACATGTAGTAATGTAGGTTTGTCCTAATACATTGAGCATGTGGTATTAAAAATGAACTTGAGGGTCAGTTGAGTGTTTGTAGCTCACAGACAGTTCACAAAAAGATCCTTTCTCGAAATGTTTTAAGACGTATAAAAATGTTTGGAATAATAGTTTGTGTTTAATATGTTTTTTCACAAAAAGGTTCAATTACAAAGTTAAAAAAAAACAAAAAAACAATTACATTTATGCCTTCTCCCTCATTGAAATCCAGAAATATTAATATGCAAATGTTTTTAAAATGTCTGCTATAAGTCCATAGTTGCGATGTTACAAAATCCTGTTAAATTCAAATTTGAGGTGAGCAGAGAAACTTTTCCTCCTTAGCAGATAAATGTGAAAACAATCTTTCAGGCTCTGCACGTACATCATTCTGCTCGAGATGATAGCACAGCCTGAAGTACCTGCAGGATAGCTTTTGTTAGCATGACTTCAGATCAATTTTGGTCATTAAAGACTGAAGGCCACTGCATGAAATTCTATCTGGATGCAATACTGAGCTATATACAACAGAGCGGAAATTCACAGTGAATCATGACAAATACAACCAGCCACAAGTTCTTAGACTTGTAGGAGCTGTTTTACTAGACTTCACATAGGCATAACATACATGGCCAAATCATCTGAAAAATAACTTTTGCAGTATATTCTGTTTTGCCATTGTGTTCCTTGGCCAACCAGACACCGAACTGATGAAGGCAAGATAGCCGTACACATTTGCTGAATAAAGCATGGTGTACTGGAGAGGAGATGTGCAATGTGTTTTAATGCAGATGGACATACATGCAAGCCATCTTAGACACTGTTGTAGCTTGTGTTTCTCAGTGCTGAACTCACTTATGGCAATGCGTGTCACCACTTCAGAAAAGCAGTCATTTTATCTCAAGCTCCCTTAGGAGGGCAGCTGTGGCTCTGGAGGCTGGAGCGGGTCATCCACTGGTCACATGGTCGGCAGTTCGATCCCCACCTCCTCCTCTCGAAGTGTCCTTGGGCAAGACACTGAACCCCAAATTGCTCCCAATGGTGGGCCAGAACCCTGCGTGGTAGCTCACTGCCGTGAGTGTGTGTGTGAGTGAGTGAATGAGCAGCAAAAACCTTATAAAAGCGCACCATATATGCTTTCATGAAATTTACAATTGTGTATTTGCTTTCATTTTCTGACTTTTAATACTAGACCACACAACTTCTGAAGTCAAAAATACAAGTGACAAAGCATATTTATTATGTCACTGTTTTTCATCTTATGAGTGGTTTCATTATTTTTCAGCATTTCTCATCATCATACTGAATAAATATTACTGTCTCAGTTTCAGAAGAAAAATAGTACAGTACAGTATGCTGTTGTTGACCCATAGCCTGTTCTTCACATTTTGTGCTATGTGCATTCAACTATATCAGACAGGTTTCAAGTGCGTTGTTAAAAAAAAACAAATGAAACACACGCATCCAATTTCTGAAAATAAGGGAGCTTTGTGAAGCTTTAGTGAAGAATGTTAAGAGTAAAGGCAGACTTACATCTGTCGGGTTTTACTGACCAGCCGACCAGCACGGCTTCGCAATTAATTCTTCCCTTTTTTCTCTTCACAGTGTTTTTGTTTCACAGTAAGATCACAACATGCTTTTAATATTTCATACCTGCTTCCCATGATTGACTCAGAACTGACCTGTGTACTTGCTTTTTTTTAAAGGATTTTAAGGATTGTTTTTTGCATAAAGATATTGCATAAAGAACAAAACATATCGTAACTGACTCCTTCTCTCAAAGACACATGAAGGACATATTTCCTCAAGACACACCGAAGAGCTGTGTCATCTCCTCTAAATGGTCGACTCATTTGGCCACTTAGAAGATGCAATCTAAATTTCAGCCTCAAATATTGGCCTCCAACTGCTCCACCTACTCCTCTGGCTTACCTGAAGCCATCTGTCGAGAGGCTGCAAAAGACCAATAAGAGACTCTTGCTTCCAGCCTGCCTTCTCTTTTATCTCTTTGTTTTGGAGTATATTAATTGCGCACTGTGCGCACACATACCCACTGTGATCTAGATACTCTCTTTTCCCAAATCTCCAATTTCTTCTCCATTTCTTAACAACTTAATTATGTTTTTATCAGCTAACAAGAGCAGGAGAGTTTTGGAACAGCTTGAATATAGACAGATTAATGCTGAGATAGTTGAGTGTGTATTCTGCTAATTGCATAATGTTTGATGTGGATATGTCTGTAGGTAAATGAGGGATAGAATCTTCACATCTGACCTTGAGGGCTTTTCTTTCTTTTCATTTCTTTCTACCTTTTATTAGGATGAACTGAAAATCTCTGACACGCAGAGTGCTCTTCTAGTTTGAAGTGTCTTGGCTACTTACTACGGTATTTTTCATTAGCAATTAATCTGTTGATTATCCACCCCCCACCCACCCACACACACACACACACTCGTTTTTACCTTTTGGTTTTTGTACGGAGCTAACCGACTCCTTGCTGTAGCTTCATATTTACCATGCTGACATGAGTGTGGTATCAGTCTTTTCATCTAACTCAAAAAAGTGAATACACAAATTTCCTCACAATATTGAACTATATAACGATTATCCCAATCATCAGAATTCATCCTTTCAGCATTTTAATAAGTAAACAATATTTTTTATTGCAATTATTAGCATTATTTTGTTGTTTCTGTTTACAGTTGTACCAAGGCCAAGCTCCATGGTCAAGCTTGTTTATCGAGTGATGATGTTGTCGTATTCAGTATTGGCATTCGTTTCTCTCAGTGGCTGAGTTGAGAAGAAACACAGCACTTTTTTCCTCTACACCTTTCATCTTAATAAATATAATTTGCTTAGGAGTTAGGGTTGGTTAGCATGTTTGCCTGAAACAAAAAGGTTATGCTGTACGACAGCTTTGTTCCTAATATCAGTTAATTAGCATTGATCACGCCACATAAAGACCATATTTGTGTTTGACTTTGTGGTCAGTGTGTTGTAACCATTAGCCTTGAACCCTTGTAATGTGTGTTAAGATTTGGGGCAATTTTCTGTGCTTCTATAATTTCTTTAGAAGTACTCATGGCCACTCTATTGAACTGTTAATCACTGATTTTGTTAACATTGCTTAATAGATATCATACTCATAGTTGGGCTAATTGTCGACTGTGGTTTGCGAAGGTTAATGTAGCTTTACAAATGAAGCTTCATATTGAGTGCTGCACATTGTTTACAGAGCTAGCTCCCTCTAAGGAGCAGATACAGAGGCACAGAGAGAGAGAGCAGAGGGAGGCCGCTAAAGATGACAAAGATGGTTTCAAAGACTGAAAGCTGACTGAAATACCTAGCAGACAGTTTTTACACATATATCGCCCCTGAGTATTTTTGTCTGTGTATCTTGTTAAAGTTGCAAGTAAGTATGTTTTAATGGACTGTAAAATGATAATATTAGGTTCTATATTATCCACATTTTAGGTTATTTGTAAATTAGGTGCAATTGTATGATAATTATGTGAATGAACAATGCTTTCATGTGGTGATGAGTGAAATATTCTATTTTTATGTGGAACCCCAGTTTTCATCTAAGTTCATATATTAAAGCACACGTGTGTTGTATGTGCGTGTGCATGCCTCTATTCCTATGCATGTGAAAGATGTGTAAGAGTGTGTGTGCACTAGGACAGGCTGTTCCATATAATGTAATGTACCAAAATCATGGGGAGGAGTGGGGAGGAGAGAGGAGGCCTCTGCCCCACAAAATACAGTATTCGTGGATGTGTTGCTCAGCTTTTACTAATAACTTTGAAAGTTACAGTAGCTACTGTGGTTGGAGGATTTACGCCCCCCTCCAATCAACCAAAAACACACATTAACTGCAACAACTCCAAAACTGCAATATAAGCAAACCATTACCTGTTTTGGCCCATTGGGCGACCTATCAGCACCAAACTTGTGTGTTTCCAGGCGACGACAGTCTGTCTGTCTTGCATGCAGGACTGATGTTACGCCATATTGAGTAATTGTAGATTGGCGCTGTAAGAGCTGGAATAAGTTCTCAACATTAAGTTGAGACATAAAGAGGATTTTAAAACCACCTGCACACATTTGATGAAGCTAAACTACTTACCTTTATCTGGCTCTTCTTAGTTTCAAGGTCACCCAGCTGAACTGTGCTTTTATAATTCATGTTCAGTAGTGTGGGTCTGCACTGAGATGAGACAGCTTTATTATCTTCATTATCCACAGCAGCATGGCTTATTGTAGTATGCACAAGTTCTTTCGTAGTTGAAATAGCTTGGGGGTGGAGCCTTTTTTGAATTCTTTTCTTTACCAACAATTTGGTCATTAACCCAAATGCTGGTTGATTCTGGTAGAATCCACTTTCTACATCATCCGTCTGAGCTCTGACTGGATTGTTTCAGGAGTGACAGATCCAAACAGAGTCTTGCACAGTACAATATTCTATATTTACTGTAAATTACAAACACCCATGAGTGCAAAATCTGTGAAAAATACTAGGTCATCAATTTTCAAACCCTATAATAAAGTTTAATAGAGCCATTGTGGACACACGTGTATGACTGCTGAAACTCCATGAGACTTTAACTGATTGTGCAGTAGAACATTCCTGGATTTCATTAATGTGATGGGTAGGAGAGACTCAGCATACACAAAGTGAAAACGTCTCGTGTGTATCCTCGATTCTCTCTTGAGGAATCCCTGGATTTCTTTCTGAAGGTGGAAAAAAATTTGATGAAGGTGATAAAGTAATTTATTCACAAGGATACTTGTGGCTGATGTCATTTTTGTAAGTTACTTTCGACTTGAACTGTCTCAGATTGGGACATTTATATCCTTCAGGCTAGCTTGCGGCTATTCGGAAGACCATGCATTGGTAATGCCCTCTGGGAAGGTGAACACCAGCCGGCGCCATCCATAATCTTTTCTGCATGAGTGTCCTAGACCGCATGGGAAAAAAAAAGCTGAGGCACCTGCCTTTTGTGTGTTCATCTAGCTCAATTTTGGAGATTGACAGAGGCCTATTTGCTCTCGTAGGAATAGCTGTGGTGCTTGTTGCTGTATTAAGGCTGATTGGCTAAAGGTTTTAGTGTGTCTGATTTCCTCCCACAATATGCTTGCACTCCTGTGTCTCCTTATCAGCAGCTGTCAGCTGAAACCCATTCAGATAGGCACATAGTCTTATCATAAATGGTGTAATGGATCCTCATGGTGCATGCTTTTTGTGCCGCTTTTCCCCCACTCAGTGTACGCACTCCCGCGCAAAGCAGATACGGTGGACCAGTTCATTGGTATGTACGCAGTGTTCTAAAATAAGGCAAGCCCACACTGGGATCATCAATAGGCTGACACACTGTTGTGGTGGTTGAGCCGAGAGGTTAAAATAATATCTAAATCGGGAAATTCTGGGTGTGAGACTGAAATGAATCACTCCTGTCTCATAGCATTTTCCACAGCACCTCTTTGAAAATCCTGACACACTGTATCTCTCCCACCAGATGGTGGGCCTCTTGGAAGTTGTTTTCACAGGGGTTCTTTTTGCTCTACAACTAGGTACCACAAGAACTGTGAAATAATATTGTCATTAGTATGCAAAGAGATGCTAAGGCCTTTTTTTTCATAAACCTTGGGCTTGTTTGCTCTGACTCATTGTCAGATTTCTGACTGACCGAATTGAGGAATTAAAATGGGGCAAAACATTGCAATATTAAAATCAATACTGTATAATATCTGCAGTTATTGTGGTCCTAGTGTTTGTGTTGTATCTAGTATCCCAGGAGACTTATACATTCAATGTGAAATATACAGTGTATGACAGTGTGATCTATACAAAATTACTGGAAGTAGGAGGAAAGCAATTTTTAACACATTGTATATGGAAATGTATTTCTTGTAAACAGTCCAGGAATATACCTTAATCTCAGGACTGTTACCTTATTTTTCTAATAACATGCCTCACTGTCAAAAGCTGCAGAAACAAGGTTACACAAGAAGAGAGGAGGGCGGGGACAAAAGCAAAGCAGGGGATTACACCAAGAAAACCAATATCATGGTCAACAAACGTTAAACCTTTATGTAGAAGTCTGTATTATATTGTCATGGTTTAGGTCATCTCTACCCCTCAGAGGGCAGGTAAACACAAATAAATGCTATATACCTTTCTGAGTGAATGCCTTTATCTTAAGGTGAGGCAATTCTATCCACACAATAAGCTTGTGTCTGTCAGGGAAAACAGTTTACGGTCAAATGTTTTAATGAGCATGAAAATAAACCACATGCCTCTGCAAGATCACAACCTTACGTATACTGTTCCTTAAGCTAAAGGTTTCTGGAAGTTGAACCAGTTTTGGCAACACAACCAGCACAGAAAGCAATTTCAGTAATCATTTTGATGGAACCTCTATTCGTCCACATAAAATTATTTTCCTACATGGTCCATGCACCAAGAAAGGATCAGAAAAGGAATTTTCTTCTGTGTATTTACACATGATATGATCTGTGGTTTCATCGTTCCAGTTTTATTACAAATTGTTTGGACATCTAGGTGGACCAGTGGTCTAAGAAGCGCACCACACTGTGTAACCACTGTGTTCTTCTCTTAAGTCCCAATTTTCAATTAGAAACACATCTAGTCAAGTCAAGTCAACTTTATTGTCAATTTCTCCACATGTGCAGTACATAAAGTGAAATCGAAACAACGTTTCTCACAGTCCCACAGTGTACTAAAAACTATATAAGATATGAACTAAGAAGAGAAAGCTAAGATTTAAAATAAATATCTAAAACAGAAAACTAAAATCTAAGATCTACAATAAGATATAAATAGAAAAACAACACAGCATTAGACAAAACAAGACATGGTGCCTGGATGGCATACTTACCCAGATTACAGATTACATCTAGATGTAATTTTAGTGTGGTGTTAATTATTCTTTGCATCTCCCAACATCTAGATTTTAGCTTACAGTCTGCTGGAAGCTCACCTAGCTTGGCCCACTAAATTGATGGAAATAATCACACCCATTGCCCTTGGCCAGAGGAGACGGGACCAGTGCTTTAAGATCCCTCAGACAGGCTTATTATCAGGCCCAGACCTGGACATGTTTGACCTTTTTAGACTCTCCAACCTGAGCAAAAAGAGGACGTCATTAAGAACTCAAGGTCAGAACAGATAGACTGCAATCAGGTAATGATAGGGAGGCCTTAATGCTTGTCTTCTGAAGAGTTGGTCTTGAAAAGTGTTTAATTTAGCTCTATTTATTGAGAATAGTTTTCCCTGTGCCAGGCAATTTCATTGTCCCTCATTGTTCAGACAGCAGCTTCTGCGCTAAAGCCCTTAATGTTTGGTTTATTAAGTAGTCAAATGAGTTCCTACTATCGATTTCACATGCACTTTGTGATGGCTTAATATAACTAGCAACAATTACTAGGCATTCCAATATGAATGCCTGTTACAGAGGAATAACCTATGTGTTTACCAGTGACAGTCTTTAAACATACTTTTTCATAGCCATTGATTGTGAAATTGTGCAGTGGGGAACACATACACATCAACATATTAATTCATTTAATTTGGAAAAATCAAATATGAAAATAAAGTTAGATTTAAATTCAGTAATGATCACACCAGTTTGAAGTCATTCCTCGTGAGGTTTCTCACCTAGCAAACATACCCTTTAGCTCCTGCCTGGACTGCTACATGCTTCTGCTCACTGTGTCTATTTCACATTTCCTATCCTCATTGTAAAAATTAATGGGGCACTTGTGAAATTATGGCTAAAATTGTGACTTTGGTTTTGCGGGGTATTCATGTGGGCTGCATGTGGGGTTGGGATGTTTGCACGTGCTTAACTAAGCCAAGCAAGGTAGTTGTAAAGTTAATTAACAGTAACTCCTAAGTGGTTGTGATTTTAAATCCCCCACAAACCCCCTGCAGCAAGCTGGAGGGGAGGCTTGTGATTAGGATTTCTCTTAAGTGGCTCTCCCGCCCACGTGCTCATATGAATCACCGCATCATTTTGGCTTCAACATCAAATCCTACACAGGCAAAACTATGCAGGGGCAAATCTGCATTACTAAAATCACATTTTAAGCTCTGGAAAGTCATATCCTCCTCCCAGATATGATGAGATCCTCCAGCGCAGCCAGTGAATGTTATTGGTGATGCAGGATCCTCTCGCAGTGAATTTGTAAAGTCATGTCACAGGCTTCCATCAAGGGGATAAAGTAGAAGTGGCTTTAGTGTAGTGCTTGGCAATCACTCCTCTGTCTGTTTCCCAGCTCAAGCAAGAGGTGGAAGCTTGGCCATCAATATTCTCTCTCCCCTTCTGTGCCATCCCTCCCCCTTTCAGTCTTGTCCCAGACAGACAATTGCTTTATTAGATAAGGAGCAGTGGACCCACCAGAACTAATGCTACGCCTTGTTCAAAGTGGGAAATCGCATATTCCCACCTCTACAGTTTCAGGTCATCAAGCTGCAGAAACCTTGTGAGATTTTTTGATTTAGTGCCATTGATTGTTTCCACTAATTAGCACTGGTAGCATCCAGTGGACACATGGTTAGCATATTTGAAAATGTAACCATGAAGAATCTGCGCTCAGATTGCTCCATGTGAGAAACTGTCAGTTAAGTAGCTTAAGCTCAATGGGGTGTTTGGCTACTGAATACTTTGAAAATGACCTAGAACTATGCTATTCTTTACTAAATATACATATACTTAATATTTGATTCAGATAGATAGATTACTTTATCAGTCCCATTGGGAAATTGCAGTATTAAAGGAGCCAAATAAATTAAATAAAGCACTAAAATATTAATGGAACTAAAACTATTAAAACTAGGACATACTCTCTACCAATAGCTCTAAATATATATAATGATAGTGCCTGGTGGTTCTGCGTTAGTACAAGTCAAGTAGATACCGTAAATTGGCAGATATTCTTCTGGGAAATAAGCTTATTCACTTTCTTGCCAGGAGTTAGCTTAGCATAAATTCCTCGTGATCATGTCTTTTCAGCATGCAGGCTTACTTCGCGTTAGATTGTGTGTCTAGGAGTTTATTTAAAGGTTGGAACTGATTGAATGAAACCTGTTAATAGACTGGACTAAGCAATTTTGACAAAATAAGTAATTGGTATCTTTTTATGTGTACTATTCATTAATTTTATGACCTTTACCTCGTTGCCATTGTTATTAGGTTTTCTTGGGTGGTTTTTGACTTTTTTTTTTGTGAAAATAAATTGTTGCTAATTTGATGTGGTAAACAAAAGGTTTTAAAAAGACTAAAAAAACAGCATGAACAGACAGTGCCTGAAAATCATGGAAGTGTCTTGAGAATTATAAACATATTAAAGTAAATGACAGTCCCATTTTATTTTTCTTCTTTTCAGTCAGAATATCTGTCTTTCCACCATGTATGAAGCACAACATTTATCTGTGTGACTGCGGAGAAGCAGAGCAGAGGAGAAAAGATGGAGGAAAAAGGGCAGGTGAACCAGCAGCAGGTCATTTTTAGGAGCCTGCGGCCATCTTGAGTTGTATTTTAAGTCTTAAAGTGATATGGGAGGTCACGGAGGGATCTGCACAGGCTGTGGTAATGTCATGTTAGAAACAAGAGATTATCCTGTTTAGATACAGACAAGAGGAGGGAGAGAGAACGTGAGGGGGAGAAAGCGAGCTTGTTTTTCTGTTGGTAATTACAATCTCAGCATCAGATCAATCCTGCTATCTCACGCTATGCTATCTTTTGCTGAAAATGTCTCCGGGTTCCCAGTGCTGAAAATGAGACACTGGAGATTCTTGCATTGGTGTTAATATTTTGTTTAGTAAGCAGAACATGTTTTAAAGAATGATATAAAAAACCATAATAAGCAGGGATTGTCTGCTTGCTGAATTCCCAGACTGAGATTTTTGTATGTAAAAAACTGATTGAAGTATTCAGGGTAGAATAACATCACGGCCTATTTATCATCTTTGAAATACCAGTTATGATTTATTTTTCCCAAATGATGAAGAAAAGTTCATAATATGATCAATATGTTTTCATTATGTTTTCACACGCACGTGCTGTCTTTGTCAAGCTTGAATGGAAACCTGCTGTTTTCTTTTTCTTCTTCTTGGGCTCGGAGAGCTTTGTTTCGCTTGTTTTTCCCAACCGATGTTGTGTTGTGGCCCTCCACACACACACACACACACACACACACACAGGTCAGACAACAGCTGAACAGCATGTTGCCTATGGGTTTATAATAGGATTTTGTTGCCATGCATACAGTATCTGCAGTGGACAAAACTGGTCTGTGAAGTGATAGTTTAGGTCACACACACAAGTCATGAATACACTGGGCAATTAAAAAATAGGGGTGGCAGTCGGACATGCTGCACTAAGGAAGAAGTTTTTCATGCGTCTCATGCTAATCCAGTGTTTCCCACTTTTACCAATGCAAAAGAGCTTCCCAAAGTGTGCAGCACTCCGAGGATGAAGGAGAAAACTGTCAGACGTGCAGAATGGTAAACACAGTCCTCATCAGGGCTGGATGCCAAAGGTTGGTGCTTTTTTGTTGCAGAGGGTACCAGATCGATATCACCAATTATCAGAACATGTTGGGGTAAACGGTGCCAACGACATCCCAGAGTTTCTCCAGTTCCAACACCAGCTCAATGTAACTCAGTAAGCACTTGTTCTTCAGGAGAGGTATTTTGTCATTTAGCCAAGGTGTAGACTCCAGACTGCCCCATTTTTCTCTCTCAGAATTTTGCCTTTATGTGAAGGTGGTGCTGAAATAATGAGCAAGGACTTATCATTCTCTCCTAAAGTCACCTATGCACTTTGCAAACACCTTGGAAGATACTACAAATGAAACATTTTTAATGCTAACCACCCCTACCCACTGGTCTCATCAACAAGGCCCGGGACCCCCCTGTGACATGGACTCTAGTACCCCATACTGGTGCACTGGTGAATTTTGAAACTGTGTGAAGGACACTTCCTCTAATGCCATTCAGTGGTCAGCTTTAGAACTAAAGCCACCTCTAGGTTAGTATTTCCATGAAAAAACAAACAAATCTTGCGGCAAAAACTATAAAACCAGCCATTTCTTTAAAATGTTGAGTTTCTTGTCTTCAGAAAATTTGACCAACATTTAGTTAATTTATAAAACAGTGGTGGTTAATGCTGTGATAACTAAAAACACTCTGGTCAGTAGCCGGTGTTGGAATGTAGGAATGTATTTGTTTTCTCAGGCTAATGGAGAAAAGTAGCCCTAGACATAACAAGGCAGCAAAAAGTCACAAGGTTGGGGGAGTGGAATTCTCATTAAGTTTTGGTTATCGTGACCACCGCACATACTTAAACATACACCAGTTCTCTAGAGCCATGTCTTCCCTATCAAGGACACAACCATCTGCTATTCTACCTAGTGACACAGACAGTACTTTCAATAACATTAAAGGTTCATAGCTTCTTCAACTTATACAACAATAGACATTTCAGTAATATTGCAGGCACATTTAGGATCATCAGTCATAGGATCATTTACGATAATTGCACAGATGCATGTAGCACACAAATGATTCAGCCTATACTACTGAAATCTAGATAATCCTGTATCTCAGTGCAGCAGCATAGTTGAATAGTGAAAAACACTAGGAGCATTAATTATTATTTTTTTGGTCACTTGGAGGCAGCAAAACAAGCAAACAACCCAACAATGATATATTATCACCTTATATAGTTGTTAATGTGAATGTGTTGGCAAACAGTTGCCTATTTACATGATGATTCATTTGGAGTGTTTCTGGCCACCTGGTCAATGTTAGTCCAATATTCCCTCTCCTTTAGCTCTGTTTTTGGTCTCCACCAACTCCTGAGGGAAATATCTGACTCTTCAGCTGCTAAATGCTCCACTATGTTCACCAGCTTGTCGCTAACTTTGTCTGTCTGCTGTTTGGTGCTGAGCAGATAGTATAAAGTGGTTCTTAGAACTTTTTCAATGAAATGGCTGGCTGCTGCTGCTGGAAACCAGGTTGATGACAACAGTAAGACTGAGCCATGAAACCATAAAGGAGATGAAAGAGGCTAAAATGCTCCGTAAAGCGGAGGGAAACTGCAGAGTCGGATTATAATTTTCTATTACGAGCAACCACTTCACATAGTCATTTGATCAATTATTAATGTAAAAATACTGATTACTGCAGCTTTAAATCTAAGGAAACAATTTTTGACAATGAATAAGTGCTGATTGTAGTGAATGCCAATTTACAGAATATCAAAACCTAGTGATTTGAGGTGAGGTCTTGTTTTGACAAATGCTGTGCATTTACACTTCAAAAGATCATGGATCATCACATAGCTGATGTGATGCTTTTCTCCCTTATTCATCTTCTGCTCCATCATATTTTACATGAGGGGACTTTATTGGAGCCAGTGATCTCTCAGTGGTCGATCATCTCATCTTTAAAAAAGGATGTGCATTGTTGTTTGCTAAGTTGACATCCTGATATTACTCCTTATTGATAACTGCTCATCAAATAAAAGAGACCAGCTTAACCCCAAGAAAAATATGAAAGATAATATTGAAATTAGCAGTGTGCAAACCAATAGATCATCTGTCTGCAGCAGTGGGGAGTAGCAAATGTTGTAATCCTATTACAAGACACATATAAACAGACTTCATCCTGCAAATCTAATAGAGGCCACTCTGTTTGGAGAGTAAGCACTTTTTTTCTCACCTAACCAAGGACTGTCGTGCTTGCTGGGTGACAGCATTTTCCCCTCACTGCCCCATCTCTTGTTGAAAGAATTCACACAATGTACCTCGCTCTTTCTGTCACTTCTTTTATTTGGAATGGATCCACTTATGCTACATACAACGGCTGCTAAGTAGCCAGCAATGTAAAATATGAGTCCAAAGGCATTTTTAATCCATAAAAAGCTTTGTCTGCCCTGAGTTTTGTCAACAGCTTTTACATATTCCTCAATTATTTCCTTCCAACAGTCTGATGAAACTGCTGGCAAGTAGCACTGGATTAGCATAGGGGTGCTCTTTAGTGTCATTTATGTTCTTTTTCCTATCAACATCAATGCCTGTGAAGAGGCATAAGCCACAAAATTACCATATTATCTTTTAAATTGGTACCCCACAGATTTACCCCCTAATCTTCAAGATTGTTCTGTGTTCCAGAGGGGGAATTATTATTATTATTATTATTATTATTTAATTTTTTTACCAAGCAGAGTTCAGGGCTGAGCTGAGATAAATGTAATTGTTGTGATGGTCTACAGAGAGCTGCAGGGATGACGTATTTTTGTAGTCCAACCCTGAAGTTAGCATCGCCCTGGTTCCCTTGACAAAAAGCCAATGGCATTTTTCCATTGGATTTTGGATTACTGCAGAAAATAAGCTCTGTGGAAAACACAAGTTTATGATACTTACACGTTTTGTTCAGCAAGATAATCTTCACAAATGAACACCACTTTTGTGATCTTTGAAGCGTAAATGCAATCACCAGAAGGAAAAAGCTAATGTTAGGCTATAAACGAACCACGCCACGGTCACACGACTTCAGCGTCACCCCCATTAAGCTTCCAACTTGTAATTTGGTTTTGCGAGCTTACCTCTTCTACAAAAGCCTTTCATAAAGTTTGAGTTAGAATAGTTTGCAAGAGCGCGAGTATAAACACAACGAGGCTGTAAAGGCAGACGAGTGAGTAGATGAGTTTCTGTGTTCGGCGTGATGACGTTTAATGTCCCCGACAACCTCTGTAGTCTCATTTAGCCACTTTTTAAAGACACGTTAAAGCTTCAGAATTCACCAGTGGGGTATTTACTGACGGATTTTATGTTGTAGAACAAAACGTGAAAATCTCTTAAGCTTGTGTTAACCACAGACCTTATTTCAGGCATCTAACCAAAAACCCATTCGAAAAACCCATTGACGAGTTGAGGGAACTGGAAGTGCAAAAATGCTGACTCATTTCCAGGTTTAGGACTCATTCTTGCAGCACTCTATAGTGAGTGCAAAATAGGGAGCTTTCTTCATAGTTTATAGGGCTGTCACTTTTTATTCGAAATTCGAACATTTGTTCAGACGTGGGGGAGAAAGTCAATATTCTAACTGAAATTCAAATTCATAATTTACAGTCTAAGTGCAACACAGAAGTAGTTTGCCTTGTGATCCAGCAGAGGGCACTCTAAAAATTCACTATCAGCCCGACTTATTGCATGCCCTATTGACCAAACCCCCAGGAAGTGCGCCAGGCTTTGAAGCCAATTTGACATAGTGGCCAACTTACAACTTCCGGGTCCGTCACGTGATGCACACTGGCCCCAAAAGACTTTTTCCCATAGACTTACATTGGGAAAGAGATGTCTGTAAATCAGCGGATAATTTTTTTTGAGGTACAACAACTAGCCAGTACGAACACTGAAATAGCCCTTATTTAAATCATGATGCCCTAAAAGTTGTAAAATGCATAAATTGCCGAATCCAGTTATAAAGTCACTGCCGTTCATGTCAGTGAGCCTGAGACGGAGCGGTTTGGAGGCGGGGTTAAAGGAAAAGCTAGTGCGCTTGCTCTATGGGCCGCACAATGCGGAAGCTATGTGGAAGATCCGGGTAATTTTTTATCCGGGAAGTCGAACTTTTTGGCTTCATGCGCCACTGAGCAGCTTTCATAGGAATGAACGGGGCCCTGCCTCCGACGCTGTATCCAGTTTTCTTTATACATCCATGCTATTGACGCATCAGTAAACTAAGCTATGTAATGTTATGTTGTTTGTTACGAAAATGGAGGACACTAGCGAGCAAGCCGACCTGAGCGGACAGTCACAACACCAACGTGTCTGAGAAGCAGTGTGTGGAAATATTTTGGGTTCTACATCGTAGATGTTTGACGATTTTGTACAAAGCAGCTGTCTCCGCAACGACCACAAATCTGCTGGCTTGCCACCCAAGTGAGGCAGCAGAGGCACCACAGACGAGCAGAGCAACATAACTGTATAACCTCGTCTGACTGCCTACTATTCGGCACACTCACTCTTCGCATTCAAATTCATTCAAACAAATTGTGTCATTTCAAATTTGTTCAAACATGACACACATTTTTCGAAAAGTGACAGTAATAGTAATAGTTTATAATTGAATAGCATCAAAAAAACAAGAAGTGTGCATTTGCATGGAATAATGGCACTACTACTTCTCCAAAATACATATTTTATTTTATTTATTGATTATTTGCAGTGTAATTATTTCTTGACATATTGTTGGCAGTTATTACAGCATCACTGGACATCCACAGGTGATTGAAGGGGCTTGAGATACATCCAGTCAATCAGGTTAACATTCAGGTTTGCCTTACAGTAATGAACGACACCTGCAGTTTTCGGTCAGTAACTCAAGGTCTAGTGCTTGAGGATTATTCTAAAATGACAAGATTATGCGCATATGTAATTATTGAACCAAAATATGACTTCACCGTGGACCATTTAAATTGTCCCCAAATCTATGTGGATCACATTTTTATCTACCCTTCATGTCTACCAACTACACATCCCCTCAAAAATAATTCATTACTTTTTCTTGAGTCCATTTCCTACTTTTCTGACCAAACTGAGCCATGCCCTCTTCCCTTCACATTTCAGAGGAATGATTTGAATGATGAGCTGCTCTGCACAGTGTGATTTGACCTGGGATTGTTTACCAATGTGAAGAAGAATATAGAGAGAAACCCCCTCCATCAAAAATACAATCTCTTGTCATTATCATGGAAAGCCCTTGAAATACAGTTCTCATTTAGGAGGTTGGCTAGTGGCTCACTGCACAGTGGAATAAAGCGGGATTAGCTGGACAAATTGAAAATGGGGTTGTGTAATTTCATACTTGAAAGACAAAGAAAGAAGGAAAATAGAAGAAAAAGATTACTGGGATGTCTGCATATGATCTTTAGTTGCTTACCCTGTTGCTGTTAATGCAATTCAAGCTGTATTTAAGCTGTATATAAACAAAAATTTGAAGAGCCTAATGAATACAGTGTTTGTCATACCCCCCTCTCAGGCTAAAGAAACTATATTACTGGCATCGGACTGAGGGCATCTGTATGCAACAAGCAGACACAGTGCACATAGCAATGGTAGCTCTACCAGCGTGTTCTTAAATTAACCCCACCGCCACACACACAACCACACAAACAAACGCATATCCACCTAATTCAGCAGGCGAGTTAAGGTCATGGATCTCTGTTGGCTCTCCTGCTGCCTGTCAGACTGAAGAAAAATTAAAGCCATTCAGAGAAAGCTGCAGAGAGGTGCTTACTGCATCATGCCGATAACGTCCTCTCGCCCAGTGCGACCTGCTCCCTCCCACTACTCCTTTGTTGATGTTGATGTTGATGTTTAAGATGTTGCTTGACTGGTTCGTGGAGGATCCCCCACCTTCTCAGCAATGACACATCTGTAACATGGCTCCTGTTTGCATTTTTACATAATGGTATGTGAGAGATGGGAAGAGGCCTTATTACGATTAAATCAACATGTTGAAAAGTGGTGAGAACCTAATTCAGAGTTCACTGCGTGTTTGCAGGGGGTTGATATCGATGTGCTTTGGACGAAGGTTAGCCTGATGTGTATGGTCTTGTGAAGAAATGGGAGAAGCTCAGATTTTTGCGGCATATTAAATGGTTTCTACAGTATGTGCTCGTAATGTCATGGGATTCAGGGTGGATCAGGTGTAGTAAAGTAGACAGGGTGTCTGCTTATTCTACTCCACTGAAGCCAGCGATTTATACAACAGGATTTATCTGACCTTTCAGCTTAGAGCAGCACTTGCTCAGGTGATTTTTCCCCTGCATTTTAATTCATGTTGTTTGTTTTTTGAGACAAAAACAGACACAGCAACACGGTCTGGTAGTAAAATAGAGCTTATTTTAAATGATTTATTCCAATTCCAACTCAGAAAAACAAAGACATCTCAAATATCAAACCCATGACTTTACAGATATGAGAACAAAATGACAAATGTACAGTACAATTACAGTGGGAGAAAAGTGATTTTCAGATTTTCAATAGATAATTGCAATACATTGTGGATTATTATCATTAAGCCTGTTGCAATTATTACATGACCACATTATTATTTGAGCTGTTAGATTCCACCTTCTTGTTATGCACTGGCTTAATTGCACCTGACTGTACAATTAGCGCCCCAAACTATTTATCTTGATGCACTCAACTTCTAATTTTCACATAATGGTAGTGGATAGAAACGTGCATTCATTCGCATTTTCTTTTGACAATTTTCTGTAAATTTGTTTAAAATTTGCACCACATATGGATGGAAACCTGATTAATGTTAGAAATGTCGCAACACATAGACTGCAAATTAGGTGCATTTCCATCAGCTGGGTTGAGGCAAATAAACTGTCTACCTGAGCACGAGGTTCCAATGTCAGGAAAAAAACATGGAAGAAAGCTTGGCTGTCTAAACCTTACTGAAACCCAATGGCAGGTTCTTTAGTTTCAGCTCATATGAGACCATGTGAAGCAAGGTGATGAGATGTGCCAATAACAGGTCTCTTGATTTATAGTGGAGAGTCTCCCCTACGGATGCAGCAGTGATTTGACAGCTCTGGGGAAAGTTCTGCTGCAGAACAGTCCTTTGCTGCTTAATTTCAGTATATTTAAACCCAGTTTAGAATTGTTGTGCAATATCATCAGACCGAACAAGGGCTTCAAAGTGAAACACAGTGGAAATGTCTACCTTTTTAATAATCTGATCAAATCTGATTAAGTGGTTGTGTATGCATCATTCTGTTGTGGTTCAAGTATCAAAAACTATGGGAGTCTGGCCATGAAATGCCCAAAAGTGCGTTTGGCATGCTTCCGACACAGTGGGCCAGGCACATTTGACTGCGATCTGGGTTCACGAAAATAGAACCCTTGTGTCATTTTGCGCGCACGCAGCAGCAACTAACCTACTATCAACCTGTAGAGGAAAGGATATGAAACCAAATGCTCTGCACAGAGAAAGTACAGGCAGTTGCTGATTCTGAGGACAGACAGGATTTTAGTATCAGAGACATGGCACATCATTCATAAAATGTTGAATAAAACACCACAAAGTAGGCGGTAATCAGTCTGTCATGTCATGTTAAGCCTGTATGTTTATGATTTTTTTTTTCTTTTCAGTTTTGCAGGTTTGACTGAGTCACCAGCAGCTGACCTTGTTTCATGGCTAATATTGTTTATCCTGCTGTAACATTATCTCCACGCGAGTTTCAGAGTTAACTATAGAAAATGTACTACATCTCTCTACTACTACATTGTTTATTATAAACATCAGTACACACGTGCATGTAAGCTATTGCACGCACACAATCAGGGCAGCCCCCCCTGCTAAATATATGTTCCTGCGCACAATTAAATAGTTAATTGCAATTATTTGAATGACAATTAATGGTTAACTAAAATATCTTGATTGTGACAGCCTTAATCATCATATCAGCACTGGAGTCATTAACAAGCCATTCCTGGGCACACAAATGCATATTTTTATGTGTTAGTGTACATTAAATGTTTATTGCTCATGTGTCATGAGGGCCTTCTTTCTGCTTGACATGTGTTGGGTGGGTATGTATGCATGTGTATGTGTTATTGAATGGGTAAAATGGCATCCCACAGTTGGCTGTCCTTCAGCGGAGCCTTCCACATGCCGAGCTGATTCGCTGTGAGTGGGCCGATGGATCGGAACACACGTTTAACACTTGATGGCCGGTGCTGTGCACTTGGCAAGCTCACTGATTTGAGAGGGGTGAAAAAGGTTGGCGTTAAAAAGCTTGGAAGAAAAAGCAGCCATGTGACTGGCTGACTGGTGTGGACAGTGGCTATGTTTTAAAGAACAAGTTACTCATCTTTATATTCAATCGAATATGCTTTTGTATGTGATCAAACCTGAGAATACAAAATGAAACAGCCTTGATAGTTTGACACCAAGGTGCTTTTCATCATGACAAACAGCATGGCTTCTTCCTCACCTTGCTCCTCTTGCACAAACCTCGTCACATATGATAACCAATATCCAATCAAAAATGGCAATATACCTTTGATTAAAGACATAAATAGATATAACACTGTGTCACGGAGGACTCATTCATTGCCTGCATGCTCCAAAGTCATTTATTTGGGCTGTGATATAACTCACTACCCATAAAATACAGAATGGTAATGACTCAAAGGTCAGAGGCAGAAGTCCTGGTGGAGGTGCCATTTGTTTCTTAATACCCAGAGAAACTCTAACATTATTGATCTCCTACAGCGCATGACTTTGAAAAGTAATTACCAGGTTATATATCATGAGATTTCCCTCTGCAAGGGGTAACTTTATTACAACAATATAACATCCTCTCTCCACCCTTAAAGAAATACAAGGTAGTCAATACAGCAGGCCAGTTGTTTGCATAGAGAAAGCATGGGCAGTATCAATGACAGGACCAATTTATTTATCGCAGCTATAGAAGTAAGACAGTGAAGGGGGTTGGTAAAAGAGGTTAAAAAAAAAGGAAGCTTTCTCTTCACAAGCCCACCAACATCATATTCTTTTGGCATAATATGGGGCCCATATACATTTCATGCTGATTTGTTTGTCCCTCACAGGGGATCCAACCTATTTATTCCTAAGAAAAATAAAGCAGCTTTTTATATGTCTGCCTTCAGAGGGAAGAGGGAAAGAGCAGCTTGCTAGGTGCTTACAGGACCACTCACTCACAGAGACAGAGGCAGCAGAGAAGAAGAAAAGGAGAGAAAGGACGAGATGAGGGAGATTAAGGATGTGGGACAGGAGAGGAAAGGAGGACAAAGTAAGAGAGCGATGAGAGACTGAAAAGGGAAAATGGGATGGAGCAAGGCAGGAGAGAACGGGAGAGTTATGATTACTATGCTCCATGCTGTTTCACATAGCTCCTCTTCCCAATAGCCTGAAGCGACCGGGGCTCAGATTTGGGCTGCCAACCAAAAGGTGGATATCAGCATTCCTTTGAGCCTTCCTGCCTCCTTCCCCCCTAACCAGACTTCACACACGCTGCTTCTATCAACTTAGTCTGTGTGTGCTGGTCTTTGAAGTGTGTGCTATGTGATGCTTTCATGCAGTTTTTAAATTCCCTTTTGCAGGTTATGGCAGTGGTATTAATTGTCAGTTAGTACAAGGTCCTACAAAGCAAATTGAGTTGATTAGCATATGGCCATCACAAAGCACCTCGAATTGGGCACGCACAGTATGAAAATGAATAGGAAAGTTATAAACACATTTCAAGGGGGTTGTTTAGAGTTCAGCTCAGTTAAAGCTGTTAAATGTTTCAATTTTAAACATATTATAATTTACTAATTTATTGAAATGACAAATGAAAAAGTGGCAGCCTTTCTCACACCCCTGGTATTGTTAGTGTTTCTCCAAATGTAGACATTTCCCATACACCCTTCATTCCATGCTTACAATGTGAATTCTGCTATTTAACCTTCCCTCTTTGTGCTGCTCAGTATGCATTTGTTTTACCTTAAAGATCCTCTCCAGACATGTCTTAACATGTATACAAATTGCTCTACTGTGAATAATAATTTGTATCTGATATGTTCTTTTCACAAAAAAGTTAAATTATCCTGTTAAAATCTTTGAAATGGTTCTACTCCTTCTTCATTAAATTCCAGAATCTATAAATAGAAGTTTTCCTGCTGGACAACAGGTGTTTCCTGCTTCACTGTAAAGTCCATTCTCAGTGTGTGTGTGTGTGTGTGTGTGTGTGCTGGAGGCTTCAAGTTTCTACATCACACTTTTGCAAGTTGAATATTGGACCAGGATTGGCTTCCAACTATTTGTGATGTCACAAATTCTGCTTGTAGGCCCGCCCCTTAAAATCATTTTCAATCAGCACACAGAAACTTTCCTCTTTCAGCAGATGAATGTGAAAACATGCTTCTAGTGTCAAACTCTGCACACACATCATTCTGCACAGTGAAGCTCAAACATTCAACTAAAGGAACAAGAAGAAAAACATGTTTTTGAGTGGAGGGGAATTTTAATGTTTACTGAGGTATATGGACTGAGGCTAAGTATCAACTTGCAACTGATTGAGTGTGATTAATGTCATGTTTAGGCACTCACAGCTCAAAAGTGACTTGTAGCACGAGACACAACTTTATTAATATTTACCCAGGGTGCCAACTGAAAGGAACCACCATCCACCCTGATTACCTCCCTATGACTTGTGTGCACACATAAACCTAGCACTTTCTTCAGTGTAAAAAATGTTGCCACTGAACATAATTCAAGTAGCAATTACGCTTCCCCAACAACGTATTTGTCAAAACCCCAGTTTTATAGATACTTAATTTCTAGTAGACGAGGTTGCATATACACCAGTACAGGCTGTCTTCTTAATAACAGTATTGTTTTGATAATTCTCAAAATTATTTTGGTAATCAATTTGGGAATTGTTGGGTCTCTGTAAATAATATTATATTATAATTGAATTGGGTATAATATTATATTATATTATAATATAATATTATACCCAAGAGTACGGTCTAGACCTGCTCTATAAGTGCCCTGAGATAACTTCTGTTATGATTTGGTGCTATATGAATTAAACTGAATAGAAGTGAATCATTTATTGGTATCACATTGTTATACATTGATCCTTTTATTATCCAACACTGAGCCGCATAAACCGACAGCTTATCTTGATCTAGAAAAACATAATCATTTTAAAGCAAGTGCAAGTACATGAAAGGTCAGCTGAGGTGTTTCAGTGTAGGCAAGAATCAGTATATATTGGATGTAGCTGGCATGAAGATAAAATAATATACCATGCAGTTAACTTCCTGGCCCTTACTGGCACTTTGAGAATGGGCTTTACCTTTGTGAGGAATTACCCATATTCATCATCCACATACAGTTTGGATAAACACTCCTAATGTTAAGGTCTGTGTTGTTCTCCCTCATAAAATCTCAGCCCTGGTTTGGTTTCCCTAAACACTGCTCTCTCTCTGTACTCATATTACGGGCTCACATCCCCAGAGAATTCCAATTTTCCACTGAAAAACTTTGTTCTTCACCGTTAATTACAGCAGGCCAATGTTTTCTCTCACCCTATAATTACAATTCAGAAAACAATTACATATCATTCAGGCAGCATGATTACCTCCTGTCATTCCAGCCTTCCGTGACATAATTTAATATTTTGCTCAATGATCACTCAGAGGATTCATAAAGGCAAAAGAGGCTCCCACTTATAGTGCATATCCTAGTCATCAGCCACTCTACTTGTTCGTCTGATAAATGCTGGGTAGAGGGAGGCACTCTGGTTTGACAATGTGCCATTAAGCCATCCACAGACCCACTCTTGCAGACGCTGGGTGATTAATGTCTTCTCCTTCTCCCCATTTAGCCCTTCAATAATGAACCTGAATTAACAAGCCCTTGCTTCTGGTGACGAGAGCTGCAATCACTGACACTTTCAGTATGAACACAAACCCAGCCACAAAAAGCTGAAGTACCTCCTTTAAAGTAGAAGTGATGATGGATGATAACGTTGGACACAACATTTGCTTTCAGCTTTGATTTAAGTATAACATATGGTGTGGAAAAAAACACTAAACATGTTCAAGACCATATTTGGTTTTGAAATTGAAATGTTGAAAAGAGGAACTCTCGAAAGATAGAAGCCTGATGGATGACATTTTTCTTTCAAGTCCATCAAACTGTCTCCATATTGAGACATTTTCTGATCTACATACTAGATAAATAATTTCAAAACTAAGCATCCATTTGAATTGTTACATAATCTGTATCAGTGCTAGAAAAGTGAAACCACCTTGGGTCTAATTACCACAGAAAAACAACAAGAGGCTACAGCTGCACTGTAATGCAATGAAGACATAAGGGGGGAACGAGGGTGCTGTAATTTATCGATACAATGTTCATGGCCTGCCTGTACACCGCAGCACTGTTTAAAAAATATGTTCGGTGGGGAAACAAAACATTTTACATTCTTTTTGGGGATTCCTGTTATAAATGTTAATCTTCTATACACTGTGAATCCAAAACATGAGCGTGTTGTCATGGTAGCCCATCTAGTGTATGCACTGCTGTCACCGTCATCAGTTCATTGGCCCTGAGCAGTGGAAAATAAATCAACAACACAACAATAGTAGTTAGTAACACACTCATCGCGTTATGTTTTGAACACACCCTTACTGTTGGATCAGGGCTTGAGCATCAGCTGGTTCAGGTGTGCTAGAGCAGAGTGCTGGGAGGTCTGGAGTTGGAACCCATTATTATCGTTTTTGTTATTATTCTCATTAATAATAAAGGTCCAAAATTATGTGAAATTGCATAGTTTTAAGCCCAACCCCAACTTCTGCACAGCACCTGAGCCCTCTAAAAAGCTAGGGAAAATCCTGTAACTGGAATCAGTGGAAATGGTCACACAAGCAAAGTAAGGTGCCTTGTCAGCGTGTACATACCTGGGTATTTGGAGGTTAATATCATGCATAGCGCAGATGGAAATTTACATTTCATACACAAAATAGCCCTCTATTGTGAGAAGTCAGGGAACAAGGTTTTACATGCTGTGACATTTATGGTTTCTACCTCCATCGTTTTTCAATTTTGGCAGCACCTTGACATTGCTGTCAGGATGTTTGGGGATGCAGCATGTGTTGAATGTCATGTCACGCATAAAATTGGATTACATTTGGCCAACAGGAGTGGGTTGGATATTCAAGTTCCACTGCTCAAAAGGAGTACCCTATAAGATAAACAAGCATGATTGCTGTTGCTCTGCAGCACTGTTTTATCACAGATAAGCTGACGTTTGGTACTGTGACCTCAGGTTTATAAAGCATCCTTCTCCACACTCAGAACCTTTCAATGTGATAAACAAACTTAGAAGTGAAAGAAAAAAGTTTTCATAAGCAAAGAAACAACACTAAGTTGGGAAAGGCTGGTGTACCAAGGTGGTTTCAATGTTGAGTGAAAAAATGTGTCAGCAATGTTTTTCTCTTGCAAAATAAGTTCTACTGCTAATTCAGTTAAATATATATATATATATTTGGTAGTACCAAAATAAAGTCCCCATTACTTCAATAATAAAGTTAATTTGATTAACTTAATACTGGAATCTAGGGGCTGCAACTAAAGATTATTTTTATTATCGGTTAAACTGACGATTGTTTTTTCAATTCATCGATTAATTGTTTGGTCTATAAAATAACAGAAAATAGTGAAAAATTCCCATCACAATTTCCCAGAATGCAAGTTCATGTATTCAGATAGCTTTAATTTGACTAACATACAGTCCAAAACCCAAATATATTCAACTAATGATCATACAAAACAAAGAAAAGCTGCAAATCTTTACATTTGCAAAGCTGGAACCACTAGATTTCTGTCATTTTTTGCTTGAAAAATGACTTAAATGATTAATAGATTATCAAAATTGCTGCTGATAAATTTTCTCTCAATTGACTAATTGATTCAATTAACTAATTGTTTCAGTTCCACTGAAATCCATAACTTCATGTAAGCTGTTGCTCTATACAGTGGCCAGAGGTCAATGGAATTTTGATACAACTTTAGCAGTTTTCATCTGTTATTGATGCAACCTCATGGTCCAAATGACTTTACCCTTTTACGCAATGTGCAAAATAGATTAGCTGTTAAGTTAAAGGCCTTTATACATACTATGACTTAATTCAGCTCAGTATCCTAGGAATTGGATAGGAATTGTGAAAAGTGTTTGAGTAGGGTGAAGTGGGCTATAGCTTTAATTTTATTGTGCAACCCTGTGTTGCAAAATGACAAATAAATGAACCTTTAATTACGTCCATGTTGGACAATTTGGCACCTCACAGTTTAGGTCCAATGCCAATGTCCAGTGTTAATGCAGGAAGTAGTGGGCCCTTCCACAGTGGGAAGTAAGGGTGGTGGATGAGGATTGTGTTGAAGCCTGCCATTTATTCAAATCAGCCATTGCAAGTAAACTATACACCTTTCACAATTTGCTTAGATTTTACTGTGCACAAAATAGCGCAAGCTTCAGGTGCCAGCTTTAACCGAAAATCCAAAGTATTTTAGTGAATGAAATCCATTCACAGCTGCCAGGACCTCCATTCTTACTGCCGTCTTATTTCATGTCCTAGGGCTCCTCAGTCACCTGTAACTTTCATGTCTGTGTTGAGGATTGCTGGGCTTTGGGGGATAATGCAAGAAGAAGCTAATTTTCCCACTCTGGCCAATCTCTCAGAAGCATTGGCCAAAGCCCTTTGCTGTACACCTTTTGGAGGAGCCTTCCAGATTGCACAGTGCAAGCCCTTACTGAAAGCCTATTATGAATGGAAAGGTCAAAGCAGGGTGGGTGGTTAGATAGCAGCAAGGAGATACTGTCAGTTCTCTCCCCTTCACTGTCCTAGGCCGAGGGAAGTAAAGAAGAAAGGAGCAAGCTCATAGAGCTATCATGGCACAGTGTACCCTTAACTGTGTGTAAAGTTGGTGTGCTTCAGGGGCCCTGAATTTCCATACATGCTTGGTGGTCTAAAAACCTCTTCAGCTGCCATTCATTGCGATGGACAAGCACTTATCTACTCCTTACTGGCAAACTGATAGTGCCGACATGACGAATTCGCTCATTTTCTTCAATAACAACAAAAGACAATTTTTGTTTTCAAGAGTGCTCTCAGATGTTGTCCATCAATATTAAGCTGCCTCTGAAGCTAATAATTACTTCCTGGGTTTGAATATATGTTCTCACTGGTGCTAATAAGAATATATGGACAGATCCTTGTGGTCTGCCTCTGTACCCTTTATCATTGCTCATTATTTGCTCCAATAATTAATTAAACTACAGATTTCAGCAGTTATTCGGCATAGAGATTTGATAAGGAACGCCAAAAAAACAAACAAAAAAACAAAAAAAAAGAAACCACAAGTGTAATAATTTCTCTGTAGTTCATTTGTTCGACTCAAATTCAAGGAGGTACTCGAATGATTCACTGATTGCTCCACCAAGAAGGCATATTGACATTCACAGGAAATGAGAGCATGAGATAATGGTTGTTTTGGGAAACACTGCAGCCAGGGAACTAGGAGGTATAATTGCTCAAAACAATATGCGGTCTCATATACACCAGTGGATATTATTGCATCTGTACTTTTAATAGGTTGAGAGGAAAACTGTAGAAACGTATCAGCTGCAGATTCGTCAGTGAACCCTGTTACTGTGTATCTTATTTATTCAACATTAGCTGCGGTTACATGGACAATATTTCTTTAACCCAAAAATTAAATTATTCTGATTAGAGATTCCAACTGTTTACATGGACCCTAAATGAAGTGATCCGATAAGATGTGCATTTACATGCCCAAAGCATTTAATCAGAATAGAACTCTTTTGACATGCCACTGTGTCCGTCCACTGTGAAGCATCTAATCTGTCAGAAATATAACAGAAGAAGAAGACATTTTTTTACCGGATTCGTTAATCTTTTCAAACACAGTTTGAACAATTCATTATTTCGAGCCTTTCGACCATGGAGGCGTTCAACAATCCTCAAATCTTTTACGTTGTATCAGCCACAGAGCACAGAGTTTAGTCCTTCCAGGAAACTCGTTCACGTCACTAATGTTCCCCCATGTGAGGCAAACATGCACAGAAAGAATAGATTTATTCCAGCCAGAGAGAAACGATCGAATTAAGCGCTTATATGGTTATTAGGCGCTAAAATCTTCCTATTGAACGGATCATCAAAGGTTTACACCACCTCTCTCAACCCCATTGAAAATTCCTTACGATCGGGTCAGTCTCTCCTGATTGAGGTGGTTACATGAGGCATTTTTATTCTGATTAGACTATTATTCCCATTATTAATGGAATATTAAGGTCCATGTAAACGCAGCTAGTGTCAGTTGTCCGATGCGTCCTGAGATACGGAGGGTATCAATACACCTTTGGAAACAGCACTTCCATCATCACTGGATATGACCTGAGCACTTTTATGAATGTCATCTAAACTTTCAAAAGTTATTTCTTCCCTTTGTAAACATTCAGCTGCCAGCAGACATTTATCTTTGTTTGTCAAGCATCTTTTCTTACTGCCTCGCTCCTTTCAGGCATTTCAGGGATCCTCCTCATTTTATGTACCGCCATCTATTTTAACTGTCTTGACAAGGTTAATGGTCTCATAAATGTCTGTGTCTGAGAAATCCCGTGGGCAAGATTTCTTCACTGGAGGAGTTTTCAGTTTAGTTTGGCACTGACTTGTGCAGGAGGGTCCCCTTCTTTGATGTCAGTAGTACAGTTAACTGGAGGCTGAAGGCATGACACATGAGATGGCAGTATTCAGCTGTTTGTGTCAAGGTGTTTGAGTCACAGTGCATCATGGGAACAACTGTTTTGCCCCCTCAGTTGTCGGCAAATATTGCAGTGATTGAGCAGCAGCTTCACATATGCTGTCTTTGACAAAAATCTATTTAGCAGGTGGATATGCATGAAGTGCATGAAGTATGAAGTGTTCTTTCAATATTTTTTATGCTATTCACCCTCTAAGCTCTAGGGAAGTGGATTATACAAATAGGTTGCATTGCAGTAAATCGCTCTCAACTGTGTCTTTCTGTCATTGGTAAATGGATAAATGGATATGAATAGGTTACCACTTTGGTGGTGCATTAATCGTGTTAGAGATGCAGATTACATCTCTGCATGTTGCATAAATTATTCATGACATTGTAATATATGGTGCGCAATTTGAAGTAAACCATTGTTCTAAAAAAATGGTATAAGTGGGTCAAAAAGGTTTTCACAGACAGGAAAATAAACAGGATGAACTGCCCTTATGGTTTCATATTTGCATGTGTTGAATGGAAGGTGGGGGCGCTCGTGTATTAAAATGTTAGGTGTGTCTGAAGCCGTAACACCATGCTTCTATAACCCTGCACCTTCATTTGCTGCAGTGGCTCGTTGAAGATGATTAGGAATAGCCTGCAGCTTCCAGATTTTAATTTTAATCAAGAGTTCCAGTCAAGAAAGTGTTGTGTGCCAGTTAAGAAATACTTTTTTTAATTATATATATATATTTTTACAAATCTGGCTTGAGGCAGGCCATCACTGGGCAGATAAGCACAATCAGGTTTCTAGTGACGGTTTGCACAACTGCCTTTTTGGCACATTGAGCTTCCAGACTCCCTCTGGCCCTTTCACACTGTGAATTGCTTGGCCATCGAGCCACTTTGAGGGAGAATGACCAGAGTACAGGGAATACAGATGCAGCACCTCAAGAAGTATCACCTTGGATTCAACCTTGTAGCTGCTGTTAGAAAAAACAACTCATCATCAGATGACGAAATGGGACGAATCCGCAGGAGTTTTGGGATAAGCATCAGCTGTCACTGACTGCAAGGATTCAGAGCATGTGAAAGCTGAAGAAAATACAGTGCGTTGGAATAGCTGTTATCATCCTTTACAGTCAGTAGTGATGAATGTAAGCAAATATTTACAATAGTACAAGAATATATCTTAATATGTTCATTAGCTCCAAACCTGCTGAAGTATAATGATAAGTAAAAAACATACAGCAGTTCCAAGGGAATTTAAAAACATATTTGCCTGAGTACCTTTAAGGCAGTTCAGGCTTCAGGGAGTTCATCAGAGTGGAGTGTCAATCAGTTATGATGACCAGTGGGTGTGAATCGAGTTGATAATATGGAAACAAACAACCTTTATGTGCATGTTGCTATGTGTGTATGCCAATACACATGGGCATTAATGTCAACTTTAATGAGAATGTGACTCCAGCAATTTAGGCCAGAATGTTATATTGTTAGGATAACAATAAAAATAAAAAATAAAAAACAAACAAAATCAAATCTGAAAGGTGTTTAGCTTTAAATGAAGTTACAAAAACAATGGAACATGTCAAATACAGCACAATAAGAGTAATAAACATTCAAAGACTAATCAAATAAACACAATTTCAAAAGACAGATCCCATTTAGAGACTCACCTAATGAGTGTCTTCCAATTATTTTACTCCCCAGGTAGCACTCTGGATATTGTGTGATAGCCATGAACCCACTGGAAGTGATTGTGCTTGACAAACTGTTCCAAGAAGAGTAAATCACTGCTTAAGCAAACCATGACTGAACTCTTGAGTGGTTGCTAAGGTGTGAAGTTTCCCTGTCTGTAAACACAGGTTTTGTTTGGGTGGCTGAAGTGGTTAAAAGTAAATGTTTTAAGAAATGGAAGAATCACGACTGTACTTGGTCCTTAATGGTGCCCCTAACTTAAACAATATTAAAACATCTGTCCAATCAGTGCAGATTGGAGCATTTAAAGTGGAGGCCACCATTTACCTAATTGGACAAATTCAAACCTATTTCAACTTAATTATATTCATTTGCAAAGCAGATGTTCATGAAGAAAATCAAGCAATGGAAGTTTTGAAAACAAAATCATGAAATCAGAAGAATATGGCATCTCCATATTCTTGTTGCATATTAGTATGTAGGGAAGTAGAATTCATGCTCAGCTAATAGGTTAGGTTAGGGTATGTGATGCACTAGTCTTTCTGTAATCTATACAGGTTTCATTGTGTGTTTGTGTATGTAAATGTCCCAAACTATCATTTTGTAAAAATTAATGTTTTTGATACTGAGATGTGAAGACAAAAGGGAAACAATAAACTTACAGCAACACAAAGAAGCTGCTGGCAAAAATAGCAAGGATCTCTGGGTATTCCATTAAGTTGTGGTTACTAAGTTCAATATCCTCATTTACAAATGCTCCCAACACCCACTATTGGAATCTGTGGTAACAGATGACCTCTAATCCCCGCTGGGATGTAAGACCCAACACAGTCAATTGTAATTTGGTGGCGCTACAGGAAAAAATAAAGCTTCTTTTGTTAGTCTTAGCAGGGTTTATCTGTCTGTTTCCAGTTACAGTCCTTGAGCCCTGGGCTGAAATGCCCATAAGACAATCCCTTGCAAACTTCAGTGCTTTCATTAAATGTATTAATGCTGTTGCTATCCTGCTAATCAAGTAAATGTCTGCACATACAACTGTTGGCCTAAAATCATCGCATTTTAAAAACGCAAGTGGGCGGGGCCTATTCAACACTGGGTGTGTGCTTTTTCCATCACAGGGGCAGGACTTGTTCCTGTGACTGCCCCTGGGGGCAAGGTCTGTTGCCATCGCTGTGTCTGGGCAAGTGGTGCTGTTGGGGGCGGGGTGGGGCCTCTGGCCACAGGAGGATGGGCTGTGTTACTGTCATATAATGGCTGTCACCATTGTAGGCAGGGGCGATATCGCCACCCTATCGGGCAGGTCCAGGCTTGGGAGTTCCGGGTGAACTCATGAAAACCATCACCCTAGATGTGCTGTCTGTTTTTCCCCTGGCCTTTGTTCGTGGCAACCACACACCACATTATTATTATTGACTACTTATTTGAGAAAATACGGTTTAAAATGTGAGAAATGATTACTGAAATACAAGTTTTCTTTGTCCTTTTTGGACGCTCCAAGCACTGGTACCGTAACTGCATGAAAAGACGTGCATCAAAATCCAAATTTTCTTGATGGAAATTTCATTAGCCTTGCAGGTATTTGGTCATAAACCAATGGACAAATTAACATTTTGACCTGATGATGGCACTGGTCAGGGAATCATCAAAGTCAGTAGAATTCACTCTCTGCAGACCAAGAACGTCAGTACACATTTCTGTAGTAATCCATTCAATAGTTGTTGAGATATTTCAGTCTGGACCAAAGTAGTGGACTGACAAACTGACATTGGGTACATCCCAATTCCCTTAATTTAATCCACGTTACCTTCACTTGCATCTTAGTCCCTCCCACAAATACAAAGAGAGATGCAAGAAAGATGCGAGGACAGAGAAGACACATTTTTCAAGAAATTAGACGGCCTTCCTCTGAACAGTCATCTGAAGTGACATCAGTTTCTTATGACGACAACACATCTGGATCAGCTGTCAATCGGCTTTGTTCTGTAGCAACTTTTGAGGATTTGGAGTTTATATTTGCCCATATACGTGCTGTCCAAATACTAATAAGGGGACACAGTTACCACCGTCGGCATTCATTGTTTTTTTTTTGTTTTTTTGTAAGTCTTTCTATAGACCCTTTTACAGCCGGCGTCATCAAAAATATGCATGCGCATTTTGGTAACGGAAGTGGCGTTATACCCCAACCACCCAGACGAGTTAGCAAGTTTTAAACATTTAATTAAAAGTGTTACCAGCATCAAACTGTCTGGCTGTTGCCTGTTTGGTTGTCAGAATTGATATTCCAACAGCAGACTCAAGTTCTACAGAATTCCGACAGGATCACGAAAGTTTCAGAGCAACTAGTGGCATCTATGGCTGCAAGCTATTAAACATGTTGACTACAACTGGACTGTGGACACGATCAAAAATGCTCGTGTTTGAATAGTGCCCATTTTATATTCAGTATATGTTTTAATGTTATGACCAGGGCTTGAAATTAACACTTGCTCTCAGCCAAATTTTGTCTGTGGCTAAGAAGTCTGTAAATTCTTGACATTTTAGCATGTCTCCAACCGAAGCGCAATCAGGTTTTGACTGCAAACAAATAAAATTGCCACTGTGTGTAATTCATGAAAAAGTTAGTTTCATGCCCTGGTTATGACTAAGTTACAGGGGCAAGACAGGATTTCTGATATGGTGAGGCAAGTAATAAGTGAAAGGGGAGAAAATTACAGTTAAACAGAAGCAGAATTCACGTTTGCATAACAACTATATCGTCGAGCTCTGAACTATGCTAGCTAGCAAGTCAACAACACAAAATGCAGGTACAATTCGTGTTAGGACGTAGTTTTCTGCTTTGTTAATTATAACCCAAGCCTCATACATAGTGGTCTTGTGTCCTTGTCTTTGACTGGGGAGTATTTCTGATTTCAAGACACAAAACTCTTGAGTCTATGTCATGGTATTTGACGTTCTGTACATGACCACAGATAACGTAGTCGTAAGCATCTAGTGACTTGTATGCTCGTAGTTTCTCGCTGGTGAACACGCTAGGTTTCTCCACCAAATACGTGTATATATCTGGCTACTGAATATTGGGCCACTTGTTAATGTCTTCTACCCACACAGTAACAGCACACGGATCTGGAAGTCGGTCACCATTTGTCAAAGTCAGTTTGTTTAGGTAGCATTCGCAATCTTTGTTGATTAATTTGCTTCCATAGATTGACAAGCTATTGCCGTCTGCCATACTTCCGTTGCCAAACTGCACGCACATGCTTACGTACGTCATCATTGTTTACAAACTGTAAAAGGGTCTATATGTTTGAACTGTTTGACAAATTTCTGCACATGTATTAAAAACCTGCCTTCTCTATTTATACTGGGCTCAGATTAGTCAAACCACAGTGTGTAAATGTACTTCACTGCTCACACACTAAATGCACTTGAACCATTTCTAATGGCAGTAATGTTTTTCTATTTTTTTTATTTCAATAATTATTTGCATTTGCATTTATTGGTATTCTGTTTGTAAATGCATTATTCAATAATCCAGGTTATGATTAGAATGTTTTATAATGTTTTATAGAAATGATTTATCAGCGCAAATGTTTTAGAAAAAGTATAAATCATATAAACATTTCTGACATCAAATTATATTTCTATCCAACGCACAGGGACTTCAGCCTCACATGTGACTGACTGGAAATGATGATAACCATTCAAATGTGTTTATTGCTTAAAGACAGCAGACTGTCCTCCTCTCCCAGAATATATTATACATGAAACAGATTGAAAGGGGAAATAGATCATGAAGAGAAAAATCTTTCTAACGAATGAAGGAAGTTGTTTATGGTTCTTTTGTCAATCAGACATACAGATCCACTATTTTTTATCTAGATAGCGAATCTGAAAACAAATAAAATCTAAAACTTGGGAATCTTGGTTCTGTTATTTGTTTGTCCACTTCGGTATAAAACTGCAGTGATGTTGTGATGCGGTTTCAGATCAGTCCGATCAGCTGCAGCAAGCAGTCACTAAACGACTTCCAATAAAGTCGTGTGTTGGTCCAGTAAAAGACTTGAGTGAGAGAGTGAAAGTTGGTCTTGTGTGTCGTCAGTCACTCATGTTTCCTCAGAGATTCCTCCTGGCTCCCAGGTCCTCACTCCTCCCAGCAGAAATAAGAATATTGGAATGGCCTTCATGTTGGCGGACTGGAATGATTTCTGGGTCAAGTGAAGAGCGAGGTATGATCAAATAAGGGAATTAGCATGTACCCTTTGTCACCCATAGAGCCACTGTAGCAGTTTGACCAAGTTTAAACCAGTCAAACGTTTAGGTTAATATCAAACCCCACAAAGGATACATGCATTCAGAACATGATCCCTGGTTACTTCTTTGTAACACAAACACAAATTTATCAGTAATTGCAAGGCAGTGGAATAAAACACTCAGTGTAAATAAACAACCACACCATCAGTTCAATTTTCAAAGTTTGTATTAGAGCAAAAGAGAAGAAAAAAGTTCTTTATAGTTTAGTCCCCTAACGCGGCACAAAAGCCATGGTAGGCTGACAAAGTGGAGGTCAAACTTCTCCCTGCTCTTCACTCGCTGGCATCAGACGCTATACTGATTTGTGCAACTCATCATAAAGGGATGTAAGGGGCCGGACTTCCCAAAAGCAGGTAAATCAGAGCCATACCACAGGTTGAAAGGACTGCTGGGCTGAGTAAGAGAACATATAATATTTCTTATTATTTCACATAGCATAAACACCACACTGCTAGCAGGGCAAAAAGCACAGATCATTATGGCATTTTTCAAATTTAATTTTTAAACAGTACACCAATCAAATGTTGACCTGCAAAGCCTTGTCTCCACTGCTTTACTGTTGGACCAGGATGTGATGATACTGTAGATGTTTACAAAGACCACCAAAGGTAGGGAAGATGGTGAAGTGCTGTGTATGTTGTTCTCATCAGGCGAGAAGAATTTGACATAGACCAACTGTTATTTACTGTAGTGCTTTTTTTAAATCATATTTCACATATATCAGGAGTACGTATATGCATAGGGCCTTTCAAAGACCATTCTTGCAATCTGTTTTACCTCTGGCATTGTATCGGGTCTTGATCTGTTGCTGCATATACCAACTGCTGCAGTTAGAGTAATTATTGTAGGTAATATAAGAGCTATTATAGTGAAATCACACCTTGGGTGTGAGCCCACTAGAGCCTCATTGTATACATAAATGACTCACTGCTGTAGCACCTTAATTGAGCTGTTATCTAAATTTGCATCAATAACAAACTTAAACAAATGAACAGTGCTCGTTAATCTAAAGTGCCTGAAGAAATATCCACTCTGTATTACAGCTATTACTGGAGGGAAAGAAATTCAAATATGCGCCCGAGTAAATACCCAGCTGCCAATACATGTTTGCAGTTCTAATGTCAAAGGATATCACAGCCGTCTCACTGGAAGATACTCCTGTTTTAAGCTGCCAACATAAACATGTTAACAAAATATTTCACAGCTAGCAGGGGTGCACAGTGCTACTGTGGCCTCAGTAGTAGAAATGAGAGGGGGAGTATCTGCTGTGTACTGCTACAGTAGAGGGTATACAGCAGACTCTTGGTAATGCAGGGAACTGACACTGTCCATCACCAAGGCGAGGGATCAAAATAAGCAGCTGTGGTATACTAAATATTTTCTTATTGTAGTTGCCTGGTGTCTGAGTACCACATCCATTCATCATACAGAAAGTCTTAGATGCCTTGCTCTCCTCTCTCCTTCTTCTTTCTCAAAACGTGTGTTTGAGAACGGGCCGCAGGTGCTGACGGACCTGGCTTGGATTTTCAGCCGAATTGCCACAGGAAAGGAAGACCTAGGACACCTTGATAGATGTAACCTTTCAAAAGTTGGTGAACATTTTATACGGAGGATCACAACTTTAGCTAGACAAGGACATCTCTCATAAGATCATATGTGAAGCACTTTACGACTCATGATGTTTGAGTGAGATAATCGCTGGAAGGACAGCTGACTGATAGAGATATCTCAACAGCTCTCCTGCTAAGAGGCTGTGTTGACCTTTCAGTAATGGTTGCTGCACACTCAGCACAAAACAGATGCCCTTCAAGAGCAGCACTGAGGGTCCCCATTTCCCTGCATTGTCATGGCCTGGAGAGATGCGTTGCTTCATTGCAGAATGCAACACAGTATTTGCAGGTGATGTACTGTAGTTTGCCCTTTGCATGAGAGTCGCTGATAACAACTGATCGTGGATGTTCTTACAACTTTCCTATATCAAGAGAACTGAATAGATATACTTCATTTCGACTCTTTTGAGAGGGAACTGGGATGAAATACTTGATATTAAATCTCTGATCAGATAATGTCAGCCTGTTGGTATTACATATCATCAGATGATCATCACTGTCCTGTCTATTCTTCTATCTCTGTTCTTCTAACCTGGTTGCTATGTATTTAGTGGTTATGGATACATCATGATAGTATGATTAAGGGCCTTTAGCCTTCATAGATGTTATCACTTTCTGCATGTATTAACCTTTTCAGGCATGAGTTTTGAAGTCTGGATTGTGTGCTCAGCATGTCTATTCAGACACATTGACTGAAATAGACTGCCTCTGTGTGACTCCTGTGTTACACAAGATTCTTTATTATAATATTCTTGGACATTAAAACTATTTATAATCTTCATATTACATACTAATCTGTAGGTATTAAGCGGTCACAGGAAGTGGTTTTAAATGTAGCCTGGGGTACTATAGTGTCACTATAGTATAGTGTCAGAAGAAAACCATATTCATGCACATCAGGGGCTATGGCAGTTATGGCAGAAATACACTGTTAGTCATACATGTTGATAGATTTTTTTTTCCCTGTTTATCCATATGACAGGCTAGTAAGTATATGTCAAACCATCATTCATTTTTTCATCAGTGCTCAGAGCTGACCCTCAGTGGAAGAGAGAGTGATGCACTGACAGCTGTAAAAGACAGGCCCTATCTGGTGGTGAGATATATCTAAGGTAGTTATTTCCACTAAATTACCATCTTAAAAAGAAACCAGAGAACATCAGTGTGTTATGTAACAAATGTAGGCTGAGCACTATCAAACGAGTGCTTGATCTTCCCTGGGGTTCACAGCCATGTCAGTCAGGGTCAAACTGCTATAAAGGATGTGTCAGGGTTTAGCATGAAGACGGGCAGGGCCATGCTTCTACAGATCCTTACCAGTGGTGAGAGTCAGCAGTCCAATGCACAATGAGATCCCACCGGAGCCTGAACTCTCAGCAATTCGCCTCAGCCAAGCCTGTAATTGATATTTGTCAGAGGAAAAGGGTGGTCCATGTCAGCTCCAAAGCTGCTGGGAGATGGAGAAAGGCAGAAGGGCATGCTTGAAGCCAAGATAGAAGAAGGTGGAAGAATATGCCTGTGAGGCATCATGTGACAAGCCCATTGATATTTGTAGCTCTCTGTTTTATCATTAATGTATTTATTCCTGCCTTCTTCATGGCCTTGGAGTGCTATGGTACAATTTTAAACTTTATTTACAGCGTTGAGTGATCCATGCTGTGTTTAGCTAGTAGTAGTCGGTGGTGTAACATTAGTAGAACTGCTATTAATTGTACACTCAATAATAATAGTAATAGCAGTTGCATTTGTAGCAGTGTTTTCTCCTCATGTCAAGCAAGCACATTTATTACTATTCAAAACATTTACTATTAAAATAAACATGCTGACATAAAAGCAATATTGTAAATAAGAATATGTTCTTATTTGGGTAAAGATACATAAATACAGAGTACAGAAAGTCCCTCTGGCAGTAGCACTAAAAGTGGAAAAGTGGCAGTTAAAGTCAGCTACAAATGATACAAAATGGGAGCTGATTACAGAAGTAATTGTATTGTTATTCAGGACGTGAGAGGATACTCTGAATGTAAATGAACCGGAAAATATAGAATGAAACTTCACTTTTGTTGCCACTTTGCCTGCAACTTCAGCTAAGTCTCTAATTTTCATAACAGATCTGTGTTCACACCACCGCACAGAAAAAAGTAGAAACTGAAACTGTCCGTTTACAATATGAATATTATCCCAAAGGAGTTGGCCACCACTGCTAAATAAATGGAGTGGAGAGAGTGAATACTTAGCAGTAGGAACAGCAGTAATACAAGTAGTAGTGGGCCCAGTGGAGGCAATTTTCAGTACTCAAAAGTAGCAGTGGTAACAGTCTCAGAACCCAATAGCTATACTTGCACAATGAGTGACAAATAGCCTCTTGAACAATGGGCAGTGCTGTGGGATATCAAAGGATGCACTTTTTAACAGTGTGCCTACATTCAGTTTCCCTACCCACCTCAACAGTGTCAGCATTAAGCCCCTGATATCCTCCAAAATCAACCCTGTCTCCTTGAAATTCATTTTTCTTTTTTTGCTTCTAATTTGTTTAGCAAAATATGTTTTGAGAGAAAAGTAATTGCTGGCTGGATTATTTTCAGTGGCCAAGAAAACAGTATAAATGCACACTGTGGAGTCGAGTGATAATCCTCTGTGGGTTCATCACTATGAGTGACCCCTTTCATAAACAATTAGTCACGTCTATTGTTAATATAAAAATACTGATTATAGCAGGTTTAAGGTTAAAAAGTTGTGGTTTAAGTTAAATATTAATTAAGTAAACTCGTCCTGTCTCATGCTTCATGTCACCTTTTCAATATTTAGCACTATGAAAAACATTAATCAAGCTTTAGTTGCTATGAACTGATATTGTAAGGAAACAAATTAAATACTTTGTCACTGAATGTTTTGCCGATACGTTAATGTACATTTTGTGACTTGGCAGATACGTGCGTTCATTAAACATGTTTCTACCTTATGCTGATAAAAAAACATGATTTTGGACAACATCACTCAAAACTTGTTTGTTGTTGTAAATGAGTAGTACATACAGTAAATGTAATTTCCAGGAGACAGGGTTGCTAAAATTGACACCGACAAAGACAGCAGGGCATACTGCATTTGGTGTCTGGGTATGCCTACGATGACTAAATGTACATCACATGGACCCTCATGGCTACGCAGACGCAGTAGCAGCAGTGGTTGTAGTGTTAAGCACTGATAGCAGTACTAGTAATACATTACATAGCAAGTCCTCATTCCTAAACTAGGAAACAGTTGTTACTCCCTTCCATGGCCAAAGAACATGGCCGTTGGTAAAGGAAACCAATGTATGACATGGAACTCTAGTCTTCAGGTCAGATTCTTTCCATCCATCCACCCCTACCTCCTGTGTTAGACTTTTCACATCACATTAAGACCGGCACACTACTTCCTGCTCTGCAACTGAACACAGGTCATTTTAACCTCTTTGAGCAAAAGACTAATGCTGTTGTTTTTCTGGAGAGTGCAGTCTTTATTTGAACAACCCTGAGAGGCTGCTTGTCATGAAAATGTAATGTGTCACTCCAAGCCGTTTGAACAAACAACCAGTGCTTTTATTATTTCTGGTGAGGACCGTCTCCAGCGCTTGTAGTACCTTACAGCTATAGGCCTGCTAACAGTATCATCTGAGAGAAAAGCTGCAGCACATGACAGGCTGTGTTCTCCACCTCAGTGTGAAAGTCACAGCAGTTTTCAATTCTCTGAACATCAAGCTATTTCATCAGAGGCCTGTTTCAAATACTATACTCTCTAGAGGTCATATCTTGTCCTTTTGCTTCCCCCCTCCTGTCGTTCTCAATTGAAAAACTCAATGATGGCCACACTAGTGACTGACAAGCCAGTGGGAAAATGGCTTTGTGAAGACAGCTGTCTGAATGTTGAGCACTTGTTCTGCTTTTTGCTCTGTGTTGGTCATTCTAGTTATTTCTTTAACTGTTGACCTTGTGGAAATTGCTGGTTGCTCCCCGGGGCCTCAGTGGTCCGGGTCACAGCAGACTGCATCTCATCCACTGAAAGCTGGCTCTCAATAGACGCTACATTAAGTGCTGCCGGTACTCCACAGACCACTCACTGCAGGGACCTAAGATCAGCAAGCTTCATAGGTCTGTGCTTATACGCATCAGACTAGGAAATGAAGCAGTTTGGCATGAGTGAGCCACAGCAGTTTATGTTTTGACACTGAAAGACAGAAATGGTTTCACAGAGTATCTCTCTACTTCCACCAGTATTTTCACCACTTTTCAATAGAGATGCTGTCAAAATTATGTTTCATATTCTGTCAGCTTTTACATCCACTTAAGCTTGTGTTGCCGTTTGATGAAGTAGCATTAAATCAGACTTTCAAAAAGTGTTTCCCGTGTCTCATCTCCAGAACCCCCACCGCTTGTTTCTGCCTGTAACCCCTAAAGGAAGGCTTAGAGGCGGAGATGAATTGATGTCATAAAAGAGGAGAAAACTGTAAAAAAAAGTGAGATTGTGATCGGCTGGATTATGAATAGGAAAATGTTTGTGAGGGGAGCCTCCAAGATGGCAGAGGAAAGGCAGACAAGAGGCAGGCAGAGAAATAAATTTATGTCAATGGCAATCTCCCCCGGCTTCTTATTTTCCCTGTCACAATTAGGGCAGGACAAATAGCATCAGAGAAAGGTTGGTTCAGATAGAGGCTCCTCTCTTTATTACTTTATTACTCCTTATTACTAATGTCTGCCTTTGATACATATTGAAACAATGCACTTAGTACTTGAAACCATGCTGAATAATTCATGCAATTGCATCACAGAGTGCCAGTGATACACTGGCCCTACGAGGATCATTGATATCTCATAAAATTCACTGTGTTCAATCCCAGAGGGAACATTGTGAATGTACCACATATTTTGAGTTAAACGAGCCGTGGGTTCTTTTTGGAAAGATGTTTCGTGTACAAACCTGAGCAGAGGTGCAATGCCTTTCTAGTGAAAATACCTGTTTGCACTGGACAAATAATGATGGAAATCATTAGTAATTGCTGTCTACTGCAAATGTTAATGCTAATTATAATTTGCAGCAGACAAATGTAAGAGTAGCCCTCAAAAAAAAAAATGATACAGCTCGACCTTAAAAATTGTTGCAAATGTTCAGAAACAGAGAAGGCACGTAGGTTAAAGCTTTCACTAATCATAACACCTTAAATTAGTACAACAAACAGACTCACTAAGGCTGTTAGGATTGAGGCTCCTCAGAAATCCTGTGATGAGGAAATTACTGACTGCTGATGCTCATCTGGGAGGCTGTGCCTGTACTAGCTGCTATTTGTAATTTTTTCTAGTTTTTCTAAAGCTTCTTATTATGTTCTAGTTATGCGATTATATTGTTTACATTTCACTTTGTTGAATATGACTGTTAACTGTCGCTGTAACCGATTGTTCCCGCGGGTACTATCACCTGACCGTTCGATCTCGTCTCAATACTTCATTCATGGTTCTGATTATGTGGCTTGTAACATAGCGGTTAACAGCCCGCCTCCTCCACTCGTAGCTGGAAACCCCAGTGTTAACAGAGACAGGTGATAACCAGCTTCATGATACCAGCAAAGCTTTTGACTTACCAGTTGATCTACATTCCAACCCTCACCTGTGGTCATGAGCTTTGGGTAGTGACCAAAAGAATGAGATTGCAGATACAAGTGGCCAAAATGAGTTTCCTCCATAGGGTGGCTGGGCTCACTCTTAGAGGTAGGGTAAGGAGCTCAGACATCTGGAGGGAGCTCGGAGTAGACACTGATCCTTTGCGTCAAAAGGAGCCAGAAGAGGTGGTTTGTGCATCTGATTAGGATGCCTCCTGGACGCCTCCCCTTGGAGGTTTTCAGGACACATCCAACTGGTAGGAGACCCCGGGGTAGACCCGGAGCACACTGGAGGGATTATATCTGGTCTGGGAATGCCTTAGGATCCCACAGGGGGAGCTGGAAAGCATTGCCCCGGAGAAACTCTAACCCTAACCTTCCCTAACCCCCCTAGCATGTATGTAGGTACTCACTTTAATTAAACGGCACAAAATATTCTTATATGATATGCTGTATAAGAAAATAGGAGCAGTATCTCTGTGGTCCAATACTTGGGTGGATTTCTAAACGGATTAGAATGAGGTTCGTGGTTTTTATTCATGAGCCAATGTGAGAAGCACACAGCCCTCGAAACTTAACCAAAACAGAGGCGTTGAAAAGATTCCGCAGCAGTCAATTTCTTAATCTAATCCTGGGCAGGTTTTGAACAGACTCAAGCAGCGACTTACTGGGGAGAATACAAATTGCTTGATGAAATGAAATGAATTTCTTGATGCTAGGTTATCTTCAACAGATAATTGCTAAATCCTTTGGCTGCCTCGATCAGCAGAAGGTAGCAGAGGATGGATGTAGCTGGCATTAAGACCACAGCGCCTGTGTCGGTTGTGTATCTCTATGTGGGGAACTCAAATGGCTTTCGTATTTGGACCTGACGTCGCTCAGAAAGTAATTTCAATTCTCTGCTTTTTTTAGCCTCTGTTGGCGGCAGTGGGGAAACATCACATCAAATAAATGTTGCATGCTTTGGCTGTGTGTAGTAACCTCATATGAAAGTATCAAAACTATTCTCCAAAGGAATGACAGAGCCTCATCAGTGTTCACTGCCTCTGGGCCACCATATGCCCCATAATACCTGGCCCATTAACTAAACCCAAAACTCAGTAGAATAGGAATGTTGTTAAACCCCCAAGAGTCAATTTTATTCCATGATTTCCTAATTTAGATGTTTTTCTCCTTAAGACAGGGATATTTATGGACTACTCCAATTGATATAATTTGAGAATTCCATTAGTTTAGAAAATTGAAAAACTGATCAGGAAAATTGAGACACACTGTTTGAAGTTCAAGATAGAGTTTGAAAAAGTTTTATGGCCAATTTTTAATTAGCCAGTTTATTAGGTAAATCTTACCTTTATTATACTCAGTTTTTGTTGACATTGTGCAGCAGAGGCATTGATTCAACTCTGAGGTAATTTTGGAGGCTTTACTGTAGCTTGTCATGCTGTTGAATTGTATTTCTTTATGCTGAATTATTATATGGAAGGATGTTTGCAATATTTGATCCACCCTTATGTCAATGTTAGCATGATTGAACATTATAGATATTAGATAGATGGAGATGTAAGTCAAATATTAATGTTCTGAAATCCCTTTACATTGTCTTTAACATTAGTATTTATATCTTTTCATCTTTACAGACTGTTACAACATGTGCCTTCTTGCTCATAAGCATTCACCACAGGAGGGTCTGTGGTGAATGCTTATGAGCAAGAACCATAAGGTTAGGTGCATTGTGGCATATTACAGACATTAATCTCACAAGAAAATGATGTATTGATCTTTGGTGGAGCACAGGTGGATCATGAAATGACCTCTGATGCATAACTTAGCAAATTCCTTCCAGACCTTTGCTATAGGAGAATGAAAGGCTATACAGGTGGCTCATTGTTCAGAACTAAACCACAACAAATGGCACTCACTGTCAATCACAGTGACATTTGGGCTGTTAACAACCAGCATTCCCAGCATGTAAAAGCTCATTTCAGTAAATTTGCAGGCTTTTTGCCCTTTTCCAAAATATCACATGTACTTTTGTTGCTATTAAGCATTTTTCAAAGCCATAGGTTTTAGATTCAGAAAAGCATTTTTACCCTCTTTCAGCCAGCCAGCCATTGTTTATTTCTACGCAGAATATAAAATCAATTTGCAGAGACTTTAGACTTTTCTCAGATACCTAATCCATCACAATGAACACCATGCCTGCATTTATGTGTTATTATCAAGGTTTCATTATTGGTGAATGCTAATGAAACACTGCAGATAAATATCAAAAGTCTGCTGGTGTGCTGTGTTTGTATGTGGAAGGAAAGTTTCAAATTCTTGATTTGAGAGTCAGCTGTAACGTTACATCACACTCCCAACAATATGAAGCATACAACAATAATCACAAACAATGACAAACATACACGTCTTGAGAAGCATAATTGTGTAATTAGTAGTTGCATTTAAAAAACCTTACTGTAACTGTCTCAGAGACATGTTTCATTGAAATGTTTATTTGATGTTTCTGTCATAAATTCATGATTATTTTAGTTCATACAGTCATTAAAAATTGATCAAAATGTAATATAAATAAGATGTTAAAAGGGTAGCATTGATAAAATATAAAATATAGCACCTTAAAATAATGGTTGGTTAAAAATGTAGGGCTCTTTGTGTAAGGTTGTGTTTTGATGTAGAGTGTAACAGATCACATGACCAAAGTTTAGTTAAGAGCATAACCGTGACATTATGGGTAAGAGACAACATGGATGCAGAGGAAAGATATATGGTCCCAAAATAACCAGATTCTGCACGTGGTCCAAGAGGCGCACACAGTGATTGAGTTTAATTTGGTTGACATTTGTGAATAATGTTTGTTTGATATTCCTTTACATAGACAATGTGATATGTTTTCAGTAATTTTATTTGATTTAATCACATTTCTGATGTCCTAACATGTTTGGGACTGTTGATTAACGGACGCTAGCTTGAGAGACATTACTGAGGAACTTTTCATTTCATTTTATTGTTTGTCTTTTTTTGTAGTTTTCACAGTGTCTGATGACGAAAGAGAGAGAGAGAGAGAGAGAAAATAAATCTTCAAAAGACATCTGTATGAAGCGTTGCCATTATTCCATGGGACCAGTGTAGTTACACTTGCTGTTCAGCAGCCGACACATCTTAAGATGCCATACAGTTGCTTCCAGACAGGACATGGATGCACTACATTGGCAGACTTTTCAAATCAAAATCACTGCAACTGCACTTTAGAAAAGATGTACAATGATGATGATTTATCTGATGTATTACATCATTACCTGGTACAAAATATTATAGTACTTTAAAAACTACCACCCCATCAAAAATACTACAACTAAAAATGAAATTAAAGAATAACCAAACTTAGAAAAGTCAGTTTACACTGATAACTGTGATAAGTGTACCATCATTATAAGTCAAACTGAAGCAATGTTCAAATAAACAAGCAGAGTGGATGAGACCACTCTGCTGATACATGCAGATATGGTCATTCTACAGTGTTTGAATTAGACACTATGCACAATAAGCCACTGTTCTGTGTTGCAGCCACACATTGTGATTGTGGATGATAATACACGATGTACATAAAGACCTTGCATAATGCAGCTTGAAAGGGTTTTAGCATAGAGAATCTGGGGTGCCATAGGTTTCTACAGCATCAGCCATAGCTGGACTCAACATACCCAGCAGTGGTAGCAAGATAAATGAATGCCACAGTGACCCCTGGACTCAGGCTTCCACTCTGCTCCCATTTCACAAGGGAAGTCTCTGCCTCTCCTATGCAAAGTGAAAAATAAAAAAGATACATCAGTGCCCTAGAAAAATTGCAATTATTTCAGTGGGTGGAGAATCCCAGTGATGAAAAAAAATCTCATTTCAGCAGGATAGCAGACCTCCTGTAAAATATGCCTCTCCCTTTCAAAAGCCTGGCAAATTGGGACAGTGAAGACCAGCTGACACATGGAGAAAACATTGTAATCTGACACTTATTTATGATTGCAACACAAAACATCAAGCACATGTGACTTTTGAATGGTGGTTTTTCGAATAGGAGGATCCATCATTTTGTCTTTCATTTCAACATGTATTCAAAGCTCTCAAAGGCACCTGTTTATCTGCAGCATATGACTATGGATTTTAATGTTATGCGTTGAAACTTGGCGTCATTCAAGGACCTATGGCACTGCCCCTTTCTATCTATACACAGACATAAAATGTTACTCGTGACTGCCTTTGAAGTGAAGCCTGTATATGGAATCACTTTGAAGGATCTCTGAGGATATGAGAATTTTAGAAGAGGATCCTGAAACTTTTTTCCATCTGAGAGTGGCCATCGGTTCACTTTAAGCAGAGCTTAAGCGAACAAAGAGGAGTATAATGGTCTTCCTTGGTGGAATCCTGCAGAGAAGGACATTGGACTTTAAAATTTAGCTAAGGATTAGAGTGGGATTAATACAAGTATGGCAGATAAAAAGGAGGCGCGTGTGAGCCAAGATGCCTCTGTTGTACAGTGTTGATATTCAAGAGATGTTCTTAACAAGTCCCAGCTGTAAATCACAGATGCAAGGATTTGAAAATCTCTCTGTCTCCTGTGAGCAGAGATTTGGAGACCACCGTTTTATTAATATGCTGATTAAAAACATGTTGCCATGTGATGATTATGTACTTCAGTGAAGCACTGTGGCGCAGCCCCTGTTTTTCTCCATCAGTTGTTGCTAATGTACTTTGTTGGACTGGTAGTCTGACAGAATTGAAATTGTTAGAATTGTTTTGGTCATATAGTTAAATATTGCTCACTGCTGCTTTTTTAAAAAGCAGTCAGTAATTTCCTCATCACAGGATTTCTGAGGAGCCTCAATCCTAACAGCCTTAGTGAGTCTGTTTGTTGTACTAATTTAAGGTGTTATGATTAGTGAAAGCTTTAACCTACGTGCCTTCTCTGTTTCTGAACATTTGCAACAATTTTTAAGGTCGAGCTGTATCATTTTTTGTTGTATTTTGGGAGTAAATCACTGACAATTAGCCTGAAAATAATTAGCTTTAAAGCTGTTTTCCTCCCAGGACAAGCTCTGTCAGGTAATTCCGCTCTCATTCACCTTCCCCTGCATAATCAAATGCCACCTTTTGGCCCTTTCCCCATTATGGAGATAGTGTAACAGTCCTCAGTATGGCAGGCAACACACTTCAGCAACATTACAATCACCCTCTTCAGGCTCGCTGATGCTTGGCAGTGTTGTAAGTGTAATATTTTTCATTTGCCCAGTGAAGTTTGATTCAGTGTTTGTGTGTTGGGCTGCTACAGCACCAGTTTGTCCCTCTTACTATGTGTCAAAGGCCCTGCATGTCTTGTTGGTTATGACGGATTGAATCTGATTGTTTTGACATTTAAGGGCCAGATTTTGAGGCAGCTGTTGTAAATTCGGCACAGTTTGTTCTTTATTTTCCTTATTTATTTTTGTCACTGGAAAATAGCATAACATTTGAACTTTTATATGTATTATATAAAAGCCTTGACGTGCCTTGCTACTTTCAATACTTTTATATTTTAAAGCAGGTTTGATGCAATCTCTTTTGCTTTCGGGAATGAAAATGCTGCTGTTGCAAGAGATTATATTTCCCGACTTCTTCCAGTTTTAATGTTACAGTGAGTATATTGAAATAGGACATTTCCCCCATAAGAACTGTCTCTAAACTAGGGGACAAATATTAATAAAAATCTACCATGCACTCACAGAAAGAATCATGAACTGTTAAGTAAGATATAAATCAGCCTGAGAACAAAGCCGGCACAGAATAAGAAAAGAGACAGTTTTGTTCTCTAGAGGGGGCCACCACTAAACTGTGATGTGGATTAGAAAAATATTCCCACAACACAGATGGTTATCGTGGCATTATTAACTGCCTAATCACTTTTTGTCTTTCTGGCTTTTTGCTTTCTACAGCCCTGTTTCAGGGTGGCACTTCATTGAACAAATAAATGTAACTGCATATGCCTCCTGCTTTCTCCATTGGGCTTTGGCTAAGGGAATTATCTGAGCATATTGAATTCATAGATCATTGTTGCTAGCTGGGGGCTTCAAAGTATCATTAATATTCTGATTCTGGAGATCTGTGAACTACTTTCGGTCCTTCTCTGTTATTACAGCGTTGTTCCCAGGTTGAAAAGCAACTCTGCTGGAGATTTTAAACAACTTTCTGTGTGCTGACTTTGAAACGTGCCACAGATAGAAACAGCAAATAATGTTGTCTTGTGTCTTGTTAGAATGCAACTAATTGGAATTCAGTTATTTCCAAAGTGGATGCATTGTGTTGCCTGGTATGTTATCATGTATTGATTATGCATTGATCAAGGTTGTCCAAGTGCTGTTATGTCTTGATGTAGACAGTCGGGTCGACTCAGCAGGAAAGATCTACTGAGGATTAATTGCTGTGATAGTGGGGTTTGTCAGATTTACCTCTGTGTCTTTGTGGGGATTTGAATTGATTAACAGTTAGAGGTTTCAGACTTTAGTATTTTTATTTCAACATGTTTTTGTGAAATTCATATATTTATATGTGTTTTTAACACAAATTATGTAAATACGTGCAATGGCAAAGATTTCCCATGACAAATGTTCTGCTGTGCCATGTGAGAAAGTGAGAAAGTTAGCTAATGGCTAACTGGCTAAGGTTAGCATTACTTTAGAGAACTAACAATGGACTTAATGGCAATATGATTTTCTGACCTTTTGTGTACATCAGAGCCTATATTTGCACTTCATCCTCATTGAAGAGAATTTCAGGGGTTATTTAAGATTTTAATTTAGGTCAGATGAAATGGTTGTTGGCCGTGTTAAGACTGGGGATAAAACCATCCCCTCAAAGAGAATGTAACAGAAATGAATGAAAAGAAAGTATTGTTAGAAATAATTTCAAATAGAATGTAGCTTGGATGAAAGAAGAATAATAATATATTCCTTTTAGTGTTTCTTTATGGAACTTCATAATGACAGCCTCAAACTCATCACTCGTCATTTAGAGACAAGAAAGAGACGAGTGGAGTCCAAACCCAGTACCCCACTGTGCAGTGGTACCTGGAGTGCTGTCATGTCTAGAATCAACATAAAGAAACCCAACTAACATCCTGTCTCTATAGTGCATTGGCCTTTTCAAAATGCAGACTAATGGCAATGTTTTTTTCATTAGTTTTATTAGTGGGCTGTTGCAACTCGCTGTAAAAACCTTGATAATAATAATTGACACATTTGTGGTTCACAAATAAAACTTTATTAGGTGCTAAGTTAGCTCCAGTCTCTTGAATGGGTGGAAAATAATGCATACCCTCCTGCGACTTTGAAAATTGAAAAATGAAGAAAAAATGTAAAATTATTAATGATCATTATCATCTCATCTCAACATTTATCATGCACCGCTACCGAAAATGTACAGTAAATATAAAGTAGATAAAATGGAAACATCACATAAAATACAAAAGCCACATCAAGTAACAACTAAGTCAAACAAAACTGGATTTGATATATTGAAAACAGAACTAAAAACAAAATAACAACTATAATTATTGAATTTGAACACCAAACAAATGTACAGTTTAATGAACCCGACTACAACTCTACAAAACAAATTCTAATACATTCCAGATCCACAAAAATAATGCTAAGAACTGGGAATGTGATATGATAGGTGTTGATCCAATTGAAATGTCAGTTTTCATCCCATAAAGTGCATCTTCACCTTTTCTGCTGAGGATCATGCCTAACTTTGATTCAGTCCATGTCAAAGATGGCTCTTCTTCTTTCCAAATCTTCAGACCCTCCGTGATACTTCTGATTCACTTTGAAATGCCATTAACATAGATGGGAGCTCAACGCTGGCTGTGAATGCTAAGGCTCTTAAATTTGGTAAGGAAGGAGTGGAGGAGGTTTGTTGGTGGTGGTGGTGGTGGTGTTGGGGTGGGGGGGTTCACTTTCACTTTCATCACACTTCCTGGCTTTGCTTCTTTTCCATTAATCTGTCAAAGGGAGAGAAATAGACATTTCTACAAGCAACAAGCTCCCATCTTTCAATACGTTGATGGAGGCTCCCTTGTACTCATCATCTGTGGTATTTTGTTGCGAGACGTTGGATTAAGTCAAGTGGCAGCTTACATGCCCAGTGCTTTGTGCTGCTACTCAGATGCTCTTTTACAAAGGCCACTTCTCTTAGAAGATTAAAAATGGAATGTCTTCTTAGCTCCTCATTCACTTAGAATTTCCTTTTCTGTGTCACTTTGTGACATTTGATCGATGCACATGCACATGCCCACTGTCCTCTGCAGACGTAGGCCTATGTGAAGTCTTTAAATAATGAACAAATGACTGACATTATCAAGCAATTGGTTGTAGGTCCAAAAAAAGTTAATTTAAGAGAATAATAATTAACATGGCCTTAATTATATACATGCAGTGTTTACAATACGGGGGTCTCAGGGGGTCTCGGACCAATTTATTAACACTTAGGACCCCTGAAAACCTCATGATCACATTTTGAGGGGTCTCACAAATTAAGCTAATTATTTTCTATTTATGTAGTGTAGTTTATTTGGATGATGGAATGCTGCAAAGGTGGAATAGCACAGAACAGGTGAATGACTGAATCTACAGGCAGCTGATGTATATTGGTGTCACAGCTGTTGGTGCTGCCAGTTATAGTTGTGCAAACTATAAATATAGGCTAATTAATACATTTAACCTCTGTGGTTCTGCTCCTCATCTGCATATTTGAAGAGCCTAATTTGTGTCTTTAAAGTCCAATAAACATAAACAAGTCTATATGCAAAATTTCAGCCTTTATGTATCTAGTGGAAAAAGGTTCTTAAACAGTCCTTAAATTACTAAACAAACAAATACAAGATGGGGTTTGGAAATGTGATAGTTTTTGTTTAATTAGCGTTTAGAAAATCGCACAAGGACATTTCTTGTTAAATCCCAATATTGCATTGGAAGATTTAAATAATGAATGAAGGTATCCAGCTTGCTAGCTGCGTGTAAAGTGCGCAGGATTTTGGAGAGGTTTGAGTGCGATCCACTTTCAACGAGTTGTTCTAAGCAGGAACACAAGCGAACATAATCCATTGCAAACATGGAGGGTGTTTTTGCCTCTGCAATCTGCACGTATTGCATTTTTATTTATTTACTTTCATAATTTATTTATTTTTATAATTGATTTATTTCCCCTGGCAGTTGTTACTGATCACAGGTCAGGTCAGGTCTTATTTCAACAGGTCGAGTCGGGTCTTGAACTGATTAAGAGATAATTGTGGATAACAGACCTGAGCTTTGCGCGTAGGACTCTAAAGGACGTCATTACGCATTTGAACTTCTTTTAAATGTTTTCACATGTTCGAACAAATAAATGACAAAGAAGGAATTTATGTAGATATACAAAGTTGTTTTAGAAATCTAAATGTTGCAGCTCATTTCTCATTTAATCCATCCAACCCTTATTCAAAAATTCTGCAAAACACTACATACATAAAAGTTCAGCTAAATATAAACTCATAAATGCCATAAATGAAATCACACTTCCACTTCACAGAGACCGAAAGAAGCCAGAAAGGCAGAGAACTCCATACTGTAGTTCAACATCTTACTGTGCATGGCAGGATTTATAAGGAATTAGGCCATCCACATAATCAATCATTCACATGTTGACTCCCATCCTTTCTGATTCCTATTTTAAATTATTATAATAATCAATAATTAAAAACAGTCATCAAACCCTGAAAGATGTAGGTCAAGCCCTGGCACACTGAAGCTTTACACAGCACACAGGCTATCTCCACTGTGCCCTCAGTGTCAGGGCAGAGATATCACATTACTACGACTGGATCAAAGCCTTGAAGAATATGCAAGTAGGCATCAGAATGAACTGTTCTGATCTTTGAACACGTGTTAGTGACAAGCAATCTAATGAAGGCTACAGGGGAAATATCTCATTGAATGTCACTAGCCCGTGAAATGTTTTGGGAGAAGGTTTTTCAAAGATTTAAAAGGGTTTGAAATTCAGCCACTGTCAGTGCATCACTGCTGTCCTCAATGTTGAAAATCAGGCTGCTACAAATATTAAATATGAACAATGACATCAAATAACAAAAATGTGACTTCTTCATTCTTTCATGACTTTCTAGTCTGACTTTGTCTTTGTACCAGAACTTTCCTCTATGTAATTAACAAGCTAAGCCTTCCCTTTTAATTTAACATCAACATAGATCATTTTGTCAAACACATTTGCTTTTCCAAAAACACATAATAACAACAGCTACTGATAACATATTTGTGGGGATGGCAGCACCAAAAACATCATTTTAGAACTGAAGTGTTCTCATTAAAGGATGATAAGAGTTTTTACTGTGCAGGTCGGCTCACTCACTTATTCATTCCCTTCATACAAAACACTGAAATATCTGTCATTATGTTGCATTTTGCTTTCATGTAGTGACATGCTGTAAGTCACATGTCGACAGATTTCACACATAATGATAAACCTCAAAGTCAGCTTAGTTAAAAGCTTGCTGCTGCTACTATTTGCCTCCATTATTCTCTTGTTAGTAATTAATGACTTAAGAAATTCAAGGAAGAAACTTAAGGAAAACAGACAATTGTGGTTGTTACTAATATAATATGAGGTGGTTTGGACATGACAGTCATGCATGCTGAACACAAAGTTTCTTAATAATAACGGGAAACTTTTCTAACGATTGAGGCCATAGAGGCAAGCACTCTAAGTTTCCGCAGTTACAATAATGAAAGGAATTATAAGCTTTAGAGAACAAAACTTGGTGCCGAGGGGCAAGTTTTTTACTCCGTGCCCTTACTGTAACTTCCACAGCCTAACTTCAATTTGAAATGCTATTACAGCAATTATGAGCAAACTATTGTTGAGCATAGAATAGTGCAGGCAGGAACAGTTGCAACGACAGAAGTTTCATCTAGACAAAGATTTTCAGCATTGATTGTTCTGTTTGTTGGGCTTATTCATGGAATTATAGCTCAGGTACATACTGACATGGTTGTTTAACCACCCTTCAAAAACCTCAGTTAGGTTTCTGTTGGTTAATTTAGCTGTTATATACTGCTCACAGTATGTTAAAGTGATGATTACCAACTCACTTTATTTCACAGCATATCCAAACAGTACCGTGTCACGCAGTTACACATAGATGAAAAAGAAATTAAAATGAGCTTGTGTTTATTCAGTAATATATGATTTTGAAAAGTGTTAGTTATTTTAGGTTACATTTCATAAGCCAGTAATATATGCTTTTGGTATTTCAGTGCTGTGATCTCTCTATTAAATAAAGTTTTCTTCATTAGTATTTTGCTTTTACATATATTATTCCTCAATTCTTCATTCACTGTAACAAGAACATTTCCAGGTTAACCCATTAATCAGCCAACCTACTAACTCTCCACCGCTGCATGTATCTCTTCATTTTAACCTTGCTGTGCTGAGGTCACTCTGCACACAGCATATGGATGCGTGTCGGCACAGGTCACTGCTCCAGATGTGCATGAATTTCAAATCTGTCCCAGAAGTAAATATAGTAATTAGTGCCTCACTCCCATCGGGTTATTTGAAGCTGTCAGTTGGGAGATTCTTCACTGTCAAACTCTGCTTTACTCTCCTGTCACATATGAGACCTGAAACACATGCTTTTAGAAAAGAGCACCTGATCAAAATTAAGTTCACAATTATAATCCAGCAAACTACAGTTAATTACTACACCAACAGATGATAAAAGAAGTTATGAAGTGAGGTGAAGTAGTAGTCTTATTGTATAATTCAAGACTTTTTCATTTGATTTTTGAATCTGATCCATTTTGCCACAGACCAGGAAGTGATTTTCAAAACTTGGTGTCAAAATGAAGGTTCTGTGCTGTGTCCCCCTTGAATAGCAAGCAGATTTAATTTCTCAGTATTGAAAACGGCATTGATTTTACAAACATCCACAGGAAAGACAGTGTGATGATTTAGGGAAGATTATTGTTCCTCGTAATGTGCAGACTGCATTGTAGTGAATTGTGAAGTGAATTTGAATTAACTGGAACACCCTGCTGATATCCCTACATAATCACCTGGGTGTACTGTGTGTGCATGGTGATTAGTAGGTAGTATTAGTATTTCAGGGCAGGCCTGTGTGTCCTCAAACTTTAGGTCACTTCCAAACTAAGATGAGAAGAAAAGGAAACAGGAGGACAAATAATGTAATTAGCTTTAAAATGCCTCGGTGGTCCAATGAACACACAGGAGAGTTCATGTCATAGCCTATACACCATCTCTCAGCAAATTACTCCTGTAGTCTGAGTTGCTTAATTGTATTGATCCAGCTGTCTTTTTCTACTTGGGTGTCTATTATTTTGGCCCAACTCAAGACCAAAACAAGTTAAGAGAATTTACAGCAAGCTCAAAAATGGCAACCACTTTCAGACTAAACTTTCACTGAAGTGGAGTTTAGCCAGCCAAATGCCCTGCTAACATCCAGAAACCCCCATAGACCACTGTATTACTTCTGTACCAGTTGCTGTACTTGTAACCTGTTTGTTGCATACTGATGTGACTTCTGTCTTTTATATCTTCATTTGTGAGTGTTTTTGCCTGCTAGCAGTAAGGCCTAAAGATGGACCTGTTTTTAGCGTTACATTGGTGCAGTGTACACAGCAATGAGACAGTGAAATTCTTAGGCTGCATTCATACCATTCAGATACATGGTCATGCTGATTGTAGCAATCCCAACTTGAAGAGCGATACAACACCAAGCGACTGCACGGTGATTAACGTCTTTGTACTCCCTCGTGGCAGGGTTGAACAGCTGATGTTCACGGTGGCGATCGATCAGTCTCTCTTCTATCTTCACAGTTGTTCAGTAAACAGTGGAATGCTACACTGCCACATGGTAAACAAAGTTCTTCTTCACCTTCTGGTCTGATCGCTGGCGTGATTGACCACCGCAGCATGACGTCGGTTGTGTTTCTCCAAAAGTTGATTCTGTTTTAAGTTTTCACCACTGCATTTTTTTGGCCCCCACATGGCCCCCACCGGCGAAGCCTAAACACACTACCCACATTCAAGTGAATGGGAAGACCGCAGCACCTGATTTGGTCTGAATACGGCCTTAATCTTCAGGCAGGCTCCATCTTGTTACAGTCATGTAGGATATAATATAATGAAACACACAGCTCTGTGATTGACTGGCGACCTGTACAGGGTCTAGCTGGAAGTGTCAACTGGGATCGGCTCCAGGCCCCTGCAACCCTCTAAGAACAAGCGATTATAGATAATGGATGGATGGATGGGTAAATACTCAAACTGTACATGGTACATGGTTTCTGTACAAGGTTGTAAACCAGGTCATGCACAAGGTTAAAACCACAGGTACATTTTCATGAGGTAGATAGATAAAAATGGAATAGTACAATGCGTCAGGATACTTTCTGCGCTATGTACAGAGTTGGTTAAGATGAGGTAATGCCATTTGTTTGTGTCCACACATGTTGACGGTCCATCACTGAATTACAGTGTCTAATGGCATGTGGCTTGGGAGAAAGTGCATCAGTGCAGTCTATAAGTGGTAAGTGGCAAGGCGTGTCTATGGCATAAGCTGTAGAGGTCACACCAGTCCTGAGGACAGATTACTCCTGGTGATGTGCTGTGCTGCTTTGACCACATGTTGCAGTGCCTTGGTTTCTTGTCTAAAGCAGCTAACATGCCAGGCGGTGATGGTGCTTCTGTAGAAGTTGCAGAGTATCATAGAGTCCGTGCATGAAGAGCTGCTGTGTTTCTTTTCTGACCACAATGCCGATGAGGTGAGACCAGCCCAGGTCTTCACTGATGTAGACCCTAAGGAAAGCACAACATGTGCAAGTAAACCTCAAACTTGGAGTGAAGCTCGAAAGAGGGTAGCTGTCCTGGGCTGTTGAATGTTGAATAAATAATTTTTGGCCAAATTGGCCAGATTGCCATACATTTTGGCATAGATATTCATGATCCCAAGAAGATGATTTCTTATAATGCTGTTAAGGCCTTGACTTTTCCTCTGGCTCCATCGTCAGGCCAAAATTTCCACTTGTACACAAGAAATATCAAACTATAATTGACAGGTTGTTATTAATTCACCTAGCACATATACCTTTTCTAAAGTGCCACCCTCACGTCAGAATATCAACTTTGCACTCAAGATGTCTTATAACTATCGAAGCTCTAGACTCCAGCTACAAACCTTTATTCATGAAGTCACAAATGGGAATCTCGATCCTCTTTACAAATTCTGAAAATATTAAAACTATTTTATAAGAATAATGTAGCCATATATATTTGTGTGCACAGATAACCTTGCATCTAAAGATTGTGGATGGTGAGATTCAAACGTGGAATAATAACAGAAACAGTGTAAAGCAGTCCAGCAGATAAAACATGTGGTAGATGCTGATAGATACTGATGTTCCTGCTGATGGTCTAAATATATCCACACTAATGTTTTAAAATTAATTAGCTATTGGTTTATCAATATGTTACTCATACCACCTTTAATCATAATTGATGATTTAGAGTGGGATTCCACAATCAAAGGAATTTCAAGCTAATGTTAGAAATGTCACAATACATAGAATTAGGTGCATTTCCATCAGCTGGGTTGAGGCAAATAAATTTTGTACCTGAGCATGAGGTTCCAATGTCAGGAAAAAAACATGGAAGAAAGCTTGGCTGTCTAAACCTTACTGCTATTGGGCAGGTTCTTTAGTTTCAGCTCATATGGGACCATATTTCTTACTTTCCTAAGCAAGATGATGAGTGACAGGTGCCAATAACAGGTCTCTTTATTTTTTTTATTCAACCTTTATTTAGACAGGTAATCTCATTGAGACACGGGGTCTCATTCTCAAGAGAGACCTGGCTTTATAGCAGAGAGTCTCCCCTGCAGGTGCAGCAGTGATTTGACAGCTCTGTTGAAAGTTCTGCTGGAGATTATTTTTACAGACAGTCCTTTGCTGCTTAATTTCAGTATGTTTAAACCCAGTTTAGAGCTGTTGTGCAATATCATCAGACCGAACAGCTGACCTGTCATGTAACATCCTTATTTATTGACAAACGCATTTCCATCGCCTATTTGTCGCATAAACTCTTTATCGACAAAAGAAAAAAGAAAAGACCTCAAGCGAGTGTAAAAACCTTTAAGTGATAGTGTGGACGTTTTGTCGAATTATGTCGCTTCCATCCACCTTTTTTAGACAAATTGTATAAAAATGCTTGGATGGAAACATGGCTTTGTGTTTCCCTGTTGCATTATTAGACCCAGCTTTTATTTGACAAAATACGGTATTAGGCTTATACTACAATAGTGGCATAAAATGAACATAAAAATACAATTAAATCGTTAATCGCAATTATTTGTATGACTATTAATGGTCAACTAAAATGTCATGATTATGTGCGCCCTACTCATGTTAAGCAGGTTTTAACAGTTTGAACAAAATGATCATATTTTGATTGGATTTTACATTTTGCTCAAAAGAAATCATAGATATCTGGATAGTTTTGACTGGAGGATGCTCTTGAAGATTGTCCAAATTATGCAACCATTCAGCTGTGATGTTGACTATCCTGCTGTATTTTCCACTTATCGGCCTTCTTCTGTGTAATGCACCTACTCCCAGGGTTTGCATGCACCACTGATAATTCTCCTAACATACATTACTCATAGCAAGTGCTCAAAGCAAATTATTCCGATAAATTAGCAGCAGGAATGGAATGTTCTATCACACCTCACTGTGTGGTGGTACATTCACATGTTGGAGCCATCTAAAGGAAATGGGCTTTTGAAAACCTTTCGGCAGGATCTTATTCACTCAGAATGCATGCTGGGAGTCAATCAGCACTTCTCTGGAACTCCTTTGCTTTGTAATAAGTAGCCAGGATGGAGGTACAGTACTGCATGTTGGCAAGTTGCACTGGCTCTATACAGCCATATTTTCAGTTATATCTTTCATTTTGAGCAAAGAGAATCCTCGAGCAGCAGCCAAAAGTGAACCATAAAGAATTTAAATTAAATAAGTAGCATATGGGATAAAAGGGTGTCACATAACAAACTGTATAGGGAGATAGAGGGAGGTTTGAAGAGGTTTGAAGTGTTGCAGAAACATCAAGCTGCAGATTTACTCTGATTTCAAAGCAACAAAGTCTGCTCTTTTCCCTTGAGTGTCTAACCATTATATGATATCCTTATTAAATATGGTATGGCTATATGATCATACATGTAGTATGTTTTTAGTTGGCATAAATCCCAGGCTGCATCTTGAAGCTTGTGATTTCTGACTTGTCTCGCCTTGATTTTGGGCTGTCAAATTGAACTTCTCAGATTTTCTTTTGAATTTTTGAACTAAAGTTTGTGACAGATGACTTGAAAGTTGTACATTTCGTGCTTTATGTTGAAAGTCACTTGCAGTTTTTTTTTGGAACCTCTTACCAAAGTAACAGAAAAAAAAAAATGGCTCTTGATTTCTGGGGAATTCCGAAACGTCAATATATTTTCAAATAAGATTTTGATGTATGTTTTTTTTTTTCACTCCTCCTCTCCGTTCCTGGTTAACATTTGGAAACTGCGATGTAAAAAAAAACTGTGTCTGTATATAATAACTCCTGTACCTCTTGGTACCTATTGAGCCTAATTAGGACCCAAAAATAGAGGAGGGTAAAACACACCACAAAGAAGAAGACATGAGATGCTGGATTCAAAGAGTGATTCACTTCTGTAGCCGCAGGCTTTTTTTTGCATTTGGGGTAACAGAAGGATTCATTTGCAACACCCAAGGGATCTTTCAGTGGATTGCCAAGTCTCAGGAGAAGAGAGGGGGGGCTCTTAGGAGGGGGGTGGCAGCGTGAGTGGCAGATCTGTAGCTTTGCTCTCAAAAACCAATGATTAGAGGAAACAAATATTGTGCTTCCGACCCTGCCACAAGGGCTCAGTGATTCAGTGTCAACGGTAAGTATAGATCAATGCACTGCAGCAAATAGGGCTTTGGTGTAATCGTAAAGCATTATTTCTGCAATGACTGCATCTTCTGTTACAGAGAGACACACAAACACTTAGCTGTAATCTGTCATCTAAGTGCAAGCTGCAGCAGCACAGCAGCACTAATTAGATAAGACTAAAGTAATAATCAATGCTCTCCGTTAATAACATTATTTGTTCTCCTTGTTTACTTCATGACTAAGCCAGATGCACGAACCTATGTGATGGAATTCACAAAAGTTAGTGGACCTTTGAGCAGCTGTTGTCATTAATTATTATTCCCATCCTTTTCTGCTGTTCCCAATTTGTGAATCTGCATTTTTATTCATTTATCAAGATCGCATGTGGCAGCAAATTGAAAAGTGTTGAAATGTTTAATCAATTTAAAAAATCAATGATTTTGTCAGATGTTGGTGCTGTTTGTAATTGAGAAGTTGTTGTTCACTGGAATGATTGACTGGAATGAGTAATGCTGGATTCCAAAGCCATGTGTTTTTATCAAGTAGGATCCTTTTATCCGTAGACTCACATAAAGACGTGACCACACACACACACACACACACATACACACACACACACACACACACAGTAAAATCCTTTGCTGACTGTGTCACACATCATCTGACCTGCTCTTAACAAAGTCCTCAGTGCAGTGATAACGTATGCTCAATGACTCTTGACATTGCAAACTGAATGACCACACAAAGACACAAATAAAAAAAGAATCACTAGTAGTCTGTCTTTGCCCCAGCCTTCAGCTCTCAGATACTTCTTGTTAAATCCCGTGACCCTTTGACCCACCTCGCCGCCTCCACATCCACCACTCTTACCTAGCAGCTTTGCAGAGGCCCTAAGCCAGACCAACGGGGATCCGGGATGGATGGGGCTCGACAGGAGTCAGGAGTTTTGATGAGTTTCCAGCAACTTGTCAAGGGAAAAAGAGGGTTGGAAAAAAAAATGCCAGAAAAAGAATGAACAATGAGTTTGAGAGAACTACAAACAAAATATATGGAGGAAGAAACATCAGAAACCTTGTGTGCTCATAGACAGCTCAAATGTTGATGAAAGCCTTATTTCCATATGCCATACTGTAGTGTCTTATCTTTATGCATTCATATATAAACTGTCATGTTATGCAGTCCAGTCTCTGCTGGTGGATTGGAGAGCTGAACAGAGCTTTAGCGGTGATTATCTCACCTTAATGAACTGAGATTATCACATTTGAAGCGTTGCTTGAGTCATGGCTGTAAATCAGTTTGCTGATCATTTGCTAAATTTACCTCAATGTCTGTATCCACTACAAACTGCTGCAAGTGTATACAGCACGGTGCTCTAACTGTTAAAGCACTTGTCAGGGTATATTTGGAGGACACGTTTGTGAGTGCTCTGCGTTGTCTTAATACTTACTCTAGCAGCTGAAGTGGTGTAGGCCTAGCATCTGCATTTGTTGGAGTGTTACTCCCTTACTTCAGGGAAACTGATTGGAAATAAAAGGCGTCTGCAGGGAAGGCAAACTAATCAGTTTTTATTAAATTGAAACGTCAGTACCCTATCACTATCACTATGCAAATATGGCTATTAATGTACATTCAAAAATAAATGCTATGGACTGTGAAATAAAGGTATTACCAGTGCATGTGGTTGTTTAGGAGAATAAATGGGAAACAGAAACAATGTCCTTATGAAGGTAGATTTTACTTTACACAATTTCTGGTTCAGAAATAATCCCTTCTATGAAATTTGAGCTCATTTAGATGTAAAATAAACATTTTCTCAGTCTTCATAATCTCCTTTCATTATCACTGAGTCAACGCCAGGCTTTTCATTGATGACATCACAGATCAAAGTCTTAATTGCCTCATTCAGATGTCTGTTTGAGTGTAGACTAAGTTCACACTGAGGGGTGGTTATTAAAACATCAGTTTGAATTGGGCTTTAGATGGATGTTTAATATTATAATGTGGTACTATAAAATAAAGAAATGCCGAAACCCCATAATTATTATATGATGTGTGCTGCTGTCCTTAATACTAGTGGCAATATGTAAGAGGGATGATCATTAGATGTCATTGCCCAAGTGGGGCATCCATCAATATGATGCTAACAGAGGATCTAAGAGTCAGTGAGTTTTCCTCTGAAAGAGCCGGTCTTCATTGATTTTGTTATGAAGCACATTTGACAGTATGACATCCATTCATATTTTATTACCAATACATCAAACACATGTTACCATTTATTCACCACTATCAGTCCAGAATCCATTCAAGCTCTGTTACTGTGAAATCTAAACTCAAACAAATGGATGTCTTTCCATTTAATTACTTCACCAGATGGAAGACTTATGGGATTTAAAGATGAAAGATGCATCAAACCAATCCAACAAACAATTAAAAACTTTAACATTTTTAATTCAGACTTTCTGGTGCATAAATGGTAGCAGGATTCACACTCTTAAGCCTTCTAAAAAAAGCTGCCAATAAAAAAATCTGTTTTCTCGCATTGAAAGCACCTATACAGAAACCTGGGAAAAGTAATTACTGCTCACAGTGAACTCATCTCAAAATATATAAATTAAGTGAAAATTCAGTCTCTCCTATTTGCTTTCACATGCTCACAAGTTATTTTGAGTTTTTATATGGAAATATATTTTTAAGCACACATGTCTGATACGGACAAGATCTTTAGTGGCAGACCATCGTCCAATCACGATGTTTGATTTCACAATGTGTGTGTAGAGTATAATTTGTCTAAAAAACAGGCCGAATAAATTTAATTATAGGATTCACTGCTATTGTATTGCGCATTTAGAATGTGAAAATAGTGTGTGCTGCCCACTCTGTGGGATGTGAAAGTGACACAGCAATAAAGGCTGCAACAGGTCTTTTATTACCTCTGCCAAGGAGGTTATGGTTTCGCTCCTGTTTGGTAGCTATCAGAATATCTCAGTATAAAGAAGTTTTAAAGGATTTGTTATATAAATTGTTATATAAATACTATTTTTTTCATTTATTACTACACTTACTTTAAGTCTCTATGTGTACATTTTAAAAATCAATATTATTGAGGACAGGTTTGCAAAATAATATCCATTGTGTTAATGCATGTCGAGATGAGAGAGCTGTATTTTCTTTCTTTTTAAATGTTTTATTGGTTAATTGTTCTGTTTCATCTTTGTACATGATGTGTTGAATGGTTTTGATGTAATTCTATTGTCTTTGTTGAAGTAATAATGTCTTAATGGACTGGGACACTTGGCGTAACTGTATTATGAACATAGGAGAAGTATACAGTGATTATTTATAGCATATAATGTGGTTGTTGTCCATTTGCAGTATGGGAAATGTAGGAGCCAGAGCTTTTGGTGCTTTACTTATACTTGGGACTAAAGCTCTGCTGGTGATCCAGATAAACAATTAGCAATAAACTCCTTAAAATAGTTAAGTCAGAGTCCAATGGGGGCTGAGAGCCAGAAAAAACACTCTAATACCAAAGAACAATGCATCTCTTTCCAAATGCAAAAAAAATGTGCTGGAGGAGTTTCTTAAATTAACAAAGATTTAGATCCACTCTAAACCTTTGAGGGCCATTACAATCTATGCACAGACTCAGTGCTTTTGCAGCAAAGTTATATCAAGGAAAACATGGCAGAAAAGCTGTGCTCAGGTTGGACTCACCTGGGGCAAAGTGTGCCAACAACCCCCAAAGAAACTGTATAAAACTCTAATCTCTGCTCTCTTGTAAACTGCCAGGGGTTCTAGTGATGGCCTATGCACCGCATTCTCAACTGCAGGCTTGTTTTTCTCACCTCCCACAGATTTGTGCAGTGGCATTGATTAAAATCTTTCCAAACTCATAATGGAGATAAATGCATATGGCTGAGCTGAGATTATGAGCAAATGAGTGGCGAGGACTTAGGCAGCAGCCGGCTTATAAAATGTGAAATGCTATGTTTTTTCATAAGCCAGCTGCATTTCCTTATCCAGGGTTTGTTGAGATGAAGCTTATTCTGTGCTTTTTAAAAGTTAGTGTTTGCATGAGTGGCTTTGCAGCATAGAGGCTGCTGCTCCCTGTAGTAACACCCCACACAGTTTGACTCTTGGGTAAATAGTAATGAAATACAAAGCATTGTGAAACTGTAAAAAAATGCATTTTGCAAGTTGTTGTTCCAATTTTATGATAACAATAACTAAGCAAGATTATTTTATTATATATAAAATATATTAAAGAATATATATAATAATATATATTAAAGAAAATAAAGACGTTTTAATGACCACATGAGGAAGCTGGGTAAGCATTACAAAGGATGTTTCGATCCATCGACCCAAGGGTTATGGGACCAGCATGCACCTCAGCACCACTGTGCTGCACGTGGTCCTAATTCAATATCCAGGACCAGCATTAATGTAACACAGTGTAGTAGTCCAACTCAATGTCTCTATATGGGAATGATTATTCTTTAATATGTTATTTCTTTCACACAATGAGATATGTTAGTATATTTGTATGTATGTATATATATTTACACATTACTTGCTCACAACAACCTTTTACAATAATAGATGTGATGCATGCACAATATTTTAATGCTCTCTACAAAAATAAAAGCCACACCAGTTCCCTCACAAGCGGTGTTAGGTCCCTTTGCTTATGAAATCCTGAATTGACCCTCTAGAGCCCAGTAGAATTATAGAATGTTGCTGCAGTTCACTGAGAACCTTCACTTAAATGAGCATTTTCTTACTCAATCCAAACAAACAGCTCTATCTCAAAAACAGAAAGAAATTGCCAATCACAAGTTGTTTTCATTTTAAAAACACAACTTCCCATACAGCAATGTTATAAGCAACAAACAACAGTGACGTGGTAGTAGGTAGTGTCTTTGGCAACTTATATGAGGAAAAATCGCAGAAGTTATACGATATCTGGAAAAGTCGCTGTGACGCAGTCAGTCCTGCATACCGACTCTTCGGCACACTGCCCCCCAGAAAACAGCGTCTGTCTCCAGCAGTAAGAGCCGGGTATGTCCTGCCGTTTACTGACAGAGATTATGTGATGTGATTTCAAGCAAAAAACTTGATCTCACAATTGGCTCACAACACAACACAATCTTACGGCATCCATAAGATTATAAAGACGGGGACGCTTAGTCAGCAGAGCCATTTTTAGATTAGAAACCTGTGAAAAAAATCAGATCTCAACGTTACAATGTACAGTATATTTCTGGTTCTGGTTGTTGATGACAACTTAACATATCTGCAATACAAAGCTCAGGACTTTATTTTACGTGTTTTGATACACAGGGAAGGATTTTAAAATGACGGGTGCTCTAGGGCACTATGGGGTCTAGAGCGTTAACAGTCATATGCTAATGATTAAATCTCTCATTTCTGTGCTTACGTTATTCTAACATAATAACTTTACAGAAGTGCCTTCCAATACAAGTAGTATGGCAGGTGTTAAAATGTAAGGGGTGGCTCTGTTCCTCACAGGGAACCTCTCCTCTCTTGGTGATTCACCAAACCGCCTAATTGCAGAATGTTTCACAAGTTGCATACTTATTAGTCAATTCTCACTAAAGGGGGAATGTCAGAGCCCATGTGGAGGAAACCTGACTGCCACGTGATTCAGGACATGTTGCAGGTCTGCCTCTTTAGGCATTTACACTAAATGTCGCCTACCTTTGCCTCAAGGGGAATTTACGGGCAAAAAATGGACCCTGTGTTCTTTGGCAAAAGAATGAGAATTGTTTTGCAGCGCTCATAATGGGCGTTTGCATCAAGTCACTGGAGTGTCCTGACACCTACGATCTGGGGAAATCTCCGCACAACATGGCAGGTAATGATGAATTTAAATGCAAATGGCAACTTGACGGGGGAAACAAATTACACCCATCACTTGGCTAAATTGCTCCAAATTGAAGACGAGTCCCCAAACCTGAGCATATTGCACCACTGGTTTATGAAAAAATAGAATATGGAAAACAAGGTAATAGCTAATCTTGCCTCCTCCAGTTACCATGGCCTGGGGAAATAAATGAAAGGCACTGATTTTGATGTATGATTACAGATCATACATACAAATTTGAATTGTTTCTCTGGTTGTTGTAATGTGAGAAGCAATGTCCATTTAGCTAAGGGGATCCTACATTTGCGTTGCCTTTTGTCTGAGTGAACAACAACAGGAAAAGCATTTACAGGCTCTTGTCAACATTGTTTCCTGTGCTGTGGAAGACGGTGCCCTATCAAAGTGCCTCAGCAGAGTAATGGGGAATCATGGCCAGTGTTTATAGTCACATTCCTTCTGTCTCTGTACAAATTCAGCGGTTGTTGCAATGTGGGGCTGAACGAGTAGCTTTGCCTGATAGATTGACTGTGTGACACATCGTTGACCTTTCTCCATCCCATTCCGGCTGCCAGCCATTTATTTCCCGCGCACCTCCAACACAGACTTAATGTGCGCTTCATTGAGAAGAGCTAACATGGGAGGGGAATATTGTCTCTTTTCCCCCATTAAGCCACAGAGGATAAAAGAACACTTTCCTCTTTCCTCTTCCCCCCCCCCCCCCCACTCACTCCATATTATCCTGAGAGTGGGGAATGCAGGGAGACTTTGAGATCAGCGGTGGAGTCGGGCGCAGAATACAGATCAGCAGCAGGGAGAACTGATGCCCAGACTATTTAGCATACCTAATTGACCTCTAGCTCAAAACCCCCTCTCTAACCCCACCCCCTGCCCCCACCACCCCCGACCCGCATCCACCATAATATTATTTTCTGACTCAGTGCTTACAGCCGTATTTAGTTATGAGTGAGCTTAATCATAATTCAACTCATCAGTATGTTTGTCTGCTGCGCGCTCTGCAACAAAATGAAACCTATGTGAGCCTCTGGTTTGTTTTGTTCTTTCTTCCCCCCTCCCCCTCACACCTCCCGCTGTCAACCAGAGAAAAGAATCAAGAACCGAGCCTCGACTGGAAAGGCAGTGAAACTCAGTTCACCTTAAACGTTTCAAAGCTATGATTTGTCAAAAATTACACAAAGTAAGAACTAAATCTCATCAGTGTAGCAGAGTTCTAGCTGTTATTAATCATTTCAAACTTCAGAACTTGCTTCTGTTTAATATTCCAGCCTGTATCTACATTTAAATTCAAACGCACCGGCTGGAGTGAGAGTAGTTAGTTTTATTCTTAATGAGGAGATTAAAGACTGAGCAGTTGTTTCAGCAGAGTTATCAGCAACAGTATTGCACTGTCTCAAATAGCCCTGCCACCGCAGTGGGATATCCCAGGAGGCCTCTAAAAATATGCAGTAATTAAGCGCTCACCTCATTCTAATGGGATTATTACCGTAAAAATATCCTTAGACGTCTTTTAAACCTAAGGAAGCAAAAGGAGGAGGAGAGGAGCTCTACCAGATATTTCACTAAAGAGAAGATATAGAAGAGAAGATCTCCCACCAGTACTGTATGTCATGTAAAATAATTATATAATGAGGTGAAGAGGCTGAACTACTTCAAATCTTTCAACACCCACCTGAGGATTTAGAAAATTTACATTCACAGTTGAAATACTAAACTGTGGGTGCCTTTTTTGATCAGAACATATAGTATGAATTCTAATGTTCCATGGTAAGATGAAACACTGTGTTTCTTACAGCAGTAATTGGAAGGCATCTATGTACACAGTGTCCTTAAAAGTGCCCTGAAGATTTGATGAAGATATGTAATGAAGACATTGGAAATATTTGAAGGATAAAGGGAAATTCTGATTTTATATAACCTAAGTCTAATTTTTGTACTTTGGGCCATCATTATTGATAATAATAACTTACTCAGCTGCTGAGTTCATTGCTGAGATCAGAAAACCAGAAAAAGAGATCAGAAAAAGAAACAAGAGCAGTCAGGGAATCAGACAGGTTGTAAACAAAGCCCCAGGTTAGTCAAAGTTACTTGGCAGAAAAACTAAGGTGAAATTATTACCTGAAACTGTCTGTTTTAAACATCCATCACACACCAACCTCCTGATGATTTAACCTGCTGTACTCACCATGGTTGTGTGCACAGGGTTTTCCTGTTCAATGAGGGACTATTAGTGACATTTAAGGTGAGCTCACATTCAGTTTGACCTCCAAATAAAGTGGTTTGGATAATCTGGATAAACTATTGGCTTGTTTACAACCTGTCAGCAATTAGGTGAGTACAGTCTTATTACAACCAATGCAAGTCATGGTCAAAACTACAAAAATAATGTTTTCCTAGGAATTTTCTTTTAAATTCATTTTCTAAAAGATCAGTCCATTCTTTCTTTAACTCTGTCACACTTCTGACATTTCTTTTCAAAACACATGACGACAAACATATTTGAGTCATATTTGAAAGCAAATAAAGTACTTTAATACCTAACTTCAAGCTTAGCTTTGTATCATGAATTCCAGGGATCAGACAAAACACTTGGCTAAGGTTAGTGAACCAGCATGGTGGAATTGCTACTTAATAAATGCAGAGAGAAACAAAAAGACTCAGGCTAGCATTTAACAATCCCAGACTCCTTTCCAGAGCTGTGATTTAATTTTTGTATGGGACACAGTGGGCATGTCCAGTATTTCTTAATGGGCTGTCAACCCTTTTTATGTGGTTTTGTGACACTATTTGCTGCAATTACGAGATACAGAAAAACACAGCTATGGGTGGGATTAGAAGCCATGCAGTGGTGTGTACACAGTAATTTTCACTAAGTGGTTGAGCCACAAGGATGCCCTGGCCCCTTGGGATTTATAGACAGCCACTGGTTCAATATCGAGCAATACAAAGCAGGACTTCATTAAGACAACTTGTCGAAAGCACAGAAATCAAGCCACGCTTCCTTTCCTCCCGCCACAATAAGTCATGAATTTGCCCATGTACTGTGCAGTCATGACAACAAGCCGCCAGTGAGATGGACAGCAAAGCCACTGTCTGATGGACCCTGGGCTGTAAATCTTTCACCATGAACCTTCCCGTTAGGCACTCACACCTAAGAAGGTGTTACATGGTTTCTGGGGCAAATATGTGCACAGCTTCAGCAGTGAAATGCATGACACCAATAGCTGAATCATCATATATCACTCCAAATGCTCCATAACCGTTACATTATGGACTCATTTAAACCTCTTAAGGATTATTGTCATAATGGAGCTCTCTCTAATTTGTGTTTCGATGACATCATCAATGTCTTGACTCACCTGTTAGTCTCGGCTACACTCTCCAAGATCACAGGAGAAGGATTATGTTAGTATTTTTAAGAAAATAAAAAAGAAATTCCAATGGATGGTTACATCCAGAAAAAAAAAATGTCACAAGTGCATTACATTTTGCAACTAGAAATAAAAACAGAAAGCAAATTCAGGCTTAAATTATGTGAATGCGGAACGTGCATTTCAGGATAAAACTGAAACAGGTGTTTGAAAGCTGCTTACTATAGTGCATTTGGAGGTTTGAGGTAGGTTGATTTTCACACCAGAGTCAGGCAGGTTTCACTGCTGAGGCTGTTGAGTGGAGGGTGGAGGAACCTCCGTCCTTTTGGTGGTGGTTGATGTCGATTTAATTAAAGAGGCCCTATTATATCCCTAATATGTCCTTATTTGACTTGAAAAATCAGATAGTAGTCAGACGTCAGTAAATAAATTGTCTCTGGAAAGTTTTTAATGTTACAACAACCACAATATATAAAAAAAAAAAAACACAACGTAGATGTAATGCAACCAAACCTAGCTTGAAACTAACAAGTAACAACGATGCCTTAAGTAAGAAGACATGAATGTGACAATACAGAGTGTAAGGCGACAGGAGAAGACTTTCATTTCTTCCTGTGGGTGTCAGTGATTGACAGTAAGCAGTGCGTAGTGTACTGTGCGGGGCTGATTTGTCAACACCCGACTTGAACCTAACAAAATTACAATAAAACTTTGAGAATCCTACACTGTAAGGCTTCATGTTTGCTGTGATCTGTGTTCTGTTATCTTCTGTAGCTTGGGTAATTTTCAGGTCTGTGAAAAGTGAAAAGAATTCATTGTGGAAAATGGCTTCTTCTGAAAGGATGAAAATGATCCCTGGTGTCTTCAACTAGACTGACTGTAAATGAGAGGGAAACGTATGTCATACATGTAAAATACTGGTATTATGTTAAGCTGGTTAACTTAGGTTAAGGCTTCTTAAAATACCTGTTGTAAATTGTTTTGTGAAAGACTGCATTAGCTGTAATTAAGCCAGTGAGTTTTATGAGCTGATTTACTATTTGCTTTGATTATAAGGATTATTAACAAAGGTTTGTGTCTCTTTGTGTCTGTCTTGCTTAGTTGTCCTTTGCCGGGGTAGTCACTGAAAACAGATGCCTCAGCTCCATCCCTGATCCTCAAGGGGCATTAGATTTTGGACATTGGAATTCAAGTTGTCTCAGCTATTTCTCTGCATCAATAGGCTGAAGTGCCCCTTGCCTGTGCGTTTTCATACTGGATCGAGGGAGATTGCTAAGTTTTTCACAATACACTGCTGGTGAGAGAATCTGCACTATGATTGTAAATTAGGCTCTTTGAGAGTACGTTTGATGTTTTCAGCCCAGTGGTGAGGAGCCATCATGTTGTTTGAAGTCCTCTAGATATTATTACTGCACTCTAGCAGTAGTCAGTAGGTTTAGTTTGATATTGGATTGATTGTGTATGGCCCCAATATTAAAATCAAATATCACCCAGTCATTTGTTCACCTCTGAAATGGAGCAGTTTGTTTTATACTAACTGTACATTACTGCAGCAGCTTTAAGTAGGAGGACAATAACCTGCATTATACCTGAGTAATAATTCTAAAGCAATGTCCTTGTATACATGTACATATTAATAATAATATGTGTTAGTAAGTCTGGGTATGCCAACAGACAGTCACCTCTTCACATTCAAAGACTAGGGCTTGGTATCTATTTAAATCTTTCTATGATGGAGTTTCAGTACTGATTCCAAACAATATACAGTGTGTGTATATATATATATATATACATACTGTATATATATAATTTATGATACCTTATTTTGAGAAATACAAACACCTTTTTTTTTTAAATCCAGTTTTTTGTTCACTCAAAAAAAAAACAACAAAAACAATAAAACTGGAGTGCGCCTTTGCCAAGACAACTGCAAACAAGAAAAAAAATCCAAGGCGCCCTAAGTCCTGATTATTAGTCATTGGAACCATTGATATTTGGCCCTCTTCCTCTTATGGGCATTCTCGATTCGATATTCCCAGGTCACAGTCAGCTCAAACATGATCATCTACTTTGAGTCTTCTGACAGTAGGACAACATCAGGCCTCAGTGATATTGGTGTAATGGTGTCAGGGAACTTGAGCTGCCTGCCAAAGTCCACAAGCAGCTGCCAGTCAGCCTCTGTAGTGGGGGGGCCTGTTGACACCCTGGACTGTTGGGGCTGCTCTTGAGAAAGCAATATGCTTCCTAGGTGGGGCGGAGTGAGCGATACCAGCCTTCTTTCAAGGCCTTTGGCCAGCTGCTCAGTATGTGCTCCAAGGTTCCTCGACAGTGGCAAAAAGGAACATGAACTGTAGGTGCCTCACTGTTGCCCCAGATGTGGAGGTTGTCTGCACTGGTAAGCACATCATACACAGCCCGGATCACAAACTTGATATGCTGGGGTTCTGACTGCTAGATATCAGAACAAAAGAGCTTGAGCTGCAGCACACATTACCACCTAATCTATGCTCCCTGCTGCCACATACTGACTATCCTGGTGGTGCGTGCCATTCCATATCAATTAAACTGTATGTCATAGATATAAAACAGTAGATGTGACGATCATCATTAGATGATGTCATATGACTTGCCATTCCAGGATGGAACCATATGGCAGCCATCTTAATATAAAACGTGTGTTTTCTGTTTTTAAAAGTAATGTTACAAACGTAGGAAGATAGCAAGTACCCACCCATCTTTTACTTGGTTGCGTCTCCAGTCTGATCTGAGGGCACAGCTGATAGGTAGCCTACGTGGTTTGTTTACATGACGTAACATAAGTGCATATTTAACGGATTCTGTGTAGACAGAGAGTGTCCGATGTTATGCGATGCGACGCGATAGTCGGACGCTCGCTTGCTGTTAGGACACGGTGTTACCTGGGTCCAGTTTTAAACTTGCTGTAATTGGAACTTATGGTGAAAGAGGCTTATGTTGTCTTTATAATCCTTATATTTTTCTACCAATACATCAATACTGTTTTTTATTCAAAGCAATGAGCGTAAGACAACTGTGCCTGACTAGAATGAACCAAAAAAATAAAGATTCTGGTAGAAATTTGATTATTATAGCTCCAAGAGAACAAATCATGCTTTCAGTCATGAAGATAATCTCATAATTGTGCACTTATATTGCAGACAATGATTTTACTTTTTTCAATTTTGCCTGAACTTAATATGTAAGAATTGTCTTTGGTATTCTGAATGGCTAATATATTACATTAAGCAATATCTTTTATGTATTATGTATTATCTAAATAGATTCAGTATTATGGCCTATGTTGGCAGGCAATTACAATCATAAACACAAGAAAAACACACCTACTGTAATATATTAATATATTTATTAATGTCATAGATTGTACATAAGGAAAATATATATTTCTCTTTCTCTCTCTCTCACACATACAGGGTTTGTTCTGATGATAAGAGGTTGGAGAGCCTTGCTAACTGTAAATGAGGAGTTTTGTGTTGATAAAGTTTAGTTTTGAAAGGTTTACTTTGTGCTGTAACGTTAATGCAGAACTACTGATGGACTCGTCGCAGTTCATTCTCATGGCAAGGTAACGTTATGGACATTCAATTTACAATGATAATGCAGAGAAGACGCGGGAATTTTGACCTGAAATGGTGAAGTACAAATCTCCGACTAGATTACTTTATCTGATCAAAACATGGATTATTTTTTGTTTGCTTCACTGAAAGGAAAAGCGTGTAAAGGCATGAGGTAAGCTGACAACAAGTGATGTTAATATATGATGACTGACTGCTGGCGGCTATTTTTGGGTAAGCTAAATGTGGTGAACATGTATCGTTAAGCGCGACTCCTCGGCCTCGAATAACAATATGTTGGCTGATTGTGTGGTTGGTTAGTGTTCCGTGTTGCTGTCAAGGACGTCTCTAACGTTACTGTTGTGTTGATTTGCCTGGTGATTTATTAAATGGGAATTACGAGTGAAGATGAGCGCTTTTCGTTAACGTGCTGTGTTTACTTTAACGTTACACTTGATTGGCATGGACTCAGCTGCTTAGCGGTCAAATGTTAGGGTAATATTAATAACTTTCTTATAACCTTAACGTTACGTTTGAGCTCTAAGTTAGTGTTGCTAACATTAAAACAATGTTTGCTCATTATAACTTGTCTGTTTAGCTAACTGATTGCTGCTGTTGAGAGCTAGCAATCAGCAACTTAGAACTCAGCTGGTCCGTTACTTGGTGGCTAACGGTAAAGTTACCTAGTTTACTAACTTTTTGTAGTTTTAGTTGACCCATATGTAAAAAATAAATCTCTCATCTACTCCATACTGACAGGTGGAGTGATGCCAGCCTCCCTGGTCTCTTTGGTCCTTTTAGTAAAGCAATTCAATGCTGCACAGCCGACAAACACAGTTGCTGCCCATAGGTGGTGATTGTAAACAATACCCAGGTAAGATGGCGGCCGGTTATCCCAAGAGTTATGATGTAATGTCACTTCTGCTGTTTTATATCTATGCTGTATGTTTACTTGATTTAGAACAGACCATTCCATCAGTCATTGTTGCTAGGTGATGAATGAAAACATTCAGCTGCCTACATATGGAAATGGCAAGTGGTTTTCAAGTTGTTAAAAACTAGGTGTTTCTGGAGATCACAAATTTAAACCTATTTTTCATTTGTATTCTGTGGTCTGGTGTACCCAAAAGACATAAATCGGAGCAGAATATTGTGGGACACCCAGAAAACAGCATTACCAGCACTCCCTTAATCACTGGTATAGATGCAGAAAAGACAATAAATGGGGTACAGTTAATGCACAGTACCTTGTTCCAGCCACAGTTTGCTTTCTAATTCTACCGTTTTTTTTTGTATCATGATTGACAAAGTGTCAAAAAGCTGATGTACCACACACACAGACACACATTTTGGCTGCAGTCAGCTAGCAGATCAGTCAGCTGCTGTTCAAGTGTTGAGGAGTAGAGCAGGGATGATAAGTTGTGAGGGCTGGCAGCGTGTCTGGCGATTAGCCTGGCATCGGTTAGCATCGTGCCGTCAGAGGCTTTCCTCCCGTGCCAAAGCTAGCATCACACAAATGAGAGTAGCAAGGGGAGCTAGAGATAGCAGCGACAGGGAGATGAGAATCTGCCGAGCGAGGCAGACACAACAGCAAAACAAACAGAGGGCCAGGAGGCTACCTATCAATCAATGCTGTGTCATGAACAGGATAGGCGTGTGTCACATAGCTGAATATGAACTGACAGCTGTGTGTGTATATATGTGCCTGTGTAGGGGGTACTGCCACACTGTTTTCTGCAAAGGTGTATCCTGCCTGTCACTGTCAAGATTGATTGCATCATAATCAACATCTGAAAGATGAAAAATTACCTTGCACTGAGCAGGAAGGCAGAAAATAACTATGGCAATAATCAAATAGGTCTCAGCACATCTCTCCTGAACACACATTTAAAATAACACACACGTATACTCTGCTTTACCGTATTATTTGCTGATAAAAGTTTATCCAAGTTGCAATGTCTTTTTAAAAAATAATCCAAAGCCAGGACAGACAGAAACTTCTCGCTGTCAATACGCCCTCCCTTCTCTTCCCCTTCACTCTTTGTCCTCTGGGGATATAATCTCAAGGTTTGATCCTCAAACAGAAGTCAGCGCTGATCACACAGACACCTTTGTGCTGCCCGTATTTCCCAGTGTGTTGCCCACAGAATATAAAACTAAGGTGGAGGGCTGAATGGGAGAAGAGATGAGTGGACATGGCAGCGGCCGTTGCTTTTGCATCACCTCAGGGCTGCAGGTAGTCTGTTATCTAATAAGGACGTAGACATGCAGGTATGCTAACCAAGATCACAGGGACAGCACACTTTACACTGGTTTCAAAGTTCTAGTTGCCTTGTAGTTTATAGAATATATTTTAAGTGCCTAAGTACCTATAGAGTGATCTGTGAGGGAGTGTTGGGGAAGTTACTCAGAAAACGTTATCCTGTACAAATACCTTCTTACTCTGTTATTATTCTTACTACTTCTGTTCTGTAATGAGACTCCTTTACTTATTACTTATGAAGAAACTAATCGCATTACTTGATACTTTCCAAATCTAGTTTTGACTGATGATGGGTATATCTTGTTCAGAATTTGTATAAAAGATACTGATACTACCATACATGTGGGCAGCATTCCTTACAATAAACTGCAGCTATAACAGACATTGCTTGCAGGTGGTGCAAGTGTTAGAATTGCAGCAGCTATGATTTTTTGTCGACATTGACAGGTCTACATCTGTAGTTCTAAACTGCTGCTATTGCTTTCCTGTAGGTGGTGCAGGTTGAAAGTCATAGAACCAGTCAGACAATGTCATAACAGCTCCACCTTGTTGAGGATCTGAAGCCTGCTAAATGTGAATTAGAGTTTGCAAGTTACAAGACAGTTCCATTAGGTGCTTAGCTAATGCAAACTAGTTGGAATTTGAACATTAAAGGTTAATAGGTTTTGTTATGCACATTACCATAGGTCCTCCCACACACACACACACACTCACACACATACATATGTTTTTACACACATACATAATGTAGCCCATTGTTCAGTTCTTTCTATAAGCCTTGGCACACTAACAACCTGACTCAAGGTTTTATGCCTCCACGCTGGCGATTATGTTTTCGGGTTGTGCGTCTGTTCCATTCTCGTGAACGCAATATCTCAGGAGCCTTAAGGGAATTTCTTCAAATTTGGCACAAACGTCCACTTGGACGCAAGGATGAACTAATTACAATTTTGTGGTCAAAGGTCAAGAATTGATGACCATATTTCACAGTTGGTCGGACAATAAATTGGTGACACTTTTGACTCAAAGGTAACTGTGACCTCAAAATGAACTTGGCAAACAAGTTTCTGGCCATAACTCAAGAATCAATGCGGTAATTATGACACAATTAAGTGATGACAGTTTTTACCCAAAAGGTCAAAGGTGACATCATAATGTCCTGGAAAAACACTTTTTTGGTCATTATTCAACACCATAACTCAGGAACAAAAGGGGAGATTGTTGGTCGGACACTGAACAGATGACACTTTTGACTCAAAGGTCAAAGGTCATTGTGACCTCAAAGTAGGTTTTTAGACGTAATTTAAGAATGAGTTTGCACACACATGTTGACTGGGATGACACAATGAGTAAACAACAGCTAGCACAGTACGGGCTATTCTCTATCTCATCCATTCTGCCATTCACTCCTGCCTCGTTCTGAATTTCGAGCATCATTGGAATCACATGACTGGAAAAAGCGTATTGGAGCGCACCTAGCTAATTGTGATCCTGTGAGTGAGTTCCTTCCAAGTACTCACTACTATATAAGGCTCGACAGACATGGATGTAAACTGCAACTTGACTGGTTGGCGGAGGCATACAACTGCAGTATGGTAATTCTATTTTTTTCTATTTCAATTTTGTTGCCTTTTTCTCAACCTTCTTAAATGTTTCTCTCTCATACTTTCCTTCTGCTGCTTTTCATTTTTAATAACACAATGTATCTGTATGAGCGTGTTGAAACTGCTGCAGGCCGCCTACTGATAACCCTGTCAAACAAGCCAGCACCCCCAACTGTCAGCTCTCCCAGGGGCTCTGCTCCTCTCCTAATGGAGACCAACTGTGGTTCCACCAGAGGAAAAGGTGTGTCAAAACACCCATTATCTTTTTACGAGAAAATGCAGTTTGAGTGGGTTCAGAAAGAAGCAATAATGTATGTGAAAGTGCCTCAGAATGTTGTCCAATATAACCTTCTCAAACATTTATGATTTGTATTTCTCCTAACAAGAGTTTTATATTTTTGTCTCTATTCTCACTCACAAAGATTGAATTATACACGACACATTTGTAATTAAAAACACAATATAACAAAAATGGCAGAGCATAATAACAGTATTTACAATAAATGAAATCATTAAGCTGCTCATATAAAATTATATATTTGAATATATATGAGTCTAATTTCCTGTGATGTCGGTGTTATATTTCACTATAAAAATCAATGCACAACCAAGCATTTGTGTTAGTATAAGTGGGATAAGTTTGACAGTTAAAAGAAAGGATGACTTTTTAACAAGTGAAAACAGTAAAGGGAATAAACTTGTAACACCAGACTCCTTTGGCTACTTCAGTACTTAGTGATGAAAAGAAAACTAGATGAAAGAATGGGGTAAGCAGGAGTTGAGATTCAAGTGGAAATATGCACATCTTTTTCTTGGTTTAATTGCCAATGAGAAGACGCTGCTTACAATGGGGTTGAAGTGAAAAGGATGTGCTTGTGCCAGTGCTAAACCAAAAATACACATTTTTAGCTCAATGTCCGAAATGCCAAAGGTGGCACATACACAGATCTTAATTTCAATTATATTATTTTTCAAAAGCTACAGTATTAGATAAATGAAAAACATCAAAGTCAAGGCTGTTTCTAGTTCATGGAAAGTTTTCATTTGGCATCATTGATACTATGTAGACAGTACAACAAAAGCTGATTTCAAAGTGCTGCCAGTGTCAAGGCACCATCACTTGACTCTGCACACCTCAATTCAGTTCCATTGTGGCATGTGAATTAAAATACAGCCTTATGATAAGTCAGATGATCTGCTCTGCAAACTTTGCAGACATCTCTCTAACCTTGTAAATTGGTCAGATCTTTTCTGAAAACAGTCTGGAACAAAATATTGAAGCAATTCTTTATACTTTGCAAGAGACTGGCCCTGGACCTAATTAAGAATCCTGTACACTCCACCCACATGCTTTTCATGTGCCCACCATGTTCAAGCAGGCTTGAGACAGCCTGCAGTATGTCCTTGAAAATGACATTCATAGCACTAATAATGGTGGCAATTCACTGCAGATTGACAAGAATGAAGTGGGCTTTTATATCTGCAAGGCGGCTTTAAATCTATTCTAAGCAGCCTAATCGTGATTAATAACTGCATCTGCACTAGAGTCTGAGGTGTTTTTGCATGTTCTTGGGGTATTACAGCATTTGAATTCAGGTTAAGATTCAAAACCTCCTAAATAAGGAGGTTTAGGAAGTTTACTAATCTTAAACACATTTACAGTACTTTAAAAAGTGACGCTGTATTTTTGAGCAGACTCCTACTTTGTCTCTTCACTGACTCCTCATCCTTACCGCTCAAGGGGTGTCATGGCGGCTCAGAAAGCTAAGCTGCATTCCACTTTCTCTGCTGTGCCACGAGTGAAGCCTCAAATTCTCTCTCAATTTTTATCATTTTTCCTTCCTTGTTCACTTCGATCACATAAAGCAAAAACGTCAGCAGTCATTTCCACTGCTCCCCACGCCTGGTCTTCTAAAAGCAAGATAAATATCTAACATCTAACATAACAGAAAGCTAAAATAGCTTGTAGAGCTGCGAATCCTAATGCTCTCACTTTAAAATAATAATGAACTCTCAGAGTGAACAAGGTAATGGTTTCTGCTAAATAAAATATCTATATCTCATTTGTGGCTCCACTAGTATCACATTCAAAACATTTTAACCAAAGAGAAAATGGGAAAGTCATGATTACTCCCAATACACTTTGTCATGTGATCACACAGAGAAATTGAAATGGCATCCATGTGGTGCCAATATTGGACCAGGTAATGTGTCATTATGAGGAACAGCCCTCCAGGTATTCGCAACATTTATTGGAGTAGGGGAAGTGGGAAAGAAAAACACTTACCTTCTCTAGCCAATACCATCACTCTTCTTTAACAAAGTATATTACACAGATTGAACAATCCATCATCACATCCCTACTCTGTTCTCATAAAGTAAATGAATAAGTGCCTTTCCTGATCCAAAGGTGAGTTGTTGTTTTTTTACCATGTTTTCTGCTGGAGTTTTTGTTGTTTTTTACAATATTGTATCATTGTGTTTCAGATATTTTCTCTTATTTATATGGGTGTGATAGGGTAGAGAATATGGATTAGTTTGACAAAGCTTGGATAAATTATGTGTTTTGTCAGGCTTTTGCGACATTATGCTTAATTCCATCTATAATAACTGGACAATAATGTCAGTGTCAGAACAATGATTATTCAATTAAATTTAGTTGGGTTGAGAGAGAGAGAGAGAGGTAGAGAAAGAGAGAGAGAGAGAGAGAGAGAGCAGGAGGAAAGAGAACATACAGTATACATACAGTAAAAGTTCTACATAGAGATGTAAAGTAATGGTATGATGATGTTAATATATAGTTGGGCACACACTCAAACACACAGCTTTCCTACGCTGAGAGCTTGAATTGTTCAATGGAAATGAGCTTTGATTACTTTGTTTTTTGTCCCTCGCCCTCAAACAAACATGGACTGATTATAGAGGCCATTCACTGCCTCTAACAGTAAGTCCACGTTGTTGTGATTTCTGCCAGACAGCTCCAATACTGTGACTGGTGCGTTCTATCAAAGCCGGTGTTCAATATTACCTGCAGCTCAAGCCTTCACTGAAAGATGGGGAAGTGAAGGAATGTGTGTGTGTTTGTGTGTGTCCAGAGAGCTCTAATGCATACTACTTTGTTTGTAAGAGGTAATTTAAGGCAACCTCAGGTAATCTACAGTAAGACTAACTGTCAGGTACCATTTGGGGAAGAAGTCCCTGGCTTCTTTACACTTCCTGTGTATTTTCTTTTTTTTGTGTTGTTTTCTTAGACTTACATCGAACAGTCAGGAGCCAAAAAAGATTTCAACTTGGTTTAACATATTGACATTTTTTCTGTACTTTGAATGTGAAATGCAGAGCAGAGTTGACAGTTCACAGCAATACAGTGGCTGTAAATCCCACTCACCTGTCAGGGTAGTGGCCTCACAGTTCAACTGATGGAAATCTACTTTGCAAGTCAGTCTGTTTTTATCTCGGATTGTGCATCTGCTTTGAATACTATGCGATCCCTTTCCTTTCACAAACCATTATTCAAATTCTGTACTACAAGTGTGTATTTGTTTATTTGGTGTTTGTCCCTTTTGAAGTATCACATTAGAAAAACTGTATGGAAATGGCAAAATTCGATACAACTTCCTCAATTGCGCAAAAAGGTTTTTACGCTCGCTTGAGGTGGTTTTTGTCTGTGTTGAAAAAGAGCTGATACGCTAAATGGGATATGTAAATGCCTTTGTTGAATAAGTTCTGATGTAGCCAACATTTAACTAATGACTGATCAGCTGTTTCTGCTGAACTGTTTCACATTAATTTGTCTTTGTCTCCGGACAGCATGAAACATGGCCAACACTAGCTGACATAAAAGAACAATTCAAACTTGTCCAGTAGAAATTAATTCCTGAGGACCTCTCTCCATTTTTCTCCCGTAGATGGGTTAGATGGCCTCTGTTTACTGGCAGATTACAGCCATGCGTAAAGTGAAGCCTATACCACCAACTTCTGACCAAACTACGCTTTGCAACGAGCCTAGCTTATTCGCTCCAGACCAGTTGATGGAAAATGCACCTAATTCGCATTTCTTTCTTGCAACATTTCAAAAGTTCACATAAAATTTGCTTGACAATTGAATGGAAACATGGCTACTGTGTCTCTCCTGGAACATTTCACTATGGATTTCTTCTACTAAACGTTACCATAATTCAACAGAGATGGTTTTATTTTGTTGGACACATTGGTTTAAGAGTGTGTTTTTTCCCTTTGAATAACTGCTTTACACTTTGATTTGTAACTTTTTTTTTCCTTTTGGGGGGTTTGGGGTGATTGCCTTTGTGGTAGGTGTCTGCTAAGACCTAATCCAAGACCAATTTCATGCTTGTAGGACTGCGACCATGCACCAGCCGATACACATTGTTGAAAAAGCATCCATGCATACACACATGCACACGCACATACACATACACTTGTATACAGCCTAAGAAGGACACTGGTTTGAGGGTGGACTGGTTTGATAGTGCCCAACACAGCTGCAATTTCAGGATGCAATGTATGTGTGAATTTATTTATGCATTTTTAAAATATGTATTCCATATTTCAACCAACTTGTGAGTCTAAATGCAGTGTTTTTTCGTTGATAAAATGGTTAAAACCAAACATAGTGGAGTGGAATGACAGGACTTTGACTGAGACACAAATAATTAATAAAAGATGAAAGGGATTCAACCAAGTTAACCACAGGAGATGCTGCTTGTGGTCTTGTGTGTGTGTGTGTGTGTGTATGTCTGTGTGTCTGTCAGTGTCAACCATGGGAATTTCTTTTTCCTCTCATGCACTCAAACATTTATAACTTTTGGCAGAGACATACTGTATACGATGATCAGGTTTGGAAGTAAATCTCAGTAGGACGGCTTAATGCAAGCAAACAAAAAATAAATGGAATAATAAAATGACAAAAGAAGATATTGCTGTTTATTTTTTACAATTGTTATTTTCTTGATAAGTTACACTCATTTGTCATATTCCTCTGGGCATACAGCTCAGACAGCCTTCTGTATAGAGCCCCTTATCTCTGGTTTTCATTGTTTAATATCTCAGTGGTATTGCTTGGCCATTCGCTCAATGTTCTATTACCTCTTCAAAGATCCTTCTTCCACTGAGGCATGTGTAGGGCTGGCATCTTCTAAATAATCAACTGGTGTGTATCTGGGGCCCAGACCCTATAGGGAGGCATGTGGGCGATATTCTGCCTCAAATGAAACATGGTTATATAATTTCATGAGCATGATTTAAGACTGCTTGAACTCTTAGCACCAGATTAGGACATCTCCACAGAGGCAGAGCTGCACCAAAAAAGCCTGATGGTGTGAAAGCCCAAAGGGGAATATTAATTGACTCCAGACAGAAACTCAGAAGGAACGTTGGTGTAACATTTCAGTTGGAGAGACGATTTATTTGGCCCATTTAGTGCCCAAGACTGACTGTGAGACCACTGATAATATCTGTAAAATCAGGATTGGACATCCAGCACCTAAGTACTTGTTTGAGGATGGGAATATGAAGCTGTCACATTATTAATGCTTTAATGACATACATCTTGGCACAACATGAAACTGTGCTGGCAGAAGGACAAAAGTGTCCTGATGTGAAATGTTGCTATTAGCTAAGTTTTATAGACCAAGCAGCTTTGGTTTAAAAGAGGAGACTTGGCGCTGCACACTAATTGCCATTCTGTTTTATTAAGCCTGAGCTGCTGCACTGTTCTTTATCTGTTCACCTTTTTTCAATCAGCTGATTTTATCTTTTAACCTATTATAAATCAGTTGTCTTTATCTGTTGACCTATTCTGAATGAGGTGTTTATATCTCTTAACCTACTCTGAGCCGTGAAAGACACAGGAACATATCAGTCTGATACGTATATCACCTAAGGTCTGATAGGTAGACTCAAACTAGGGAATGCAATCCAATTTATGCATAATTTATCCAGGATTTAGATGGAATTGTATAGGAGAGTATTATACAAAAACACATATAAAGGAGAGTGCATTCAACAAGCTGATAACTTTTTTTATTTTCTTTATTTATTGATTTATTTTCATTTTGCCTGGTATAGCTGAGAAACCAGTTTCACACTGGAAAGTTGTCAGAAGAGTAACAACATTATAAGATCCCAGAAAGGTCATAGACAGTCAGTGCCTTTAGTATACTAGGGTCTAAGTAAAGCAAATGAACAGCTGTTATGATACCCGTTTTTGTCTTTGCTGCCATGTTACTTGATTCTGATGATGCTGGGTCGTGTCTAGATGGTAACCCTAGATTTGCGAAACTCTCGCACATGCACACTTGAACTGAGTCTTGTGTTTGTAAGCATTTCTGCCAGAAAGCCTAACCAAGGAGTTTTGGTGCCTAAACATATCCAAGTAGTTTTGGTGCGGATAAATGTACTGGGCAGATTTTGTGAATGTATAGGTAAACATGTGGGGCATTATGACAAACTCTAGGACAATCAGACTAAGGATAGCAGAGGATTAGAATTCAGGTTCCCATTACTTATTCTTTCTAACTTATTCAGAATTTGTTTTGCAACTACTAATACAACACTCAGCATTAGCGAGCATGTCTATGTGTCGCTTGGACATTAACTTCATTGCAAAGGAAGCCTGCATGTAGTTCCTCCATTTATTGTTCATGGGGGCACTTAAGTCCATTACAGGCGAGCTGACCACCTGCTTTGTGCATGCCGAGGTTGCAATGTGCCAATCTCAAGAGAGCATCCATACCTGTTTATATAGTTTTGAGATTTGGCACCAATGAGTTAAGGTACTTGGTGAGTTCAAAGGAAGGGGGGTTGATTCTTCTGTGTCTATGTGGCGTTACCAGATCAAAATATGGTCTGAACCAGAGGGGGGAACTCAGGTGTTTGGGGTGACTGGTTACTCGCTGCAGGGGGCCACTACATCAAAGCAAGAAGTCTGACTGGTTGAACCAGAAGAAGGGGGTGAAAAATACATGTACCGTACTACATCCTGAAGCAAGTATTACTGGGTCTCACCAGGAGGTGAGGCTCCGCAACACTTTCTTGTTGCTGGGCTCCTGGGTGTTCAGTACTGCGGGTGGTCTCTCTTCCCACCGTGGGTCACGTGGAACTTCGATTCTCAAAATGAAAGTTTGCTCTTTTGGTACAAATGTTGATATTTTTGATGGAAGATTGTACAGCAATCATGACCTGATTTGATTAAAAGGCCAAAAAAACAAACTGCATATACTGTGCTCATCAGTTTTTCTAATACATACATCAAGATTATATAGCAGAAATGAGTAACATAGGGCTCCAACTAATGATTATTTTCATTATTGATTAATCTGCCAGTTATTTTCTCAATTAATCGATTAATCGTAGTGTCTATAAGATATCAGACAGTAATGAAAGGGGGGTACTATAACTTCCCAAAGGCCAAGATGATGTATTCATATTACTTGTTTTATCTGACCAACCCAAAACCCAGTATTGACAAAAAAGAGGAGCGAATCAATATCCTACATTTAAGAAGCTTTAATCAGGGATTGTTTGGAATTTTTGCTTGAAAAATGATTAAAACCATCAACCTAAACAGGTTTAAAACAGGTTGCTGATTCATTTTCCATCGATTGACTAATCTATTAATCAACTAATCATTACAGCTCTAGAGTAGCACATACATTAGCCAGTCAGTCAGTCAGCCAGTCAAAAGCATAACACCTTATTTAGAGTGACTCTTTTTGCCACTCAGTATTCTAATACAGAATGAGTGATGTCTTCACACATCAAACCAAAACACAAAGCGCAAAATACGTAGGGCACATTTACATAGAGGTTGCCGTGGCCTGTTAATGGCCACTTGCCACAGGATCTGCTATCAGCACCTCTACCAAAAGAAAAAAAGAGCATTGAGAACACTCGAAGGACATCTACTTCTAATCTTTTTCTCAGATTAAATTGCTAGATTAAAATGCAAACCTTGTGCATGTCCCCACCCATGTCAGGCTGTCCTCTGTATACCTAACACTGGCCTGTTGGTTAGAGCAGCCTCTGGATGTATCGTCTATGGATGTAACTCACTCCCCCCACTGCCTCTCTCTTCTCCTCCCTTTCATCCCATTCACTTGGCTTGGGGACAAAAGGGACAATGTCACAGGCTGCATCCCCTCTGCATAGCACTGTCACCTGTCATTTGAGAGAAAGGCTCCAGAACACCTTTATTTGCTCAGCAAGAGATGTAGGCTGTGTGTGTGTGTGTGTGTGTGTGTGTGTGTGTGTGTGTGTGTGTGTGTGTGTGTGTGCGCACCCTCTCTCGGGCCTGCAATGTTCCCAGGAGTCTGGCCGATGCATCAACATTAAGTATTAAGAGCCATGCTGGGCAAAATAACAGTAGAGGGGGAAAGGTTGCACAGGACTGTGGGGGTAGAGGAGTGGGGGGTGTGGGGGTGTGGGGGTGTGGGGAACCCAAAGGCAGAGAGAGGGCAGTGGGCTGTGGCCTTCCTTCTCTCCTTCCTCATGGTGTTTTCAGGACAGCTACAGTGCAGCCCTAACTTTCTGAATGTGCCCTACCATACACCCTCCACCAGGGACTGAAACCAGCACTTGCCAAATGTTGACAAAATGTGTCTTTGGCAGATAAATCAATAGAGTCACATGCCTCACTAGCTGGTAACTTTTTCCACTGTTTTTTCAAACTTTTTTTTTTTTCATTTGAATGCCTCAGTGATTTAGAGTTTTTGGCCTTAGGGCTCCTGGTCTTGTTCTTAAACTTTTTTCCCTCCTGACCACTGCTACAGCCTCTGATTGTGAGCCAATCAAACAAAGCAAAACTATGGCTCTGTATCAAAAAGGCTTTTGATTGGCTGCCTCTTCTGCTGGCTGCCAACAAAGTGATATTGTCTTCTGTTTCTGCACTGCCTGGATGGTTAACTGGCCTACGATTACTTGATAATTTATATCAAAATGTGAACGTTACCTTGAATATACGTGTGTGTGAGAGTGTGCGTATCCTCTTTCGTGAATTCTGTTCACTTCATAATGGATAACTGGATCCAGTGGAGAGATGTTAAAGAACTTAAAATGAAAACTTAATCTGTCTCCTAATTAAATGTTTCAGCTGTAAGTGTAACAATGATTCTTAGCCCAGTTATTTTTAGTTATAAGCCCATGGAAGGTGAGCCACTGCCCACCAATACCAAAGCACTTTATACACCCCCCCCCCATCTGCCATATGCTGACTCATCTGTTATTACATCTGTCCCCACATTACAAAAACAGGACCTTCATCTTGCTGGTTTACAATGTTCTTTTAAGCAGAAGTGATAACTTGCAGACAGGTTGCATTAATTTCCTTTGGCGGAGGGTGGTGTGGGTGTGGGTGTGGGTACGATGCATTGCTACCAGAGGGCAAAGATACATCAGGGCCGCTGCAAGTCACAGCCGCATTGATGGAAATTCTAACATCAATTCATCAATCAGCCAATTTCTCCCTATTTTTTTCTTTCTTTCGATCTTGTGTTCCTCTCTTTGTCTCCATCACTCTTGCACTCCTAAATCCCCTCCTCCTCAACTATCACTCTTTCTAACCAGAAGCACATTGGTTACATCTGTCTGCATTCACTTGCAATAGCTCAGCTTTAAAATTGGTCTAAGTGCCTGCGTAATGCTCCATTTGTGACCTTGCCTGTTAGAACTGACTCAGACACTTACAGTCATTTTTTTGTTCTCTTCTTTTGACAGAAATATAGTGAGGCATCAGATATTTACAGTAAATGTGTTGAAATGGAATGCATCATTAGAAGTGGCAGTCTTTCTATTCAAGTGCAGCGGCACCGAGTATATCCATAAAATGGATATTCATGTGGTATGTCTCCCATGCCAGTCTCTCTTTGCTGCTACTTGATAAAATCTTGTGATTTTACAACACAGAGGTTTTACATTCATATCATCATTTTCAAGCACAAAACATATAAAAGGATTAACCAGCAATTTTATTTGTTGTAGCTTTACAGGACTACAACCTTCTGGCAGCCTTTTGTCCTTTTTCTTCCTTGCCAAATCTTCACATGCAAACAAGACAATTCAGTCTTTGAGAAAAGTTGGCCACATTCAGAGGTCTCAAATCAGCACAAATTACATCCATCTCATTAGGAAATAATTACCACAAAGACAACTCCTTGGGAAAATCAGTTTTAGACCTTTTGGGCTGTCTTCCATTTGTTTTTGTCTATTTTGTATGTTAGGGTCAGTCAACATGACACCTGTTCATTCCTCCTCTATATGAAAACACTGGAATGGAAAAGCAGAATTGTGTATTGTCATCCAGTCACCTCACTTTGCTGAGAGTTGTGCTGCAGTGTGTGTGGTGTGCTGAATAGTCACAAAATGCCTGGCCAAGGGTGCTCCCTGAAGGCACCGCACCAAATCAATGTCAACATATCCACTGGGGGGTTTCACCACCACCGAAGTGCTCGTTTAACACAATACACTGTTATTTGCCCAGCTGGGACTCTTTCAAACACATATTATATTTTCATGCTGCTTTTCACAAATACTGCTGCCCTGATGCATTGCAAGACATGGTGGGGTTATTTCCTTTCTCAGGCCACAATGGATGATCATTGCATTTTCCCAGCATGCCATCTGAGGGACTTGTTTGACTGTCGGCTGTAATGTTAGACATACCTCTCCTGAGGTCCTGGTGATATTGCTCTTACATTAGCACCACTGTTGTGTAGCACACATTGACAAATACACTTAAGCACGGGGAGTGATTTTTTACTTTGAAAGTAGGTATGTGAAGGCACCCACGCAGTCAACAATTAGAATGTATAATATCTGGGGAAAAGGTGTTGCTGCTTTTTCCAACAGAAAAAAAACCCCATCACAATTCACATTATCAATAATTAATGCAACTTTTTTGATCTAGCTTAGTGTCTCTCAGTGTAATTATGTAAATATTTTATCCAAATGCAAACTGCTGAGGGATTTAGGTAAGCAGAGCTCAGAAGGTGTCTCTACGCTTGGAGAAAAGAAAGAGTTGAAAGTTTGTTATGGCAGGTATTATATAAAACCCCTAACTCATCCAAACGCATCACATGCAAGAGAACATGAGAGAAGAATGAGGAAATGTTTAAGATGATGGCTGAATCCATACCGTAGCATTCCAGGCAAGGTACCATATTTAACTTGGAGCAATTTTTTAAAGAAAAATCAATGTTTTTTCATATGAAACAACTTCTCTAAGACTGGCACATCTGCAGCCTTGCCATCAGAGAATTCCAGCATCCTGTGAAACTCTGAGAAATTGCCTTTAAAAAGGGAACCATCCTTTCAACAAAATTCAACATCTATTAACCATAAAATACACCAAGGTCTACTGTATGTCCAAATGGATTTCTGTCGTTTCTGTGTACTTACAGTAATGGCTGCGCTATTGGATTAATCAGTGCACTAATATTCAATTTTACTTTTAAAAAGAACATTCTGTGTTAGGAAGGAAGAATTTCCTATTACCACACATTTAAACAACTACATTAATGGCTTACATTAATATATGTTTGCTTGTAAAATCTGTATATAGTTTTGCGTATGTATGTATAGTTTTGTTAGATATTTTTGGTAGATATGAGATTAAATGTTGGGAAGGGCCCTGGAAATAAGTAGATTGAAACTCATTGTTGGTGAAAAGTTAAAAGGACTCAATCATGTAACTGAAGGACTATTGCACACTGAAGAAGGCATAGCCCAAATATCTGTGCATTGTTTCCCATGTGCTGAATCTAGAAATTGAAAACTAAATAGCTTATTCCAACCTTCTGCCCTGAAGGCATATTAGAGCTAGTTAAAAACAATGCAAATATTAAAGGTCCACGGTTAATGCATGAACATGATTCATTTAGAATGTAAGAGAGCAAACCCATAGACAATGGAGTTACTGAATGTTTTAGAAAAAAAGAAAAAAAACATATATAAACAGCTGGCAAATAGCTCTTTTTTTTGTATTTAGGGGATAGCTAACGGTGTTGTTGAATGAATTGTGTGCGTCTTTACGCACGGTGGGTATACTTGGATTAAGACGTGCGCACGAATTAACCAAAACGTGGTATCGAATTGTCTCGTGCGTACGCAATAGCATTTTGAGCCCTCGATGTAGTAAAACGTGGCCTCGAAGTATTTTTTTTTCTCTCTATGGCCACTCCGGGGCTCCGTATAAATACATACATAAAGTCACTGTCACAGGCCCAGAGGCCCAAGGGGTCAGCTTTAAAGAAATAGAATCACTGTGGTATTTGGTATAATATCTGTGCAGAGGGGTGTCAGTGTGGATCCGCTGTGGCAGGAAGCTTTGAACAGGAGTCAGACAGCCTTTCTTCATCTCAAGTGTGGACATAATACAGACGTTCAGCTGCAGTTTATGAGAGTTGTGGTTCACCTGCAAAATTACAGAGTGGACTGTAGCAACCAGTGTCAAGGCAGTTAATATAATTCAACAGTGTCAAATGGTCCAGGTCATAACCAGTAAGTGTTTGGCCAGTGTAGTAATAATTTTTGCTATTGACTTGGAGTCACTGGGTTATATTACATTGGAATTTATTGAAAAAAATCATTGATTTTCCATAAGAATTTTGTCATTAAATAGAATAAGCATTAAAATCCAATATGAAGAGATGAGTCCTATGTTGCCAGTGTAGTAATAATTTTTGGTATTGATATGGAGTCACTGGTTTACATTACATGGAAGATAAAGAAAAAAACTACCTTTCTTTTCTTTGAAAATATTTATGTAAAATAAAGGAATTACACATTAGCAATCAAAATAGGTGTGCTAAATGAGACCAATTTAGAATCGTTTCTTATTTCATTTTGAAATTACCATGGCAACTGTTACATTGCTTTACCACGGCACACTTTTTGTACTATGGCTAGTACCAATATCAGTACCATGGCACAGTGCTGGTTGGTGCCTTCGCCAGTAGCATGGTACATTTATGTAGCATGGACAGTACCATTGCACGCTGCTGTGGGAAGAACAATGGTAAAACTGAAAATACCATTCATTACCATCATAATGCAATGGTACTTTTTTGTAAGGGATGTCGTTTTAGCACCGACACAGAGTGAAAACTGTGCCCACACTGAACCATAATGAAGCCTTAGCAGGTCCACATGCAGTACTTACACTTTTGAAAATGACCTCAAGTGAACTTTAACATCCAAATTATGACAGTAAACACTAATCTCTATGAAGCATTATTTGTACTTTTGTACTGGGCGTGCGTCATTACAACTTTGCTGTCTTACATGTGTCAAATTTGGAGTTGAGACAGTGGCTGCAATAAAGATTACTCTGCAGCCCCCAGGAATGAATGTGAATTATTAATACACAAACACATTAGTGGAGGATTATTAGCTGTGCATTGTGCTGTCAACTGGCTGCAACTGTGATTGGCAGATTAGTGCCCATTTGCCTGTGTAGGGATTATGATATTAGCTGGGCTGCCAGGCAGTGAATGCTGTGCTTGGAAAATCTGACCATGTTTGCTCTTATGTAGATTCCACGTGTCACTTAGTGGTCTTTTCAGCTCTATCTCCCAGGACAATGCTCATTCTCTCGCTGATTATTAGATAACTCCCCTGCTATATTGCTGCTAAAGCCACTTGCTTCATCTGTGGGCACCAGGGCACACAATCTTGCCAGCAGTCTCCTCTGTGTGATACCAGCTCTACTTTTGTAGCAGTCAAAATAAATACACCGCACTAATGCAATGTGATTGATCCAGTTTCATCCTGGATTCATATCTATCCATAGGTGCACGTATCTGTGATGTCTCTACTTGAGCAAATATCACAGGATCGCTGATAGAATCCCAGCGCCCATCCAGAAAAAATCCTCGGGTGAAGCAGAGGATCAGATACAGTCTGCCTGTGTGCCGTTCTAGTCGCTATGTCTTGTTATCACTCTCAGGGCTGTCTCCCTCTCTGTCACCACATACACGCTTCCTCCCAGTCGCATCCTGCAAAGCTTCACAAGCTGAGAGGCACGATCAGCGCTCATCTGTCCCCAGCATGCAACAGTGTCAACAGTGGTTTCCTTTCACAGGCCATTTTTCATGGCTCCTCAAGTCTTTAACCTTCTCTTCCCTTCTCTTTCTGCGAGGTCACTGACACCCACTTTATATAAGCTGTGTAAACTCTCACTCATGGACCTCATGTATCTCTTCCCCTCGCCCTTCCTGTTTTCTTTCTCCTTCACCACGTCTGCTCTGCTACAGTATGGTGGTGCAGTATTTTCAGAAATGGATCAGAGGAGGGAGGATGGGGCTGTGGGGGGCTGACGGGGGCTGACGGGGTGGAGGGTGAAAGGAGGGGCAGGTTGCCGGAAGGCTGTGCTCTGTGGCTGGCCTTGTCAAATTGATTGATGAGAAAGGCAAGCTTGTGTTCTTGGCAGGCTGGGGATTCATCCTGCGCTGATACACTTATCTAGGTTTAAAGTGGCGGCGGCGGTGGTGGTGGGAGGGGTTGCCATCACACTGCAAGGGTGTTAAGAAGGAGATTAGGCTGCTGCACATCATGCCAAATGAGATCGGGCACCGGCTGATGCACATGCTACAATGTCATGCGAATGCACGCACATGCTCCCTGGTCCTATGGAACACACAAGCAATCAAATGGTGTGGCTGAGAGATAGACAGCCTGGAGGACAGATGAAGGAGCACATGTTGGAAGTCCATGTTTTCTGTTTCTCTGACACTGGGCTTTGGAAGGAGCACAGCATCACTGGCTAAATGGAAGACAGCAAAAATGAGGGGGAAGAAATGAATGGTGCAAGGCGGCTCCTGTTCTGACGAATGATGTTCCACCTCAGATGCTTTATAGTAGTCCAGGTCCCCTTCAGGTTCATTTCTTTGCTTGTTTTTGCGGAATGACCCCGAGGCCTCTTGGTATCATAGAGTGAATCACAAAACACTGCAAACCTTTCTCTCTTGTCTGTGCTGTTGACAAATGCAGCATGAGATCCATGGGATACAATGGAAATTCAGCATAGCTGCTCAGTCTGTGCTGGAAATAAACCAAGCTTGTTCAATGGACCCAGAGCCTAACCTCTCAATGTCAAGACCAAAGAAAGAGAACAAAATATACCTTTTTAGTGACAGACATCATTTCTTATGAGAAAATTAGATTTCTCTTCCTGTCTGGTTATTTTTATGGTTTACAGTGAGTCTCTGTGTCTCAGTTATTTCTGTATTCCACAGTGGCTGCCCTTGGAAAAAAAAGCTTTGTATCATACTAAGAAAGCTTTGATATCCTGCCTGCAAACAATGGAAATTTGGAAGTCCTTAGTATACACGATCAAAGGGAATCTGTTTAGTGCAATGATGATAGCACACAAATATGTAGTCAGACGCACATACAGACAGATGAGTGCACACAAACACACCCTTCATCAATTTTCAAAGTTTCAAAGTTTTATTTGTCACGTGCAGTCACACAAGTATAACAACAGTGACAACAGCTTTTTCTGGAAGGCTCCTAGCCTGTGCCACTACAACATATAAAATATAAAAGACAATATAATAAATATGGATAAAAAAATAGACATATGGTAACAGACCTTTGTAATATATTCCTACAGTGCAATCAAGTTTGGACAAAAATATGTACATGGTTCCAAATTTGCAATATATATATATGTGTATATGTATATATATACATATATATATATATATATATATATATATATATATATGTATATATATATATATATATGTTAAAAGTAGTCCTGTGCGTAGTGCAAGATGCCAGTGTGTGTGGGTGTACAGTATAGAGAGAGAGCTCTCTGAGAGGTGGAGAGGGGTGTGCAAGAGAGGTAGAGAGGGGCAGAGAGGGGCAGAGGGCAGGGGGTGGTTGTAGGTAGTCCATCATGTGTTGCTGTTTAGTCTGATTGCTTGAGGGTAAAAACTCCAATTGAGTCTCTCAGTCCTTGCCTTGTGGCTACAGAGGCGCTTCCCAGACCTCTGCATTTTGAACAGGCTGTGACCTGGATGGTTGGGGTCTTTCCTGATGCTGACAGCTTTGGATTTGCACCTCTTGTAGTAAATGCCCTGCAGGGCTGGAAGAGAAGACCTGATGATGCGCTCTGCCGAACGTACCACCCGCTGTAGAGCTTTCTGGTCCTGCACGGTAGAGTTCCCATACCAGACGGTGATGTTGCAGGTCAGGATGCTCTCGATGACTGAGGTGTGGAATAGCTTTTGAATGAACTGTGATGCTTTGAACTTCCTGAGTCGCCTGAGGTGGTAGAGGCGTTGTCTGGCCTTGCTAACCAGGAAGTTTATGTGGGTGTTCCAAGTGAGGACCTCAGTGATATGAACACCAAGATACTTGAGGCTGCTCACTCTCTCCACTGGGGTCCCTCTGATCTGTAGAGGGGTGTAGCTTCCTCACTGCCTCCTGAAGTACACCACCAGCTCGGTTTGGTTTTGTCGATGTTCAGGGAGAGGTGGTTGTCCTGACACCACAGTGAGAGTCTGTCCACCTCGTCCAGGTAGGTCCACTCATCGCTGCCAGAGATCAGGCCCACTACCACTGTGTCATCTGCAAACTTCACAATGGAGTTGGTGGCGTGTGTTGCCACACAGTCAGAGGTGTAAAGAGAGTACAGTAGGGGCCCCACAGGGGTGTGTACTGAGTCCCCTGTGTTGAGTGTGTGTTGGAAAATGTGCTTCCCACTCGCACTGTCTGTGGTCTCCCTGTTAAAAAGTCTTGGACCCATTTGCAGAGGGAGGCGTTGAGTCCCAGATCTTGGAGTTTGGATGACAGGATGTGGGGGACTATGGTATTAAACGCTGAGCTGTAGTCAATGAACAGCAGCCGCGCATAGTTCCCTCATCCTTTGTCAAGGTGGCTCAGTGTGGTATGCAGTACCTGAGCTATGGCATCAGTGGTGGATCTGTTGGGTCGGTAGGCAAACTGCAGTGGGTCTAGGGAAGGGAGAAGGGTGGAGAAGATATGGTCCTTGATAAGCCTCTCGAAGCACTTCATCACCACAGAAGTCAGGGCCACTGGACGATAGTCCTTTGGGCTGGCAGGGTTGATGTTCTTAGGCACAGGGATAATGGTGGATTTTTTAAAACATGGGGACTACAGACTGGGCCAGGGAAGTGTTGAAGATGTTGGTAAACACCGGAGCTAGCTGGTCAGCACATGCCTTAAACACGTGTCCAGGGATGCCATCTGGTCCAGCTGCCTTCCTGCAGTTCACTGCCCAATTTTTAGGTCATCAACAATTGTAAAAGTTGTACCAAACTAACACCTTTGTTTATGAAACACTAATATATAAAATTATATATACAGTCATATTTTGGAAGCAGAAAGCAGTGAATAGCAGGTGTAGCCTTTTTTGTTTTTTAAAAAGAAGATTTTGTAGCATTTGGAAATGAAAACCTTCAGCTTTCATCTCTGCATCGACAGCTGCTCCCATCTCAGAACAACGCTGGAGGGAGAGGAAAATGTTCGTTCAATTCTTTCACCATGAAAGAAAGTTCAAATTGCATTGCTGTGCCATAGCACTGAGGGGGAAGGGATTTGTCTTATAAATGTGACATTATCTTAAGCCACTGTCCAGATCCCAGTGCGCAGAAAAAGATGTCAGTTATATTTTCATTCTTGCCATATTATTATGCTTTCCCACAACATGCAGTGCTATTAAAGTACTGTCTGAGAGGGTTTGAGGAATAGTGGCTGCAGCTGACTTCAGTAAGCAGTGTGAGTTGCATCATGCTGAACAAACAAGCCAGAACTTCCTTGAACTAACTTCTCTGCCCAAACAATAATTCTCTTTTGGTAGACATTCAAAATCTTTCACAGGTGCTTTCATAAAACTGCAGAAATCAGAACAGGTGTTGAAATGTACTTGGAATTTGTGTGTCTGACTAAAAGCAAAACCAGAAACCTTCAAGGACTGAGGGAAATCTGCATCTGTGCTTCCATTCGACTAGGTCCACACCTTCTGAGCCCTTAGTGCAAAGCAACAAGGTCAATCTTCCCACCAATTATAAATGAATGAATAAGATCTTTATAGTTTCCCATTACATTCGTCCCCAAGAGAGCAGCAACTAAATGCATACAGCAATTTCTTTTTAAGCCTTAATTTATCCAGAGATCACTGAGTAGAAATTTTAGACTAGACTAGTGCTGTGTCTCAATTCGGATACTTCTGTTAGTACAGTTCCATGTAGTGCACTGTGTACACTATGTACTTGCGTAGTGCATGAATTTTAATAGGGTAGTGGGGCAGCCGTGGCTCAGGAGGTAGAGTGGGTCCATTAATCCCAGGGTTGGCAGTTCAATCCCGGGTTTCTCCTGTCAACATGTTGAAGTGTCCTTGGGCAAGACACTGAACCCTAAGTTGCTTCCAGTGGAAGCCAGCACCTTGCCTGGCAGCTCGGCCGCCATTGGCGTGCTACTGTGTGTGTGAATGGCTGAATGAGACCAATCTGTAGAGCGCTTTGGGAACCGTTAAGGTTATAAAGGGCTATATAAGTGAAGTCCATTTACCATTTAGTGCTGTCTCAAATCGAACACGGCCATTGTGCACTGGCGATCACCAACATCTGACCGCTTCTTCTTCTTCTTTCTAAAGGCAAATTGCTACTGGGCGGAGTATTATTGTCAACATTCGAGATCCGTGATTGTCGCTTGCCAAAATATCTGCCGGCTTGTTTGCTCACTGGATTTCAAATTCAATTTTATATGTGAAGTCAATTTACTATTTAGTGGTTTCCCAAATCGAACATGGCCATTGTGCACTTAACAGAAATGACGATCACAACATTTGACTGCTTCTTCCCCTCCTTTTTTTTAATTGCGAATTGCAACCGGATGGAGCTTTATCGCAAACATTTGACAGCAGCTGTTGCCAGCTTGTTTGCTCACTTGACATCAATATAAATGTATTAAAAATGAATAAAAATGAACGTGCTTTCACTTTTAGTGCAGAGTTCACCACGGTCACCATTTTCATAGGTTGGTGGTCCTGCCTCTTCCGCTACTTAGCCAACATGGCGACCATTGAGGGTGAGAAGTGTGCAGCATTCCACACTCAACTTTCTGACTGTTATGAGTACACCATCTGGGTACTCACAGTGCACTTTAGTTTGCCATAATTGTCAGTGTGAACGTACTTACTATATGCAATAGCAAGGAAGAACGTGAATTGAGACACAGCTCAGGTCTTGTATTTTTCAAAATCGCCCATGCTTCGCATTTCTACGCAGGACTGTAGCAAGGAATTATAGACCCTGTTCCCAGGAAGTGACTTTAGACCCTCTACCACCTAACTCTCCTCTCTACCACCATTACTCCAGCTATGAAAAATATCAGTTTCAACACAGCCACACCTTAAATGCAGTTCAAAATAATTTACTAATCACCTACTACAGTGCTAACTAGATATCATAACCACTCTTTCACAAGGCATCCCTTGTTCCCTTTTTCTTTTAGTTTGCTCGTAAATAAATGAAATCAATATTTAATATTCATATGTATTCTGGTTTCTCAGATATCACAACAGCAGTATACTATGAAAATAAAAGAAATATTGTTTGCATGTTTGCAGATTTCAACCAAACCCTGCACAAAAACCAGATCAATGTGAAATAAGAAGTATGAATTTTTGATAAACACACAATTGAGGACAGTTGTCCAGGCGGATGGATAGTCATCACCACTATGCGTACCCCCAGTTGAACTCACATACTGCTGGGAGTTGCCCAGCATAACACAGGTTCTTCTCTCGGCACTGAGCAGCTCAGCAGAAGCAGTTTTATTTGGCATACAACATTCATACTACATGAATAATTGAAGTTTTACATTATGATGTAACTTTTGCCCACAGCAACAGTCAGGAAAATGTAGGTGGGAAAAATAAGTCAGTAAGTGCCTTTAAGCATTTAACCCTCAAATTCTTTAATGAAGCTGAGCAGCCGAAGAATGTGGATATAGTGGGCATCTCCCAGTGGCCAGGAGCAATGCCCCAAGTCTTCTGCGTTTGTGTAGTTTAAAGGGTAAGATTCAAGTTTAGGTTTCATATCAAGAAATTGAATGCTACTAAATAGTGCATCTTCTGAATTGACAAGCTATGGTTGAGATGTAACATCTAATATGTTGAATGTATGAATGTAAATAATACAATGATTTTTCTTTCTAGTCAGGCTCCAGTGAACAAATAGAAGAGTATGTGTGTTTTTGCACACATATCAAAGTAACAAAATTAATATAACCTGAGTTATCAAGAGCATAGATTACGACTTGCCAAAGATGCCTGTACAGTCACTACCCACCAAGTGTGAGAACTGTGAGTGGCTGTAAATTTGTGAAAATCAGCATCATCTGAAGTGTTGGTAAAATTAGTCTAGTATAGTGAGGGAATGTAACAGTACATTTACTCAAGTACTGTACTTCAGTACAATTTTGAGGAGAGATATTGTACTATGTTTATTTGGCAGCTATAGTTTAGTTACTTTGCAAATGAAAGGCTCTGCACACCCACACTTTTTACAATTATTTACAATTACCGCTGCAGTTGAGGATTTAGGTTTTTAAGGCCGCTTGGTTTTTTAACATTTGCATCGTTAGCTATTTGAGTGAGTTAAAAGTGTAATCCTGCTCGGCCGCTGTTGACGGTAAGTTTGGGGACGGCGTATTCTCTTGCGTGCACCGCCGATTTAATGCACGGGCTTACCAGGGCTCAAGCCCTGGGGCCCGATGGGGGGGATTCAAAGGGAGAAAAAAAAGGCTTGACTTTGTGTGGTACTCAGTCCCAAATGACGCAATTTCTGTATATACTGTGTGAAATAAGGGAGTTCTCGGGGGGTCTTGGACCCCCTAATTAACCTCTAGAACCCCCCGAAGACGGCAAAATCAAATTTTGAGGGGGTCTCAAAATTAAGCTAATTATTTACTATTTATCTGTATTGTAAAATGTATTTTCATGTTTAAATATTGAAAGGTGAACAACACAGAAAATGCAACAGATGACAGTGAACAGGCAGCTGATAGCCAGCAGCTAATGACGTGGTTACCGGTGCCGGTTATAATTCTGCGGCGCAATAATACATTCTGACTCCGTGGTTCTGCTACTATTAATGATGTCGCTGTATAAACTGTGAATCTTTCAGAACAGCTCACTGGTGTCAGAAAAGCTCACAAGGTCAGTTAACAGTTAAATCCCGGTGAGTTAATGAAGGTATCCACGCTGTGCCAGTTTTGGAGAGGTGTGAGTGCATGTCTATTGAGTTTGTCTGAGCAGGAAACACAAGTGAAAATGATTTACTGAAAACGTGGAGCTTCTGCCTGTTTTGGATTATTTATCTATTTATTTGTTAACATTTATTTAGTTCCTCGTTGTGCGCCCACGAAATTCTTTGCCTGTAATCGGAGCAGGTCACCTCCTGAGAACGTTTTTAATAACATTTCTTATTTTTTCTGCTGAGAATGAAATGCTTGATGCATTAATATTGATAACACTATGAAACAGTATAATAACTAGTTAGACTTTGCTCTGCCCACACCAGCTACAACATTAAAATGCTTATATACTTTAATGCATCAGTATGAATAATGTATAAGATATAACCATAACTGGGTTCACACTGCATAAGTAAAAGTACTTTTACTTTTGATATTTTAAGTACATTTAAGCATCTGAATACTTCAGTTCAGTGAATACTGTATTATTTTCAGTGACAACACTGTCAAATATTTCCGTCACAGAAAAATTGTAATGTCTACTGTAATGTTGTGAATTAAACATGGTAACCACCAATCAGTTCAGCAATTTAGGAACTTAAAGCTGGTTAAAATGTTCTCATTTTCTCCTCCTTCTTCAGTCAGCTAAAAATTATGAGTGACATCGTCACTGCCATCAATCTTCCATTTGTCCCTCATGACAACAGGAAATTGGTTACAGCATAAATTTGTTCAGCAGCTCAACTTTAATGAGTTTACAACATTTTGGCAAAAAATATGATTCCGAAAGTAACTTTATGTGGTTGAAAAATGAACTGACATACAGTAATGTTATTCAGTCCTAGGGTTTGGGTAAAAGGGATATTAAATAACTGCTTTCACATTATTCACATATCCAAGGGGTGTTATTACAAGCTGTTGCTCATAGTTTAACAAACATCCACTATCAATGAATATTATCTATTTTCTCAGTAATGATCAATGAACCAATTAGAGGCTTGTCATTTGTAAGGCTGCCTGAGGTGCAGCAGGGTGGTCTGTAGCAGTAGTAGGAGAAGTAATAGTAGCAGTAGGACATTAAACCACCACTTCTAGGATATATGGAAACCTCTTAAAACGCCCTTCCTTGTATCAAGATGGATAAAGACTGAATGCATTAAATTAAATCTAAAATATTCCAAAAATTTGTATATCTTCATTACTTCCCAAAGTTTGGTTTGTACTAAAAACGGTTTAAATGTATCATACACAGATTTTAAAAATACAGTTATTGCTCTCTCTATATATTGCATTGGCAATGGCAATAATTTGCTAGGAGCAATAGTCTACCCAAAGGGTGGATTGCCTGAATTTTTACTCCAATGGTCCAATTTACATGGTTATACCCTAATGTATGTATTTATTCTCACTGTGAACAAGTGAAAGGGACATCCACTCCCTAACAGCTGGTAGAATTAGTCATTATTAGTGGTTGAAATGCCCTGTATTCACCTGATTATTATTTCACTTCTCATTCATCTTGCTTACTCTTACTAGAAATTGTTCAGTGAATTAGCAAACCTGGTCCTAGGCCACACATTTATTCCAGTAACATAACCTTTGATTCATGACTAATGTGGTGTATCACATAATTGCTTATAACTTCAGGCAAATTTGCTGAACATTATAAATCCAAATTTAATGCAAATCCAATCAAGGGAGTCCAAAGTTAGGCAAAGATTTGATTGGAGACTGGTGTTTTACTCATAAAAATGATTTATCCAGGGCAGAGCTTCCCTTGTGGAATGAATAATCTTATTGGTTGAGTTAAATATCAATTGGCAGAGCCAGAGAAATACAGGCCACATATAAATTCCAAGATTGCTGTTTTGAGATGAGCTGTGTGCTTGCAGTTGCATGTGATCAATTAAGACTCACAGCTGGTTATATTCCCATCTGTTTTGGATTGCTCTGTGCTATAGACTATAACCCTGTTCAGCTGTAATGTATTTTTCCTGGAATGAATGTCAGGGCTTCCCATGGGCATTCCCATGTGTTCATGTTGGCCAAGTCAACATTTGATGTATCTGCAGGAAAACTGACATTTTTATCTGTTCTCCATCTTTGTATTATTTTGTTTTGGATTGTGCTTTAGCAATGAAATATTGCATCATGGAGGACACGGCAAACAAACAGAAACTGAGGTTACTCACAAGCTGACAAAAAAGCTTGAATAGTAAAAAGCTTACCGTAGTATGGATAGTCAGCTAAACTACAAGCTAATCTTGATAACCTGGTACAACTCTATCAGCAGACAAGATATTGGATGATTCTGCAAAATCTCGGAATATGTCCAATGCTTTCTACAATATCTGCACATAGCAACTATGGTTAAGGCTAGGGATTGTTATGGCAAATAAAGTGAGGTATGGTTAGGTAAGGAAACTAACACACTTGTTTAAGGGTTAGGGAAAGATTGTGGTTATGGCTAATAAAAAGGCGAACTTAACATCTTTCTTTCCGTCTCGCTCCACAATGGGCACTCTACCTCCTCAACTGGCACTGAACATTGGCACGTTGCAGAACTGTCCAATTTGTCCAATTTTAAAATCCCAATCTGCGCACTACTACTTCTGTATGGTGCATCCGGTATTTTCTATGTTTCTACGTCAAATGACACAAGACTAGGCCGGTAGGTGCTGCCCTTCACTCCACAGCATCTCATACCTTTCCCCAATGAGTATTAGATATCGAAGTTAGGGAGAGTACTATCCATACTCAACCATGTGCCACTGTGCATACAGTTAGGTGGACAAGGAGTAACTGATGTGTGCCTCTTAACTGAGTCTATATTCTAAAGGCCTGTTTCATCACTGGGGACAGTGCAATTTAATTTTTTATATCTCCTTATTCTGCTGATGCTTGTAAAATGGCTCACGTCACAGGTCCTCCAACTTTTTTCTGTCTTTCACTTATTATCTTAAATGAGAGAGCCAAAAGCATTCTTAGTAATAGGAAAAAACTGGGGGTTTTCCCGCTTGGGTAGATCTTTAATCTTTCGCATTGCAGGGGCCAATGACAATCAAATTAACATAATTATTCATTAATATGCAAATGAGTCCAGATGTTCAACAAGCAACAGATGTGCACTTCTTGTACACAACAGCTCAATATGAAAAACTGCACATAGATGATGACAAAGACTAGAATAGAGAGCATGGGTAATTTATTACAAGACATTTAATCCCCACTTATTATTGTTTCAAAAGATCATTAATGTTGGAGATCCATACAAAATCAAATCCTCGTTCAGCACCAAGCCAAAAAGCTCATTGTCATAAGCAGCCAAAACATCTGGAAGAGACAAACTCAGAAAGGATCAGGATTATAAAGAAACAACCTGGATGATTTACATTTACTGGTATTTCTCAAAATTATAGTTTTAACAGGAGCTTGATAATACAGGAAGGCAATTTTGCTCAGCATCACTGCTATAGGAAGCAGTTATGTGAGAAGTAAATTTCAAAGGAAATTCAAAGTAAAATTCAAATGCATTATCTCTACTGCTTCACAAAGCTATAAAAGCTAAGCTATTGTTGAGGTGTATGGCACTATCTACAGTACAGCACATGTATACACACAGGAGCTGCTCCACTGACTTTGACCTGGACGCCAACTGCATGGCAGCCCAGTCTTATAAAGCATTCACTGGTTCAGTACTATGAAATGAAGCTCCTTGGATGTAAGATAAATAAACAGGTACGAGGAGTCCATTAAATTACTCTTCTATTAATTATCTATAGTGCTGCTACGGGTTTGTAATAGTGAAAGCCAGCATTATGAGTGAGGTGCCAATTACTGTCTTTGCCTGTGGAGGAGTTCCAAGTTTTTCCTTTGATGCAATCTTCTGGGAAAAGAGAAGAAGAATGAGAAGAATAGATTCTGATCACATGTTCTGAACTGGTACCAAAATATAAATATGCATTGTATAGTACACTAACATTGTACTGTATATTGTATACAAGCATTGTGATAGAATATACATTGTTCTAAGACCCTAACATAGTTAGAAACAAGACTGGACTTAGACTATAGATGAACTGGGCAAAACAGGCAACTGTCCTAGGGCCACATGGCAGTGGACCCCACTAGTGGGTTAATCCGGCCCTGCTTAGAACTTACACTTTCATATAATTTTCCACATTTATTATTATTTTTTAGAGCAACCTTTTTGAATATACTGATATCCTACAATTTGGGATATGTTGCCTTACAATACCATACATTTCCATAAAAATTAGAGGACCCATTTTATTCTTCACTCCACCCCCTTTTGCCTCATGACCCATAAACGAAACACTACTGACCTAGCATGCAGGGATATAGACCATGCTCCAAATGCAGCTGTGCTAGTTTTGCAGCTGAAGCTGTGATAGGGCTGCAGAAAGAGCTCTGACCAGTTGTGTCTGTAAGTGGTGCACTTAAAAGGTAAAGATCACTGCAACAGCGTTTTTGTGCCTCAGCTTTTCTTCATATTAAACGTCCATTGACTAAGTCACTTTTTTTGCAAGTACTTAATGTTCTCTTGACTTCTGAGCTCAAAGCAAACACCAAAAGAAATCAATGCAATGTTGCCCCAAACATAAGCCAGTGCCTCATTCACCAGGACAGTAGCATAGTGTAGCTCATAGCTTATGTACACAGCCTGGCTGAGCTGCCAACAGATGAAACACTTCTATTTTCTTGTCTGCCATTCTGTTTGAAAGTGCTGCTAATATGCATTGTGTGGGGCCTACTGGGGTATTGCAGTCCATAACAAACAATGTGACTTCCCCACAGGATTTTTTTATTAGTGCCGAATGGAACTCATCGGGTGATTTCAAATAACCGCTGTAATACCACTGTTCCTATTACACTCTTTTTCTGTCTTCACTCCCTCCCCTCTTCCTCTGAAGCACCACCAATTATTTGACTGGCGTTGAGCAAGCTGCTCTGTGAGCCACCTGATCGTTATTCATTGTTACCCCGCTGTATCTCTAGAGTGCCTTGTCCCCTACGAAGAATTTCCAAGACCTCAGTCTCAATCAATGAGCTTTGTGGCGAGAGGATGCATCAAGAAAACAATAGAGCACGCGCAGTGGCACACTTATTTCACGAGTAAACAGTATGTGGATGAAAGGATCCCCGCTGCCTGAAATCATTTGCATGCGATAAGAAAACACAAAGTGAAAGTTGAAGTTTCACTTGAAACCCTCTCTCCAATGTGGGGATTTTCTACGGCTGAAAAATATGCAGCCGATGTTTTTTGAACGTCTGGGGACGAAGCACTTTTCAGAGGAATTATCTCGGCTCCATACATAAGCATTTGAGAAATAACAGCGTGCTGGCTAATTTGTCTTAATCCGCATAGTAGATATGGGCCTACTATTCCCTGCATGTGGTACATATGCTCACATATTGACAGAGGTGATTCCTGTGGTGTGTGATCACACCCCTTAATGGATGTCAGGTTGGGGTTAGCGTCTTTAAGTGGATTATACCCTTGCTGTTTTATTGCACATTTTGGCAGATGTTACATGCTAATATCGAAGATGAATCTATAGCTGTGTTAAGAAAAATAGTGCAGAAATCATTCTGCTGTGGTTTCTATGTGTCCCTGCTCACCATTATAGTGAGAATCTTGAAACATATCCATCAATCTGCTGTTACTCAAATATCTTTTAGCCTATATCATGGAGGTAATAGAAGGGATGTCCAGGCATGTTACACAAAATTCCATTCATTTTTTGTTAGAGAAGTCATCCCTATTTTTACATATTTTGGGGTCTAAATGACTAATAGGTACAAAACGTTTTGGAGTTGGTCCAGTAGATCGCCTCAGCCAGCAGCCGTGAGACACTGCAACGTAATCTTTGTAGGCAACTGTGCCTGTCATAGTCCACTAAAAGTGCTTGTTTTTTCCACTGACAGACTCAGACTGTTATTCGAAGTGTCTGACAACATTATGGAAAAGATCCCTACAGAGACAGACTGTTTGTTAAAGAGTAAGATCCTTTTTGTTTAACCAGAAACACAAATCACGCTCAACGAGAAGTCTCACTCTGAAATCTTCAGAGTTCTGTTTCTCATTAAACAAAAAGGATCTTACCCTTTAACAAAAAGGTCTATCTCTGTAGGGACCCTTCCACGGCACCCCTGTGCCCCACCCAACACACATATATGTCCACCCTTTTCAGCTAAAATGACACCCTGAATGTCAGCTATAGGAATTTATGTATTTATTTATTTATTTTGGCAAACTGATGCAAAATATGTGACATATAAATCAGTAGTAAGTGAAATAATAATGGCCTATTCTCAATCCGAGCCATGCTGCAGCATAACTGCATGTTTAAAAGGCCTTTTAATACACTGATTGTTGCCAGAGTTTCTCTTTCATTTCAACAAACAGATCACCATTAAATTGCTTATCATCTTTTTTTTTTGTTGTTTTGTTTTACTGACCCATCAGGTTTAAGGAGGCACCTGCTCAGGTAGCAGATAGTGATCTGAAACCTGGATACGTTGTTTGCATGCCACAACATCCTGGTTTCTATCGGAGTACTCCAACTAGCATATTTAGGTTTTTCAAAACAGGGATAAAAGATTATCCAGATGTTTACATGCACAAAAAATTGTCCTCGATACTCCAAAAACCTGATAATCAAGATACTAGTATGCATGTAAAGACACTCTATTATATAATAATACAATCATTATAATAATAAAACACTTTGATGGTCATTGTGCATGTTGAATATTTTACTTATTATCTGATAATACTTTTACTGAAGTAAAATTTTGAATGCAGGACTTACTTGTATCAGAGTATTTTTTTTATTATGGTATTGTTACTTTTACTTAAGTAAAGGATTAAAATGTTGGTCTTTAGGTTTCAGGGAACGAACATGCACAGTAGAAATCATACTGTGTATAAAACACACCTATTGTGTTGGGTGTCTACAGAATGAAAGTAGCATGTAGTGGATTCCAGAGTCTAAATAAAGCTGAAGCAATTCTGTAAACATATTAAAGTAGTCTGGGAACACAGGTTACTTTGTGTGGTTGTGCCTGTGAGGCAGCTTTGAAAGACAAGGACAGAAAAGCACATTGACCGAGAATGCAATGACAATCACAATCCCTCCCATTTTCTATTGTGTGTAGCTGTGTGGGAAGACAGAGGAAAAGGAATAGTTGAAGCATGACCAGCAGTGGATCTATCAGGACATTGTTTGTAAAATTAGCTTGACCTTTATGTGTAAGGACAGTGCTCATGTTCATGCAGGCATGCACACAAAATACAACCACCTTCCTGACAAGCAGCTATTGTGAACAGTACAAGGAGACTGACTCCCACGTCTCCACTACATGTTGTATGAAGGGCAGATTTTATTTCCTTTTTTCATTATGATCTAGTACATTTAGGGTCCAGCTGACCTCATTTCTCAATAGGATTTCCTCTGCGTCATTAAAGCTTTCTCCCACAGCAGTGAGAAACATATTGTAGCATATAGATCACCCTCTGTCTCCACCTTCACGATTGAATTGCCATTAGTGTTGTGCAGATTACTTTTCCTTTCCATCTTAATGATCTAACTGAGAATTGACCTGCTAGAATGAATTAGGTGAGCACATCAATGAACTATAGTAACACCACAGCAAGCTAGCTTTCAGTTCCTGCTGATGATGCAAAAAATAATGACGACAAAGCCTCCTTTATGAAAACTTTATACCTGATCATAGACTGCATAAAGATGGACGACGTGACAACTCCCCAAAAAGTGAAGCCAAAACATCTTGATCGCGCCCTGGTGGCAGTAACCCCGCCCCCTCCATGTTAGCGGATGGTGTATGGGCAAAACTGAAAAGTCAAAGTACACGTCAAATTAATTTTTCTCAAAGATGGTTTCTGTCATTTTAGGTAGTTCTTATCACACTGATGTTTGTTCTAGTGTTTTTTTTAGGATAAGTTTGGTTTTAATGAGTTATTTTATGCTATAAAAAGGGGGTGTGATGTCATAATTCACAACTTGTGGCATGCTCGCGATTGGTGTGGACGGGTGTATGGGCGGGACCTTGACACCGCGGCTCTACCACATAGTTACCGCATTTTGTATAGTAGGAGGAAGTGGAGAAGTGTCGTCCATCTTTATATACAGTCTATGTACCTGACATCCTTTATTGTAATGATAATCAATAACATAAGTTAGAATACAACTTTGGGAACAGAAGGAGAAAGTAAAGTATATATGCATCTCTAGGTAAATAAAAAGTTCTGACTTCTGTAAGAGTTGTAACATGAAGGAACGTTAGGTCAGATGAAAATCTCTCCCACAGCCTATATAATATGACTTTGCAAGGTGTCTCAAATACAGCATATCACATATTCTGGTTATTAAGTTATCAGGATGAGCAGGTCACTTGGGTAATGCCAAGGATTATCATTTTTAATAAATCCTTCCCATGTTGCCATAGGGAAATTCACACTGGCGAGATTTCAAGCTTAGTAAGCCAAACTTCAGCAGACGGCTCTGTCTGTACGGCTGATGCTAAGAAGTGAAATATATTTCAAGGATCTCAGCTAAAGTACGTTTTTTCTCTGCCCTTTTGAAACTTTTTCCAGGTACAAGGCAATTAGAAGCTAATCGTTAGTCATTTACAAGCTGATAGCAAAGACCTTATACCTTTTGTCAATGCGCCTTGGGACTTATTATTATGCTGGACATCTTTCATTAACTATTTGATGTGGAACGGGTGTTTGCCATCCTGAGGACTCTCACAGTAAATGAGGTCAATGCATGGTCCTCACCTGGAAATGGATTCAATTGCAGCCATACAGTATATTACAAATGACTTGTCGGCTATCTTGTAGCATATGACACAGCTCTGCTTCCTGCTCAATAATGCTTGAAGAAGCACAGGAATTGTTGTTGCCTGCTGAAATGTAGAGGTTGGCTCCCAAAATAACAGTGGAATGCAGTGCCAGTGTTGATTAGATTGCAAAATCTCATCTTGGAAGCAGTTGTGAGGTGTGACTCGGAGCTCTCTTATATGAGTTTGTCAATGCAGCAGTGGTTGTTCTTTAACTGCAGGCTTGACCCTGAAGCGAGCTCTAGAGAATATTTGATCAAATTTGACTTACTTTGGTTGTCTGTGATGCGTGATGCATTTAGAAAAGCTTTTGTTGATGCTATATGGGAGCGCTGTCCCTTATAGGTGAAACATAATGAAATAGCTTATCTTTAGGCTAGGACATGCTGATATGGAGTTATTTTTATGTTTATTTAATTTTTTTTTTCACTATATACAAAATTGACTTACGTGTTCTGACATCCAGTCTGTGAGCATTTTAATAAACAGCTGTCTAGATTACTACCCCAAGCCCAAACAGCAAACATGGTGACCAGTTACAACTGCTGCTAACTAGGCTGACAAACACATGCACGCAGAACAAGACGCCGCATTCCCAACTTCCAAGTTTTGAAAAGAACAAACCTGAATAATAATTGCAGTTAACACACACAGCAAGCACTGTACTAGCATTTCATCCTTAGAAGAAAGACAAAGGCCAGGTACTATACTAGGCCACCAATATAGGAATCTAAATAAAACATGCAATAAGACAAAACCTGCTTGATCAGAAAACAGGGAGCCTTCTGTTAAGCTAACATTTCCACAGCAGTTCGGACTGTACACACGTGAAAAATGAAAAATCTGTCTTCCAGTGGAATGGCACTGATAGCTGCTGCAGGAGCAGTAACTTATGGCCCATCAGCTGGAATATAAAGGTTACCACCACAGGCCTCACAGACACATCAGCTAACACATGATAGTTAATGGTGTCACTAAATGACACTACTGTCATTTTCATGATGTATCAGCTGAAGATGGGGCAACATCCCATGGTAATCTTCCACTTGCAGTACCTAACGTTATTGTCATGAAATTACATATCAGGCTGGGGTTAAGGTTTTGGAGAATACTATTGGAAGTTTTCAAACTTGACAAGCATATTTGAGGAGTAATTTGTTGTGTATTAACATAAAACTTCCTAAAAGAGTTTTAAAAGTTTCTCTTCCAATGGTTTATTGTGTATTCAGATCATACTGGTACAGTATTTCTTTCATTTTCTGAGTAATTTTAGCCAGTTTTTAGAATAAATCTCCCACCTTCCCGCCGTCTGTCTATCTCTGGGTGATTGACTCAGCTGCTGACTGTTTGTGGAGGTGGTCTGAGGCCAGCTGTTGACTGTTTCTTATGGAAATGTGATAATGTAATGTAATATTTCACCTATTTTACTGTATAGTTTGCACAACAATAAACAGCAGCAGCTGCCTGTCTCAGGTGATTTTTATGTGCTGCTCCTCAACATTCAGCATTCCAACATGTGATTTAAAGAAAATAATTAGCATGATTTTTTACCGTTTCAAGGAGCCGTAGGTGTTGATGAGGGGCTCCGAGACCCTCTGAGACCCCCTGTGTCACACACTGTTATTTATCAACCATAAATAACAGTGTGTGACACAGGGGGTCTCAGAGGTTTGATGTAATCTGGATAATTGAACAATAATAGGAATATTTACAATAAATGTTTCCAGCTTCCAGATCATTTATCATAACAACATTTAGTCGACCCTCACCTCAGTATTGGAAAATGCTAAAATTGTGGTTGTGACAATGAAACTTTAATCGTATGATCAAATTGTTATCTCATTGTGGAAACATGATTTAATTGGTTAGCTGGGATGGCAAGTCAACAAGGATCTAATAAAATCTTTACAGTTCCACTGTGATATTAGATTATCACCCATATGGCAAGCATAAAAACACACACTGTCAAGCGTGTTTATTTGTTCAATTTATAACCCAATTAGTTCTCTGGCTTTCCAGCATAACCAGTTTGGAGGTGTAGGCGTCACTAGCTGACAGCAAGTTTCTTTAACATGGACACTGTGATGCCGACACTGTGCTGATCAAACATGATATAGGAGACACTGCAGTATCTCATTATGGGACTGAGCAACCTCCAACCTGTCTTGAATCAGTTTTTAATTCTTTCAAATGAACCCATCTGTGTCTCACAGGTCTCAGGTTCATATTTATTTTTGGTCTGAGATTGTCAGAGGGAATCTCTTACCCCACAGCTGTCAAAATTTTCCCAATGACGAATTAACCCCTCTGAACCGGGGCGAGCTCACATGCCTCTTATGCTCCATCTTGAAGTTGAATATTAGGTTTCGGCAGAATTTCATAAGCCGGTGTTTGTGATGTTTTCTTTTTCTTTTCTCCTGCTTTTTGTTTGCTTTGTTAAAATCACAACCCACCCAGTGAAATTATTAGCCTTGATTGATTGACGGGCGAGAATGGGGGAGTGTACGTTCTCATGGTCTGGCTTTAAAATGCTATACGTAGAGCTGTGTGTGAAGGAGATCGGCTGTGGATTTTCCATGAATCCTCTGTAAGTCTTGTTACTGTGATGTAAATCTGGGCTGATTTGGAATATTTCAAGTCGTTTACACGTGCCCATGGCTTTACATTTTGCTCAGAGGGTAAACCACACTCTCACATTGCTTCATCTGGATTCTTCCCACTGCTAAATACAATTTATTTGCACCCTTCCCGCCAACTGCCTTGTGCAGTGCTGCAAGTCATCCTTACTTCCCCTCTGTCCCGAGTCACCTCCGATCTTGAACGTATTTGGCCTCACTTTGCCATTTGAGTAGTCAGATGTACAGCTCCACACACCTTCATTTCCCAGAGGCCATGATTCAGCTAACACTGAAGTAAGGGCTGGTTATAGGTGAAGCACTTGTTCCATGAGAGCGTGCCTTCCTCACCTCAAGGCTTTTAATGCTCAGGCTTTTGAAGATTCCACACGCGCAAATCATAGGTTTTTAGCGTAGCCACAAGAGCATAAACGTGCATTACATACAAGTCAGTTTGCCTTCTCCCAGCTTCTCTTTCAGCCTGTTCGCAGCTCCAGCCTCGCTTGGTCTTGTAGCTGCTCTTTCACCATTTGTTTTCTGACAATTCAAGCTCAAAGCCTGCCTCTCAGTTTCTTCTCACACATTACATTACATCACACCTCATGAGCCACTGGCCAGTTTCTCCATTATCCAACTCATTTGTGCTCTCTTCATGTCTGGGTATTATTAATGGAAAACCTCTCAATTAAATTAGTATTTTTTATTTCTTGAAAGTGAATATTTGGCATATTTCAAACATCCCCACTGATGCAGGGAATGAAGATCAAACATTTCCACCGATGGTTCCTCATGTTATCTTAAAACGACAGAAGGCTGAGAGATCTATAATGGACTATTACCTAAGAGAAGGGACTGAATGCCTCCCAACGAAAACTGGTAGAACCTAACTGGGACCCAAAAGAAGTAGTTTTCAATAGTCACGGTTCAAAAATAGTGTCTCAAGTAAAGGACAAATGCAAAGCCCCTTTTTTGTATTTGTCCTTGCCTTGTTCCGTGTTCTTGTTTAGAAATCTAGTCTGCATGTTGTGTTATACTATTTAAAACTATTCCAATCATAGCTTTTCTTTGGCTCAAGGGCTGTCCTTCCTCCATTTGGTTTTTATTTTTGCATCATTGTGAGTTGAAACACATTTACAATAACAATTTGCAGTCATAGAGGAGTTTAGTTTTATTTTTGTATTATATTATTATATTATTTTATTATATTGATTTTAAGGTCCTGCACTGTATGTGTTATATCTTTTCAGTTTCATATTTGTGTTAGTTTTCTAATGGCCTTAGGGAAATGAACATACCACAACTTCAGGTGAGACTTTCTTGTTCTTTGATTTGTATTAGAGTGTGGTGATTGCATGTTCAAAGCCTTTGAAAGGCACAGATCCTGCTCTCCTGTCTGTTTCACGGTGCTGTATGGAGAATTTTTACTTGTAGTCCTTCAAGTTGTGTAATTATAGTTTTTATTTATTTATTTATTTGTTGCTATTTCTCAGGCAGTCACAACAAATAACAGCATCTGCACTGGTATTGATTCCTCCTCCCACACATACACACAAACATAGTCGATACTGGTATCTGTTTTTGCATGCAATAAAGCACTATTAAATAACTCCAAAACATCCCCATCCTAACTGTGATAACATACTGGAGCTTGACTTTCTGTCGACTTTTTCATGCACTCCATTATTAATTAATACAATATTCGTAAACACTAGACAAACAATGTGTCATCCAAAGAAAAAAAAATATCTCAAGCCTATTGCATCTCAGTGAATATCAAGCTGTGATCAAGACTCATTGTGTAGTGCACATTAATACTTCATTTACCTTCTTCACAGTTCACATCCCTGTAATGATTTGTTGACAAAGACATTTCTTAAATTAATGAAACTGAAATTATTTGTATTATCTTTTAGCACAAAACATGAGTTGTACATGTGTTCTACACCTATATTTGGGGAGTTTACAGGCTAAAATATGAAGTATAACAGACCTGGATCTTTACCTAAATTTTGGTTATATTCCAGAGAGCTGATTTACATTAAACGTCAACATTACAGGGAGTTTACAGTATATCAGTATGTGGAATTAGGGAAAATCCCTCTTGTCATTCTTGTTCATTTCTTCTCACTAAACATCCTTTATGAACCCAGCATTCCTCTTATTAATTTTTATTCCAGTTGTTTCAAAACCTTAAGCTCCCAAACCTTGAAGGACCACTAGGATTTAAGCCGAATTCACATTGAATCAGGCGCTGCGGCGAAAACGCAGATTTTCCCATTCATTTGAACCGGGGTACTGCGTTCAGGCTGCGGCGGTGCGAGCCGCAGGGGGTGCTGCAAAAAAACACAGCGGCCTGCAGCGAAAAAGTTGAAACAGATTCAACTTTTGGAGAAACGCAACCTGACGTCATGCTGTGGCAGCCAATCACGCCGGCAGTCAGACCGGCAGACGCCCAGATGAAGAAGAACTTTGTTTACGTGTAGCACTGTAGCATTAGCTGTTTACCTTAATATTCCACTGTTTACCGAGCAACTGTGAAGATGGAAGAGAGACTGATCGATCGGCTCTGTGATTACTGTTCATCAGCTGTTAAACCCTGCCACAAGGGAGCACAAAGACGTTAATCGCCCTGCGGTGGCTTGGCTTGTATCAGTCTTCAAGCTGGGATTGCTGGTTAGTATCAGACACTCCCACACCACCGCACAACCCTGTGGCGAATCGCCGCAACGCCTGATTCTGTGTGAAAACTGCCTTAGTGGCATCTAGCCGTGACTGATAACGCCTCCGCTCACTCTCTCCTCAGTTTAAGTGCAAGTGCAAGTTTAACAAAAGGGGGGAAAAAAGAAACTCTCATGTTTACAGTTGCAGGGTGCTTTCATCCACTGCATGGCTTTCAGCTGAGAGGAGAGCAGATGGTGTGTCACATTACTGTGCCCCATGTGTAGCTGGGCATAGCTTGAGCAAACTTGCGTCTCACAATTTGTTAAAATTAAAATGGAAATATTCACCAGCACAGGCTGTGCTGTGGTACAGCCTTGTCAGTTTTTTACATTGTTAAACAAACAAGAAGTGTCTTCCTACAAGCTGGAGAAGACACAAGGTGGAGAGGTGATTGATTGACTAAAAAATGAATTGCTTATACTGTATGTATACATGATGCCGGTGCAATGTCTGTATTCTATTCTATTTTATATAGCCATCATCAGATTGGGATGCCATGGAGCTCAAACAGTATTGTCTGTAGATGTAAGGTTTTATGTAGAGTAAAATCCATTATATTTCACCCCATGTTTTTCTGTTTATCACCTTCAACAAGGAAGGTACTGTACTGTACATTCTTGCTCATGTTAGTTTGTCTGTCTGTCAGCTTAATATAACCAGGAGTGGAAGCAAGGGATTACATTTACTCTTGTTTTCTGTGTAATGTAAAATATGTAATTTTACTTGTACTTTTTAAAGTTTTTTTTAGTATTGTTATCTAAGTATTGTAGTTTGCTACATTGCAAGTCTCATCCACTACAGAGTACAAGTCATATGAAAAAGTCATGATGGAAAAAAGAAAGACGTCTGCGGGCACAGGAGGTCAGTGATCCAGAGAGCTCCATGTCCAGAGAGGTGACACTCTGCACTCAGCTGACGCTCTGAAAAAGATACATGATCTAAATGTTAACGTTCGCTGGCCAAGTGTCAGAGAGTGTGAGAGGTGCAGCCGCAGTTAGTGAACCATACAAAAATGCACAACAATGCAACTGAAATTAAGGATGATGTCATTATTGGTTAAGGTTAAGATTAGCATAATTGTACCTCGGCAATGGTTAAAAAAGGTTACATATACTTTAATTAATCACTGATGAACTAATGCACCACTCTGCGAGTATCAAACACACCTACTATGTTGCGTGACTAACAGGTGCATGCTGGGTCTAGCTAACATACTTAATGCTAACATGCTCATGGTGAATCCTCCAGCAATAACTTCTACGTTCACTGAGGAACCTCTACCTTCAGTGAGGTGTGTGAGACCTTTCTGCGGTTTTTGATAATCCCAGATGTGACTGCAGATCCTCATTCAGCTCAAAACCTTTTGAATTTGAGGAGCGCAGTGGGACAGAGAGGCTGAGTGGACTGGTTATATTATGCACTGAGAATGAATGAGCAGAGAAGTTGAACCTAGAGCAGATTGTGGAGGACTTTGTGGTGCACAACAACAAACACTGAATATTGTAACTCTCCCTACAGAGGAAAATGTCAACAACCGCCGCATAGCCTAGCAACGTAGCGTTGTGTGTGTACGCTACACATTGAGTAAAAACTTTGCAGGCTCTCTTTTTGCTTTAATGTGTGTTTGTGGGCTGCAGCCGCTGTGGAGTTTATATTGTCTCTGTGTTGTCTGCCTTGGTGATGCTGTATTCTGCTGTTAAAGTAGCAGGTCATTTCATGTTTGTAGTCTAATATTGATTATTGCAGCCGCTGCAGTGTCCATGGCTCTTTTTATTAATTGTCAGCTATTTATGTTTAATTCTCTCACTTTTGTCTTCTTCTCTGGTTAATTATAGCAAGGCTACACTGAGGAAGGTCGTATATTTATAATAATGTTATATAACATTATCATAAGTACATTTTTACACAGGTAATTTAACTTTTACTTGAGTAAAATGTCTTTAAAGTAACAGTACTGTCTTGCAACAAATATTCTAGTACTCTTTCCACCTCTGAATACAATACAATTGAATGTACAGTATTTTCATGGTGCACAGATAAGATCTGGACCAAGAAACAAAACGGCAGTTAGATGTTCCAGGATTAAACAATCATTATTATTGTTTTAGCCATAATTATAAAACTAATTGAAAGACACTGTGTTCTAATCTTATGTTTGTTTACAAGGTCAAAAAAGGAAAGAAAGTATAACATTCACATTTCATTAAGTTTAAGTAATTGCCTGGTGTCTGCTGCTTCTTTTCAATAGAAAAATATGAGCTTAAGACTTTACCAAATCATTTTTCACCTTGTGAACAGTCACCCAGTAAGCATGGTGTCAGTGATATGCAGGTCAGTGTGTTTAGGCCATCCCTATTGCCAAGGGCGTAACCTTGGTATGGACAATGGGGGGAGGTATTTATATATGAAAATTTGCACATTTAGAACATAGTCTTGAGGACTACATTGATCATTTGAATTCACATTTAAATGAATAGTCTGATTTCTCTGAGATCATTTTGTTTTGGTCAGCTGCTTACTGTTTACTGTTTTACAAGCTAAAAGAACTTCTTCCAAATTTGTCCACCTGTGTCTTAATCTAATTCAGATGGGAGTATTGTAACCACAATCATTCACACACAAGATGCATTTACCTGTAGTGCCTTACTAAGCTACCTATTCAGCTGGATTCTTACACTTACTGTCTATGTGCTCTACTAAACTGCATTATAGTTCACATTCCACTTTCTCAGCTGATCATCTGTATCTCCACAGCATGTCCCTGTCTGCTTCCAGCATGTCTCTCCCTCCCTGTCTCTCTGTGCTGCCTGCAGTGTGACCACATATCATTATTTTACCTGAAGAACAATGACTGATGACCTTGATGATCATTTTAATTTGATACACTGAATATTCTGCTTGTATTACTAGTTTTATTTACTTTAACGTAATCATGCTGTTTAGCTAGCTATATAGTAAGTGTATAAAGAACAGTGTACAATGTACAGTAGTAACCTGAAACGTTAGCTATTGTCTTATCTACTAACCTAACGTTACCTATTTTGGTAGCTCGTAACTTACTGTCTGAATAAAAACTTGTATGTCCGGCTGCCGGTCCTGCTTTCTAAGCTTTTTAGGTAACCTTACTTCCTCCATTTGCTCACCTCCACTGACTGAGCAAACTAAAAACAAATCAGATTACCATCACAGCACAGAAAGACTTCATTAGCGAACACTGATAGCAACAACAACATGCAAACGATGTAAATCAAACAACCGCGAGTTGTGCGCGCTAGCATGGGAGCAACCAAGTGTACAATTGGGGGGGGGTCACACACTTATGTTTTCCTTAACAAACAAAAATAAATTGAAAATAAATAAGAAATACCAAGAAACAGATCTGTTCATAAAAGGAGGACATATTTAATAGATTTTCTACTGTATATTGTGGGGGACAGATTGGTAGTTTCTCAGTATTGGGGGGGACATGACCCCCCCCAAAGAATGCGTGGTTACACCCTAGTCTATTGCCAGACAAGAACATCGATATTGGATGATTGTGCTAAACCCTGGACTATGTTCAGTGAAAAAGTTTTTTAAAATGATGAACTATGGTATGGTAAAAGAAGGGTACTCCGACTTAAACAACAAAATGCATTGTTTGTCCATGTTCTTTAGAATGACATATAGGTGGACATGGTTAAGGTTTGGTTAGGTTTAGGCACAAAAACGACTTAGTTAGGCTCAGGGAAAGATCATGATTTGGATTCAGATAAGTACTTAGTTCATGTTAGGGGACCTTTGTCGTCATGGTTACAATAATAAACGTGTCATTCCTTTTATGGAATGATCGTCATCTCTGAACAAAAAAAACTACGTTGACTGTCGGTTGGAAATTAAGTGCGGTCTCCCATGTGTCTGATGTATTATGTTGACCCATCTGTCCACCCCAACCTCCTCCCTATGCGGAGTTTGTCGCTCTATAACAATGTCGCCTGACTTCCTCCTTTGCTCTTCGTCATAATTTTGAGGCAGCTAGAGGGCTTTGTCACAGACGCTGTCATTCTTGTTGAAAGAATAGCTTATCAGGGTGTCCCATTTCACATATCCTTATTATGTCTTGTATGATTGCATTTGTATTTTATCTGTTTTGTGAATAAACTGAATGATGATGATGATGATGATAGTCTCCTCCTGCCCGAAGATCGGACTCAATACATGCCCATCCACCACCCTGACCTCCACACCCTGACTTTGTGCCACACTACAAATAGGAGAAATTACTTCCTGCATTGGGACTGAAAGATTGGCATTTGACTTAAACCATAAAGGGCGGAATCGTCCCAATATATTGTAGATATAATCATGTGAAGACTGGACAAAATTTGGTTGAAGAATGAATATTTCTCAGATGTATAGGTTACATGTAGCTGCTTCCACAGCATTTCAAGGACTGGATTTCAATGTGAAGTCTGGACCTGCTTCACACTAAAATGTACGTACGTGAATTCAGTTGAAACAGTGGTTACATGTGATCCAGACATCTAAAAAACTGTCACTGCTGCACTTTTCAAACTTTTTTTGACCCATGAATCATCAAACCAGTGCTTACTGAGCTATTTTGGATGTTGCTTTTGGTTTGATTGGCAGCCATTCTGGCAAATTATCCATGGACAAAACTACAATATCTATATGACTCAGACAGGAGGGTGTTTGAAACAGTCAGTGACATTATGGAAATATAATTTCACTTGAAGCAGGTTTTGACTGTTATCACTCCATGTCTTTAAAGTATTGAAATAAGCAGAAATATTAGGAATTGCCACCTTCTCTGTAAAAGTTAAAATACATGTGAAAGGCATGTTGTGTTTACTCCAAGTTGGAGTTGAAGGGTTTGTGTTGGGTTTGTACTTCCTGCCTAGCTTGATATCAGACTAATATCATGTCATGTTATGATTACAGTCTGTAAAGATACAATCTCTGTTCTTTCACATTCAAGAAGTGTTATGTTAAATTGCTTGCTGTGTATATGTTAAAGGAATTCCTTAATTTGACTGTATTTCTGTATGTCAGAGGGGATAAACAGAACATGTAACCAGTTGTGTCTGGTGTGTCTTAGCATGTGCTGTTGCAGTGTGTCACATAGACAAAAGTCAAAACCCAACTTGTGTGTTCAGGGTCAAGTGAAACCACTTCAAGCTCAACGCCAGTCGCAGTTTAGCCAGGGTTTACTGGGCCTGCCAAGAGGCATCGCTGTCCAAATCCCCACTGAAAGATGGCTTTAAGTGATGAGCAAGAAGCGGAAGGCGCTCTCACAGAAAAGTCAGAAAAGCCGGAATTAAAAAGCTCTGCAGCCCTCCGGAAATAGGTTCCTTCACCCCGCCTCCTCCTATCCAATCTGTCTATCCGTCCATCTATCCATCCAGCTCTGTCTGTGTCTCTCACCTCCCACTAAATGTATATTTGCTGCTGTCCAAGGATTGTTTTGCATTCAAATGATCTCAATGACTTGCCAGTTACTGTCACTGCATCTCTCTGAGCGCAGAGGGCCCCTGTTTTTTGTCTCCGTCTGTCGCTTTCCAAGCTTGCTAACAAAGCGTTTGGAAATGGAGTAGTTTCAGTGTAGTGGCCAAGTTTTTAGTAGCAAATCCTTCCAATCAGCTGCACTGGGAACAAGTGGCATAGAGTGGCACTTTGTATAGGCTGTGCTCCAGCAGCCCTGACTTAAGTTATTTCAGCTGTACAGGCTAATGTACTATTAAATTTAATAGCAAGATGGATCATTACACAGTAGATGAATATAGTTGTGTTCAGACATGCCTGAGTGAATATAATGTTCATCACCGGCTAAACGTGGGTTTTTATTTTGATAAGTTATGTCACTGCATATTGATTATCAGTCAGTTGTTAGCTCCATACTGATACTGACTCCATACTGATGTAACCATATTATTGACATGATTCAGATAATTCTTCATGAATTATTCAATTAGTTAATTTCTGGTATTTAAAGTCCTCCATTGCTGTCTTTTTGCAGAGTTGAAGGAAACAGCAGCGTGCCATGCCGTAGTGAGTGCACGGCCACAGATAGCTAATATACTAAAGGCAATGCATAGGTGCTTATCTCTCTGGTACACCACTCCGTATAGCCAGAGGAACCAAATACAAATAAACTGTAACAATGCATTTCTTCCCATTCACATAGTAACCACCTCTCTGAGTGAAAGATGTTGGAATAACATACACAAGCCCTGCACTGTAGATAAAAAACATTAAATATTCATGCTCTTTAAAGTACTCCAAATGCAGCTCATTTAGCATGTCATGATTATCATTCTCAAATCGTTCATGCCTGTTGCAGACTTTATGTGACCTAATCGCTGATGTGTTTAAACTGTCAAAAATCTTTGTTGTTCACTTACTAACACCACATGGTACAAAATCAGTCTTATTATTCCAGGTGCAAAAGGTTGTCTTTATCTGTGATGTTGTAGGTTTATAATGACTTCATTACAAATGTTCTGCTTTTATTTAGTGGAAGCGATATTCAAAGAGTTGATTTTTGACACTTTTGATTCAGTTCTTTATTTAAATGTGTGATTTAATAGCCCCTCAGGCATCAACATTTAAGCACTTAGTTTATTCATCTCATCTTCTGCCAATCTTTTGGTGTAAGCTGTTAAAGAGGACTTTTTCAGAGGCTTTAGTAAGAAGTTTCATAGTGCTCAGAATTACATAAACTCAATGAAGTGCTCTGGACAACAGCTGAAGTCCAAGTGGGCCAAGGTTTGCTGTCAAAGTGCATGCATCGTACCCCGCTACACCACTGTCAGCTCCACATGTGGCGTTGAAAAGCATTCAGTGATGAACAATGCATCTGTCGCATCCATTTCCTCTGGGGTACACTGGCCTCCGCATTTGGGCCAAAGCAGTTCTTAAAGGGATCTCTGTCAAAAGGGTTCAGTGGCTGCAGGCTGGTTTTCAAATGTAACCAACCATGCTAGCCTGAGTGTATATGATCGAAATTGCATTTGAGGAAAAAAGTCATGGGAGACAGAGCTCATGCTGTGAAGGCTTCTTTAGAAATTGTCAGGAAACTGGGTCAGGAGGAATGTACAATCGCATGGCTTCTATTAAAGGGAAAATTATTACAGGGAACTGGTTTGGAATGGAATAGAACAAGATGAACTGGAAAAGTATGAAAGGAATTTTGTAAAGTTCAACAAGTTAAGCAACAAGTAAGTTTGCTTTTCATAACTCAGGTTTGATGTTTAAAGGCCTTTAAAGGGAAACTCTGGTCCTTGCAAAGTACGTCCTCTAAAAGTGCTTGTTTTTTCCACTGACAGGCTCAGACTGTTATTCTGACAACACTATAGAAAGGATCCCTACAGATATAGATCTTTTTCAAGAGTAAGATCCTTTTTGTTTAACCCGAAACACAAAGTCTCGCTCAAGGAAAAGTCTCGCTCTGAAATCTTGCGAGAGGTTGAGTTGTTGCAGGAAGACGAAAGGATCTTTCTCTCGGTCTGCCTGAACCCATTATCATTCTGGTATAGGGGAAAAAACGCTATGGCTTGTTTGTATTTCTTTAAACCAATCACAATCATCTTGGGTGGCACTAAGCCCAGGATGCAGCGACGGTGCTCTTGCAGTGTAAACACAGATAGTGGAAGGGGAGGAGAATTCCGACTGAAACTGTCGGCTAATGGCAGGCAGCCTACATAGCCTGTGAGCCAGACTAGTTTGCCATTTTGTCATACTCTTACTACTCACTCTTTTTCAGCAACTAGTGACACTTTTATCCAACTAGTTCCAACAGAAGCCTTACTAGTGATGCCTGGTGCTGCACTAGTAGCACCAAAGTCCTAACTAGTCAGCTTTTTGATGCACTAGTGGCCTTCTGGACCGAACCAGTAACGCTGAAAGTCTTACTAGTTAACTACTGTGCTGGTGTACTGAGGCAAGAAGCCTGCTGATCATGCCAGTGTTTGATTTTGGTTAAAGCTAATTTTCAATATTATATCATAAGGTTCTGGGCATAATAATAATAATGATAATAGATGAGACATTTTTTTGTATAAATTACTAAAGAGCTCCCATGTAGGTTAAAAAAATGGTGTTATTCTTTGCTTTCAGCCTGATTATCTGCTATTTTGTGACTGTCATGATGCATATAATAGTGTCTGTGACACTCATTATGCAGACATCTTTGAAGCTATGACTTGCTTTCTAGTTAAGTATGTCACGTCATTATAAAATGCCAAAAAACTAATAAATATATTAGTGATTCAAATGATGAGTTTGTCAAAAAAAAGAATTTTAGGAAAGAAAATCACATACTCCTGAATACTGTATTTATTACAATATTCAAAGTGAGTTTATGAAAGACTGGATAGGACATTGCTGATTGGAAAGAAGAAGAAGCTGATTGCTGTGACTTTGGTCAATCTACCAGCACTTGCTTCAGAAGACAAAGATGTATTATTATCTATTTATTTTATGGTGCCAAAGCAGGTCCACATATTAGTGGTGTGTGATGATTGTGGTGTATGATTGAGCTTTATTGACTCTCAAAACAAGTAAGAGAAGGAGGGGCTCTTTTCAACAGAAAGCAGCAGTTTCTATGGAAAACAAGGTGAATACAGGCAAAGCTAATGTTGCCTTGTAAGCCTTATACAGCTATGATAACCAAGGCCAGTTCAGATCAAAGATTCGAGACGAGACGAGTTGAAACTTGCAATGCGCCAGGTCTGCAGTGTTCTGAAACCTGCCAGTTTACTCCAATGCAACTAGATGAGGCGGCGTATCGTTTCCATAGTAACAACTCTCTGTACTTCTGTTCTGCCGACTTTTCAGGCTTTTTTTGTAGCTGGATATAATTTGTAGCGTCTTAAAATATGAATGAGGATAGTGAGTTACTTGCTATAGTTGCATTTCTAGTATTGATGAAATGGCGAAAAGATAAAAAAACCAGAGGGTCAGGATGACCAGCTGACTTTGCTACGAGCTGATTGGCTGTTGAAACAGGTGACGTGTCTTGCGTTCCAAAACCAGCCGGCTTGAGTCGAGCTGAGACGGGCCAGTTCACACCACTGCAGGTTTTCCACACATGGGAGAAGTTTGTCTCGAAGGCTTTCTGCCAGAAAGACTGTTGTTTGCATCCCGCATGGTTCTTAACTTATTATTTTAACCCAAACATTAACCACATTAGAAAGGCTTCGAGGCAAACTTCTCCCACATGCAACTTTTCCCTGCAATGTTCTAAAATGTTTTCGTCTTGTCACAAATTTTTGGTCTGAACTGGGCTTAAGATGTTTATAAGGAAAATCACAATTCACCTGTAGAAATAAAAAAAGATACCCAATGGATATTCATGTCCATGTTTCTGTGACACCCCAGACCAGACCACACTTGCTTTCACTCTTCAAGATGAAATGATACTCCCGTTCCCATCGAACCACACATAAATATTAAATGCATGAACAAAGACAAGCAGCACTTGTGAACAGCGCTCCAAAGTGCAACACACTCTTGGGAATCCCTTACCTTTTCTGTGTTGTTCTTTCCTTTGTAAACCTTTGGTTTGAAGGCCACCGTGGGCTCCCCAGTGCCAGCTGAATAAAGGGAAATCACTTGCCCTGTCATCTAGATTCACCTTGCAGCGCGGCAGCAGGAATACAGGGGGAATTAAGCTGCAGTGTGTGTGCTGCTGTGTTTGTATTTCTCTTCCACAGCAGTGGTACAAGCCAGAGAGAAAATACAGTCACTTGAGCTCCTACACGTACCACTGATAGCGGAAAGCCACATTTTGTAACGTCTTGTGACAGCATGTTTATTTATACATCCCTTTATCACAAGCTTGCAAATCAAATACATCCCCATACTTTCTACTTACTACTCATTTTTGTTGGTCCCATCCATACAGTTTCAAGTCGCTTTTTCCGATCAATGTTGCAGTGACAAAAGGGCAAGCAGAGTAGCCCAAGCGTTCTTTTCCCCAGCGTCGTCCTCCAGCTCTCCATCCAGCATTAAAAGAGAAGACAACGGAACCAGAGAAATGTCAAATTAAGAGGCTTTCTGCTGCTGTTGCTGTGACTTTCTGTGCTTGTTAGCCACAACTGAGCTCACAGCTGGCCACCCTCAACACACGTGCTATCCACAGAATCAATGAAAAGCCAATTTTAGGCAAACAGGGGATTTACACATGTGCACACAGGGTCACACAGAGGCCAAGGCTAATAAACCAAATATCTTCTTCTTCTTCTTCTTCTTCTTCTTCGTATTATTATTATTATTATTATTATTTAACACCACTATTTGTTTGGCTTTCCTGCAAATTCCTTCCTTTCCTTGAGATTTAAGTGAGGTGGACTGCAGGCTTTAAATCCTGCTCATAGATTAGAATTTGAGTGTCTGTCTGTCTGTGTTAGCACTGTGATGGACTGGCAACCTGTTCTCCCTGCCTTCCATGCACTTCATGCTGGGATAGGCTCCAGTCCCTGATGACCATGAGAAGGAACAAGCGGGTAAAGACAATGAATGGATGTTCCTTTGAATCCTATCTGGGTAGCTGCCACTTATCTTCCACTTACTTTCTCTGTGGAAGGTTGTCATCTGAGAAAGAGTCCCGAAATGTTTAATAAATAACAGTGAGAGAACGTTTCTGATGACCTTGACCCAGCATGCAGCTTCCTTCACCTATTATGATAATGTCAGTGAATACTGTCAACCCATTAACCTTGACTACAAACATAATGCTACACAGATAAAGGTTTAGTCCAAGGGTGACAATGCCAGTTTGTCAGTCCACCATTTTGGTCAGACTCAAATATGTCGGCAAATATTTGATGTCGTTTACTGTCTATTGACATTTGTGGCCCCCAGCAGGGGTGAATCTTCAGGGGGGCATGGGGGGCTTGCTACAGAGCTGGCACATTCATCCCTTACAATTTTAAGATATCATTTGGAACAGACTTTGCAGTTTACTAAATCTCCATCTTGACTGAAGTGTAACTCCACCCTCAAATTCAGCTAGAAGCCTCTCTCCCAGCACATTTAAAAAATGCAACGAGTGAGGGAACAACAACTGTAGGAGGCGTGGCCTCGTGGCTGCATAGTGTGTGAGTCAGGGGACATGGGGGAGACTGACACTGATTACAGTCTTTTTATATAAATTTCATGACGTAGACAGGTCCCAACCGGTTGACTCTATGTCAGTATTGGCCTCGCAGGTTCAGGGCTGATTTAAAACAGTAGATGGCTTGTTGAGACATTTTCAACCCATGAAATGCCGATTTTTATAAATGTGCTAAGAAATGTCAATATTAACAGCAGCATTGATGTGTTTCATGACAGTACAGTCATATCATTTAGTTTACAGTTCAGAAAACACATGTAAGTGTGCAGTACCTCTTTAATATCAAAGAGCTGCAGGTGTTCTGCAAAAGGCATTAAATAACATTTGAATCAGTGGCGTTAAATGAATGTGTTTTACTAAAGGTCAGGTGGGGACTATAACCTCAAAACTGCAGAAGATCAATTATTTTTACAGTATTTGTTTAGTGAATAAATGTATTTAAAATTGGCCACTCCATAACATCCATCTGTTAATGTGAGTACAGGACTCCGCACACAAACAGGCTGCAGCCTTCACTGTCAGGCTGGGAAGATTTTAGCCATCATGGTATTGGTTAGTCGAATTATCACTAAATGTTACATGTTTATTGATTTGATTGTGGCTTATTAACCACATGCTCCTACAATGTTAAACAGGTGAAGGAGGAGAGATCAGGAAATGGGAGGAAGTGAAGAGAGAGATGGAGAATAACTGAATGTGAAAGATGAGGGATGATATGACTCATAGTACCGTACTTTTCACACTGTAAAATAGCATACTGAATTACTTCCAGTGAGAGGAAATGTGCTGCATACTTATTTTGTTAATTAATTTGTGCCTTGAATGTAAAGTATACAATTTTAAACAGAAATGTTAAACATGCGGACAGTAACTTCTAGTTAAGCACGGCAACAAAAATCAACTTGTAAAGGATGTCAAAGTTTATAAAATACTAACTTTTAAGCATTTCATGCTTTTAGTACTACAGCAACAGAAAGGAACTCTGACATCCAACAGAGATGTGGGTTGCTCTTCAGTAAAAAAAAAAAAAGGGGATAATTATGTTTAAATTAAGGAAGTGAGGGAAAAAGAAAGTAACCAAAAGCAACACTGTTGTTTCCCTACATCTGTTCACCACCAAATCATCACATTTGAGTAGTAGCATTGATCTTGCTGCCGTAATCGTGCACTAATTGCTCCTCACTAGTTGTTATTGTTTTTTATTTTGCTGCAGCGTTTATGAATAAAGCTAAAATGATATGCTAAAATATCTTCCTCTGAACCACTGGGACTGCCAGAGAAACAAGCACAAATTCTGTCCAGTCCCGCTGTAACAATTCACAGTGAATTTGTGCTCCATAATGATGGGATTTCTTTGAAATGCTCTACACCATAATGATCTTCGACAGCACACGGGTGTAGAAGAATGAAGTGTCTCACCTTTGACTAACCAACCTGAATTTGCCTTCTGATGGACATGGCACCACAGACAAATGTTTCTGTTCACTTCTTAAACTCTGACACCACAGGTGAACAGGACAAATCTATTTGCTCTCATTATGATTCCAAACAAATGGAAAATTATGACCAAAAACTACAGTTATTTGCCTTTTTAATCCATCTCAGTCTACTCTATTCTCTATTTGTATATAAAACAGAAAACCCCATTCACTGTGATGTTAACACAAATTAATGTGTGATTCATGCAGCATGGTACAGTCATACCATGCATGCTGATTAGCTTCATGTTGGCTATGTGCACGTAGCTGACAAGCATTTAAAGTGTTTATTGGTGTCTCATATGAGAGATGGGAAAACGAACACCTACAGTACTTGGCAAACACTTTGATTTGCTTTGAAATAGATTTAGTCATATGGGATTTGTTTGTGTGGCTTATGCTCTGAGACTGTTTGTGACAGCGGCTTGTCTAGCAAACAGTTGATGCAGACTGCAGACAAAAGGAAACTGCTATAAGATTATCCGAGGATACCTTTCATATTCTTAATCAAGAGAAAATGGTGAAAGGGAACCTTTGCATTTTAAAAACATGGCTTTTCTCCAAACATAATGTATCATTAGACTATTAGATGTCATATATTGACATGGTGCACTTTGATTAACATGAACTTTTTATGGCATAATCAGGACAGTAAGGACTTGATTATGTAGATTACTGACATTTAATATCTCTACTTACATCAATTTTCCCATAATCCAGACCATAAGGACAGAAATCTGTGTTGATTTTTACAGTAACTCACTTCTTTTTCTGGTTCACCTCACCCTGCAGGGAGAATGCCTCTGCATCCTGCCTGCCATCACTGTGAGAGGCTCCACTCGCTCTTCGATGGGAGCACCAATCACTCTGCATGTCAATACCGTTGGATGTGTATTTCCAGTCTCATTAAAGACATTAACGAACTTTTGCATCCTGTAACTTGGCGGACTGCTCAGTGCTTAATGAAGTCATTCTGTACATGGCTTGCCGTCCATAGCAGCGCCCGGTTCTCTCAGCAGCTTTCCCCCCCGCAAGTTGTTCATTAAAACGTCCACTGCCACAGTTGAATTGTTATTTCCAACATTTCCAAGCATGTGGCAGGCTATGTAAAACATGTGAAAACATAAAAACATGCAGGGTGTAAACAGCATTTGTGTATAGTACACAAAGTTCTCCTACATTACGCTCAGTATGAAAAAGGGATTTTTGATCTATTTATCATTCTATCTATCTATCTATCTATCTATCTATCTATCTATCTATCTATCTATCTATCTATCTATCTATCTATCTATCTATCTATCTATCTATCTATTGTTCTATCTATCGTTCTATCTATCATTCTATCTATTGTTCGATCTATCTATCGTTCTATCATTCTATTGTTCTATCTATCGTTCTATCTATCGGATCAGTTTTTGATCTATCCACACAAAATATCCAGTTAACACGTGTCAATGAAGTGATCAATACAAAGATAGCAAAATAACTGCAAACTCAGCCCATTCAGACACAAGTCAAAGCTATTTCTTTATTATGAAATGGAGGGGGTGGGGGGGATTAGCAGAAGAGGCCAGATGGCGGAGGGAGGGAGTTCAGATGGAGTCCTGGGCAGCCAGAGCTGAGGAGGAGAGCAGAGCAGATGGGAGGATGAGAGGCCTCATAAAACCATATTACCACCGATATTACCATTGTCATGATCACAGGAACCATACCAGCGATGAAGCTTATTATGTCAAACGTTAGATGCCGAAGGACCCAGAGCTGACTGATGGCGGAGTGCTCGGGGGACAGAGAGAGGCTCGGAGTGAGAATATTTACTCGTTTGATCTGGTTGATGGGGAGTATTGAGACAAGGATCTCCTCATTTGGCAATCAGTGGCTTGGGCAAACGTAGGCTGCTTGAAAATCATCTCAGAGAGAGCATCTTCCTGCTCTGAGAGATCTGTGGACTCAAATGACTGTAATGTGGCTGTGTGAGACAGCCAGGGTGTTGTGTGAGAGTAGGATGTGAGGAGCAGATGTGTTTCATAAGTCTTACACTGATAGCCTCTCTACATGCGTAAGCCTGCCACATGCTCTAGGTAGTAGTGCGTCTCAGCATCTCTGCTTGCAGTAAAAGCAAAGCAGGATGACTTACTGTAAATAATGACAAGATCAATTGTATGTATTATGTAGGACTTACAGTAAAGTAAAGTAAAGTAAAAATTTTTTTTGCTATAGCCTCTATTCAGTGGATGTAACAAAATATTGATTCTCTTCAGAACATTACTGTTCTTTACGCTCTATTAACACCAGTTCAATCAGGAGAGACTTCAGAATGAGAGATCAAAAATATTTATTGACATGTGCATAATAAAGATGAGAAATGAGAAAAGAGTCTTTGGTGATTAGACCCCACCGTGACGTCATCATAATTTAAGGGGGGTAGAGAAGCTGTGAGCAGTATAGGATACCCCCCCCTGATGGAGTCTAGACACTGGTGGTGGTGGAAGGATGGCTGGAAATCTGGATGTGATGAGGAGTGGACTTCTGATGAGCTCGACCCGGACACAGAATGTGGTGAACTGGAGGTGAATGGGGTGGAGGAGGGTCGCAACGAATCCGCACTGAAATGACAGCTGACAGCAAGCGAGAGGAGAACAGATTTAAAGTTTGACAGCAGCAATATGATGGGCCGATGGAGATCATGGCCAAATCTGGTTGGATAAGTAACAGAGTAAACGACCATAATCAGCTGATTAAGAGAAGCAGAGAGAGAGAGAGAGAGATGTGAATGAATGAGGCATAAAGATAGTCTTCCTGATTGAACTTGATCTTGAACACTGAGCTTCATTAAATGGTTTTATACATTCCTCAAGCTGTTGTGGATAACTATTTGTAAGAATCATCCATTAATCTAACCGAGTGCAACATCTGCACTTAAAATTGAATTATGTTCTGCATTTTAATGTTTATCCTAGATTAAATTTATTTGATCAAAGTGAAAGAAGCAAAAGTCTTTGTAATTTGGGAGAGGTCAGTGTGTACTCCTAAAAACTAAAGCTAAACTAAAAATGATTCTTGACACTTACTGCATGTTTGCAAATAGCTGTGGTCAGAGCAGATAAAAACACAGGCACAGTTTCATGCTAAGTCGAATACCAAAATTGCCCTACGCCACCTGATCTGCATAAACAAAACATCAGTTTGTCCATATCCACAAATTACAGTAAAAATATGCACGAGGCAAAACAAAAAGTGGATGCGAATGAAAGTGAGAAAGAAATGGATTCATGTTTGTGGTTTGTTTGAAATAAATGTGTAGTTGGTATAGCAATAACCATAAAGACTGGATAGACAAGTGTATCACAAACAGAAAATACATCAACAGTAAATCCAAGAAATGTTACATCAGTGGACACATTGTTGGAATGCTGTCTGAGCTCTTGGAAGTACAATGCAAAAACACCACAGCAATGGCAGCTTACCATCAAATATGGTGACAGCTTAAAAGAAACAAGAATATTGCTTGTCTATGACGGCTTTCTATCTGCTAGAGAATGACAATGCATTTCCCAAAGCTCAAGGTAAGCTTGAAACAAAAAGTAGCAGAGGAAACTGAAGTGGTGGCACCTGGGAAGTGACTGTATGACAGCGTAGCACTTGTGTATTCAGATGAAAAAATATGTGTATGCATGTGTTTCTTTGTGTAGCCACGCTCTTTCAGTTTCACAAGGGTTGTCATAGCATAATAGCTCTTTATTTCCCTGACGGATTGACATAAAACACGTGTGTCATACATGCATAATATATGGGCTAGCTATGCATGTGATTATGTGTGAGTGTCAGAGAGAGTGCACACATCTGAGAACGCAGGCTCGCTATGCCAAGTACATTTTAAGATATTTGTAATGTAATTGCATTGGGGCTGCATTCAGCAGCATTTGAATGTGGATGGGGACATTCTCTGATGAATTATACAACAAGTTCATAAAAGGGGCTTCCAGCTTAGCTACCTAGCACTAACAGAGCAGAAAAAAAGAAAGCTGGTGAAGGAAATGTTTGAGAGCAAAGTGTCATGAATAATTGAAGAGGTTTTTGAAAGATTCAGCATTATCTCACCAGCTTGAAGGTCACATCCCTGTCATGATGTTTGTGCCCCTTCAAAGGGGAAATTAAGTTATCATTCATTGTTTAGCTAAGATCATTTACCACTAAGGGCAGGGATTGCTTGCCAAGCAATAACTGGGCTAGTACTGAAGGTGGGCTAGTACCAGTGCTCAGTGAACCTCAACAACACAGAGACCTCGGTGTGAATCTGAACTTTAGTGGAAATAGTTAAAGCCTGTCAGACATGACCTTTGCAGGGAAACACTGTTAAACAGCATGAAATAAGTCCAAATTTAACAGAAGTCTGCAATTCTGAGGTTGCAGTTAACAATAATTTCAGATATTGTTAGGCCACCTAGACCTCCAACTTATAATAATACAGGGGCTTGTTCTTGGCTAAAAGTAGATTCCAGCTGAAAGAAATGCTTCTTGTACTTCTCTGACTGCCTGCAATTGACTGTATCTGTCATGTAATACACAATTATTTTTGTTTTTTGTAATCACGGCATTAACAAAGTTATGATAAATGTAAAAGCGATTCCTCTTTAAAAAGGCTGTAATTAAGCCTGTGCAATTATTCATTTGTGCTTTTCGTCATTTCAGCATGAACATCAACACGTCTTCTGGCAAATATCTTACAAGATAATTACTAGCTTTGGAATAAGATCGATAAAAAGCAATTAGTAAGGGATTTTAGATTTATTTAATTATTGATCACTCACTTCGAGAGTCTGGATTTGTGCCACACATTAAAAAAAGATTTTTGTTCACCAAACATTGTCACGCAGAGTATGGTCACTTAAAAATTCATTTGATTTGGTCAGGCTCTGAGCCTCTTTTTAATTGAATCATCAGTGTTATATTCAGCCTGCCTTCAGCCGCGGTGGGCTGTTAAAATCAGTAACAGTGAAGTTAGAATAAGGTGTGTGTCAGCAGGAGACGAGCATGGGTCAAAGCTGTAATCACCATGAATAAGAAGAGAAGCCTCACACACGCTCTGATTTGCAGAGGGTTTTCATCTTGCTGCTGCTTTTACATTTGTTATAGAAGAAGAGGTGTGATATTTTACAGGCAGAGATGCAGGGGATGGCAAACAACTGTCGTTTATGTATAGTCTCTTTTGTTATCGTCCGAGCACAGAGCCTGAGGATTGAAAATTAATCGCACTCCCACGCTATGCACTATTTCCTTAAAGCAAAGCAGTGCAAGCTTTGTAAAGGCCTTTCTTGCTTCACTAACTTTGATTGCTTTTCTTTGGCCAGCTGTTATGGTCACTCAGTATCAGTTTTAATGGTGTGGAGACAAAGCTGGGACAGGACTAGAGGTTGACCACACTGCAGAGTCAGTCCACCGAAAACGTGGTACACCATTGAAGGTCTGAATTGAGTCCCAAAGGAATGTTTTCAGAGCCCTCAGCCCACAACACCATGTTCCTCACCCTGCACAAGAGCAATGAATTCACAGAATTATGGTCCAAAACGTAAACAGTGGTCTTGAAAACTACAAGTGTCCTCTCAGTGTAACAGTCAGTTTAACAATAATACTGGTTTGTTCTCTGAATTACTGAACCAAAGGTTTATTTCACAAGAGAAGATGGATATTGGGATGTGGATAGCTGAGCTTAGCTTAGCATAGAAAGTGGGGCAGAGGGAAAAGTGAAAAAGCAACACCAATAAATCGGATTAATTAACATATTTGTTTAACTTGTACACAGACGTAATGTACACAATGTACACAGGACTATTTGTGGCTTTAGGGAGAGTTGCCAGGCAAAGTGACTGTGCAAACCATCACAGAGTCATCACACTGAGGTTGTTAGGTTTGGTACCATCGTGTCTGTACAGAAACCAAAACCCAAACCTGTGTTCACTGACAGTATCTAGAAACCTGCACTGTAACTGGAGACTGCACAGAAGTACTAGGCGGAAGGATAAACTGTTGGTTGTTCTTTCCTGAGGAACACGTAGGCTAATGTAAATGACAGCTAGGCAGTGTTAATTTTGGCACCTGATTTTGCTTTAGTTTTAGTTGTAGTGTTTTGAAAAATGTATATTAGTTTTAGTAAAACTTTAGCAATTTGTTTTTTGTTAGTTTTAGTCAATGAAAACTAAAAACATTTTAGTCTTGTTTCCATCAGTGAAATTTTAGTCTCATTTTTGTCTTTATGCTAAACTATGCTAAGATAAATATGTCCTGACTCAATGCCATGTTCATGTCCGATTGGAGTTACCGTAATTGTCAGGTAGTGAATAGTGTTAGTCAACATCCAATCGAAAACCTACGAAAAGCTCTGATATATCCGTCTTAGTGCTTAATAATATGCAAGTGCCTGAAAACCAAACAAACATGGAGACCTCATGTCAGCCAAACTCCGTCCTTTAAGTTAATTAAACCTCTAATTTCCCCAACCCAAACCCCAATTTCATAGTGCTATATTTCCAATGTGCAGTATTGTTAACCCTCACAGTCCTCAGTTGTTTGATGATGTGAATGCTTGCAAGTTGTAAACATGGGAATCCATCCCAAATGTTGAACTATTTCTTAATCTGACAGTGTTTAAAATTAGACACAAGACTTTTTCTAGTGGTCAGTGTAATTCTTGAAATAATGGCTTTTTACAGTTAAACACTGTCCTTCCTACTGTGCTCTTAACCTGGAAAAAAATCCTTCTTATGGCACAAATAATAGCTCTGCAGCACAAGTCTTATTATGACAGTTTCCTTTTCTTTGTCTTTCACTGTTCACTATAAGTTTAAGTAAGTGTAGGCTTGCCAGTGTTATGACACAGAAATGCCAAATATGAGGAAATTTAGCTGTTTAGGAAACAACAACAAAAATACTAATGCGACAGAGCTGAGGACTGAGCTAATTTGGACACATAAATGTCAAGTTGTTTTCCAACCCATCCTGGCTAATAATAGATCGACCTCCCCACATCTTGTTGATTGCTCAGTTATATTTTATAGGTGACTTTATGAACAACAAATAGAGCTGGTTGGTTGGAGTGCACAAAAACTGTTGAGTTTTTAGTGCATTTTACATTTGGCATGTCCCTTGCCCTACTTACTGTTGCAGAAAGCTCTTTAACTTTCACTTTGTCACCACTCTCTCCTTGCAATAATATCTATGCGCATGAAGGATTCAGGAAATTGGATAGGAGTATTTATGCATCTGAACTGCAAGAGGAAGCTCATTCATTTTACAGTCACTGTCGTTGCTCCATAAGGTAGAGATATACCTGAGATAATCAGTAGTCTGTAAAGGGGAATCCACAGACAACATAGAGCCTGGAAAGTTTTCCTATGTCATACACGTGGTACAGTATGTGCACTCTGTTACAAAGTGTGACAAAGCCTCAATCAATAGCTCACAAAGAAAGACTGTAAGTGTTGACTGATCAATGATATCAGTCCTGTAGGTGTGGAGACATAGCTGCACCAGTTCTCTGCCCCCTGGGGGATGGGTTTGCAATGCCGGGAAGACAGATTACCACGGGCAGGTTCTGAAAAAGAGCAGTCATTTTTTTCTGCCTGGGGGCGATGTCACCTTTATGTTTTGCTATTAGCTTGCTGTGGCTGAACAGCAAGGCTTATTTAGTGTGAGGCAAGAGGTGAGAATCCTCTGGGGTATGTGGTTAAGGTGCTATGAATGAATGCAGTCACCCAGGAGCCAGCTGGGCTACATTGGCCGTCGGGCATTAGGGCAAAGGCGCTTCAACTTTTTTATATCCCAGCAACCAGAAAACATTAATTTAGCTCCACACTGGGACACAGGCTCATTAAAACCAACAAATTATTTTCTTTTGCATGGATGAACAGTGAGCAGGTCAGAGGCACTATTTTGGGTGCTGACCTATAGTTGAAGAGATGCTGCAGCATTTTCTGCAAAAGTTTGGTTTGAAAGAAAGTAAATGTGAAGTACTTATGTTACAGCTGTATCATTTGTGGTGCAAAGGATGGACAAAATAACAGAAACCCTGCAATAAATTCTACCTTTGTGACAAACTATTAAGTTTGTTAAATGTTGTTGGGACTGTGTCAGAGAAGTGTTGATTCAGTAGTGTGGTAAGTGTTGAGGCTGCGGACGGTCAGCTGCCCACCTGCTGAAATCAGCAGGTCCAAAACTGGGTCCATGGAAAAACTGCATTAGTTACTTAAGAGTTATTATCCTTTTTGTATATGTATTTGTTATTTTTTTTCACCTCTTGCAAAACCACAAATTATATTAAGTTGAATACCAATTTGCAGGAGGCATCAGCTTTAACAGAGGTCTCACAGTAGTTGCAAAAACAGAAACAATCATCCTTGTGGAATTTACCATAGAGCTGAATCCAGACCTGTCTCACAATCTTATTTACTGTGGTATACATTACAGAGCTATTCTTTTGGGTTGCATCATACAGTATTGCAAGGTGTTTGTGATATTCTCTTGACCCCCTGTATGTGGAAATGAGCTTCCTTGGATGACAAGAGAATAATGATACTGTCGCCTGAAGCTGATTAGCATAAGAATACAGACACAGTTGCTTTTAATCTTACAACAGTGGAGCAGTTGTATTAGGTATCGGATAAGAAATAATGAAGGTAATTAGCTGTGGGTTTGCAAATTAATGGAAGTGTAAGATACAATCTACAGGCTTGTAATCAAACCATTATTAAAAAAAAGAAAAGTGTGACTAGTTGAATATTATAAGAATATCACGTAACTCTAATCACTCTAATATCAAGTAAGAAAAACATGTCCATGTTATTATATGAATGAAATACTGCCAAACAGACTAATGGATTTGTGAGTTAAATTTTCTTTTCATTTTTAGGGGACATAATATGCTGTATATTGAACTAATAATAATAATAACTAACTATACCAAGCTACGTAGAGCTTAGCAACTAGCGCGGTGTTTCATAAAGCAAGGTTACAGGGTTACTTCAAGTGCATGTTTCATGAAGTGGATCTGAATAAGTTTGACCTGAGTTACCATGGAAACTTAGGAAGAGGGAAGAGAAGAGGATCCCCAGGCAGAAGGTGTGTCACTTCCTTTAGGGTCCCCAGGCATGAGATTCATCACTTCCTTTTCTGCCAAAAATATGTATAATACTGCCTTTTTCCTCAGAATGAGAGAGTAATAGCGTCTTCTGTGTAAAAAATCTGATATAAGTAAAATATAAAAATCCAAGAAAGAAATGTTCAGGTATTACTGGGTAGATATAACGTTATTTTCAGACATTTGTAACTATCATGCCAATGTGGTAATGGTACTGTTACTGCAAGGAGTTAAAAAAACGGGAAAACAATCAATCTGCCCAATGAGAACACAATGTTTTCTTCAAAGTGCCATACATGTCACATTCTGATGTGCTGCACTTACTGCATACTTTAAATCTGAGCTCATATCTGATTCAGTAGTATCTGCACAGTATTCCAGTCAACACATGTGCTTTTAAATGCACTGCACTTAAAATAAAGAATATGACCAGCTTTGACCCATGGCTGTAGCCTCATAGTAAGAAACATTTTCACCATTTATTCTCTCTATAAATGTCACAACTGAAACCCCAAAATACATCTATTAAAAATAGAAGAGCAGCAAACAGCCAGTCACTTGTATAAACCAAGTAGCAAAGTCAGGCTGAACTTTATTTCAAGGAAATGCTATTTATCTTATTGTCTTTCTACAAAATACATTATGGTTGGATCCTGTTTGATGCTTCAAAGTTGTTAAATGTCATGTTTCATATTGTGCATACATTTTCAGTACTTATGATACAAAAAAAAATCACCTCACTCAAACTGCAACAAATTGAACAGAGGAGCTCTAATGTTACTCATTCTCATTCATAAAAATATTGGATGTGTTTAAAAGAAAAGCCTTTTCTTTTTGCACTTTGCTCCAAGTGCATCGTGGCTCATTGAGAAAAAACATTTGTCACATACTGCTGCACAGCTTCGGTTATTATTAGTCCTATAATATCAGCCTGAGCCTAAAAAGGGACAGACTTACTGTACCTGCAGCCTTTCACAAACAAGTTATCAGGGTTCGTCTTGAAATTTGTTTTCAAGGTTAGGGATATGCTTGAATTCAAATATACTCCTTGAAAAATGCTTGATTTTCACCCTAATCTGGTGTTTCATCATCAACACAATCATTCATGTAAACCAAAAGTCTTTTCATATTTGAAATGAAAAGATCCCGTCATCATTATTTGTTGTCTCCTGGCATTTATAATAACAATTTAGATGTGATGATAAAGGCTTCGAGAGTCTGGAAATTCTTGGTTTTGGTACCTTGAAAGTGGTTGAAAAGTGCTTGAAAAAGCTGTATGAACCCTGAGTTATAGATTTCATTTTGAGCATTTGAAGCTGATTTCATTGCTTCCTCACATCTGTTCTTATATTTCTACACATTATTGGACAGTTGAGACGCTGTCCGTCATGAGTAATTTGTCCCATCAAAATGATGCTGGAGTGAGCGAGCATGTCCTGTTTGGTCAATATACTGTATACTGCATCTCTGCCTCGCATCCCTATTGAGAGGAGCTAAGAACCAGTTAACAGTATGATAAATATTCCAGATAAGCCTAAATATACATTATCAAAAAGTAAACGATGGTAATGTACAGTAACGTGAAAGTGAGGAAAAGCTTCCAGTGCAAATGGGAACTTAATTATGTGACTGTATGTCTTACCACATGGGCTGCAGGTCAGAGCAATGCTAACGTGGCTGGTTCCACTCCATTGTTTCTGCCCTGGGATGCAGGATGATTGTGAAAACATGTCATTGCCTCTCTTCCTCCACACCCATTCTCCTTTTTGCCTCTTCACAGTGAAATGAAGAGAACTCATACAAGAGGCACTGTCCTTGAAAAAATGATGGGGTCAACCAGGCTGTCTTTGTGTACGATAGGAGAGGACATGCAACACTTCTTGTGCACTTTAAAGATGCATTAAGTAATGCATGACTCCTATCGACCTCTGTCAGCAAACGGTAGGAACTGCAGCAACACTGATGGCTCTCTGGTGCACAACCCACCACTCCCGAGCAGCTGAAAATGCCAGTCAGTGGGTGAAGTTTTTTCTTTTTCTTTTTGTACTCTGCTTTTCCGTCAAACCAGAGTTCAGACTGGAAAGTCTGCTTTGAAAGGTGGAAATCTCAAAAATCAAATCTCAGCAGCTGCATACGTAATAGTTGAATCAGTAGTATTGACGAACAACCTGTCAACCCCTGCATTGTAGTCCTTTTGTGCCATGGGGCAGTAAAGGTCTCACACATTCCTCCTTCAACTTAATGATGCTTTCTTTAACTCTTGTTTTCACTGAGTCCAGGGGTTTTGCTTGCTCATTTTAGATATGAACTATCTGTGTCCTCTAAATACAAAGACAATACATTTACATCATGAGTCTGAATGGCTAATCACACTTCTAATGAGCTCTTGTGTGGTAATATTGAATATTATTGTTTAATTAAGAAGATGATAAAGGGGCTCTACTCACAAACCCGCAGAGAATTATCACCAGCAGGCAGCTGTTTGCAATGATAAAGCTCTAAAACTCTCTTTCACACCACACTCATACACCAATGGTGATGGAGATATAGTTGGTGGTGTAGGGAAATATAGTTTAAAGGATACCAAAATATGTAATGATAGTTAATAAACCTCAAAGAGGCACCAAAAATATATAGCGTTAACACATTAATCGGTTCAAAAAGATGGAGTAGAGTGATTACACTCACTTCAGGCTATCAGAAATAATCAGTGTTTACATTAAATAATAGAATTTAACTTGCATTAAATACACCTCAGGGCACCACCCTTCGAAATGGGAAAATTGAAAGCCAATTAACTAAATTAATCTCATAAATCAAATATGCTAAACTATCAATTTGGAACTTTGATTAATAATTAAATTAATAACTACAACCAAAATAACCATATCAGTAAGGTTGAAGGCTTTTGGAGTTCTGAATAGTTGAGATTGGCAGAATTCACTCTTGTGCAACATTAAATAGACCAGAATGTATATTCAAAGCATTTATTTAACAAATGATAAAACACACAATATCATCTAACTATATGTCTGTCCTTCACTAAAAATGAAAGGCAGTGTGTGTATGTGAGAGAGTGTGTGCATGTTGGATGCGTGCCAGAAAGATTGTAAGTATGTTTCTTTTGACTGCCTTCGTATGTTCCGCGCGTGCACGGGCAGGAACACATGTGTTAGGTCAGAAACAAAAGCCCACGTGAAGCAGGAGCTTTGAGTTTCCTCTCCGCGTGCATAGAAGCCAATTCAAAATATGTGTATGAAATGCAGGCCTAATCAAACCCCGCTGCAGTGAAGGTGAGTGGTATGAAGCAACACTGCCTGCAATTATGACCTACAGAGTGCAGCTCTCAGTGGCACAAAGTTGACTGAATTCCAATATATCATGCCAGCTACTGTGTGTGAAAGCAGGATAAATAGGATAAAGTCCAAGCAGTCAATGAGCAGTGAGAGCAGTCCTGTCTCTTTTGACTTATTAAGCCAGATCAGTCATCAATTGATTGAAAATGAGCTTTTCATATTATAATGTGAAAAGATAAAAGAAAACATTACAGAAGATGATAGTTGATGATAGGGTGCTGTAATGACAGAGCAGGAATGCAGGTGACTTTTTACCTGGATTGCATGTGGGCTGGAGTGAAGTGTAAGACAATGTGGCAACATGGGTACTGATATTGGCTGAATATTTATATTAGAAATATATTGGATATTGGAGTTATTTTGTAATCCTGTCAGAAGCTTGTTGTAATGTGAATAAATGTTTTATTTTTTTTTTTTCAGAAAATATAAGACTTTAATGTTTTATTAGCACATGATTCACCTTGGAACAAAAGCTTGATTCATGTATTGTAACGCATTTATTTAAAAACGCAAGAGTGGAATCATGGGACAAATTATGTTTAATAAGTTAGATTTTACACTAGTTGCAATTTTTCATTTGCTCAATATCATTGTGCAATGCTCAAGTAAGTTTCTAATTATTAAGTATCAGCAGAAAAACATTTGCTGTATAAGTGTATAATTACCAATGAAATAGCACAAACAGTAACCTGATAATGTGTAGCTCTTACATAACAAGCCAAGTTCTCTCCATTTCTAAAACGTTCATCATCCATAATAGAGGAAGAGGACAAATCCACTTCTCACACCTTTGCTGTACACCACCCCTACAGCTGAATTGCACTAGTACATTCTAAGGCTGTGCTTTGCAATCTGGTTGTATTTGTGCGAAGCTAAAGTCTGTCCATTCAAATCAACCACGAAAGGAGAAAAATAAATCAAGGACTTAATTCTGTCCTTGAATGGACCCTGCAACAGTTTGTCCTGCTAGATTCACTCTCTGAGACTTCTTATTAAAAAGTAAGTTGCTGTGGAGGTCTTAATTCACAAAGATAAACAAAGATCTCAATGTGCTGTATGACCTTGTTGGAACGGTTAAATTCAAAAGATCGATTTAGCTGCTGGGCCGACTTGAAAAGCCCACATTTGCCTGACTGCGATGGGAGAACAGCACACTGAGCAGTTAGAGCTCTTAATGTATTGAGGCACAGATTGCAGGCATGTTGCTACCCTCTTTGTGAAATTGACTTTTAATTTGTAATGAGCAATTGCATATTAAAGAACTAATAGCCTCTAATGGAAGTTAATTTTGTTCCCCTAGGGACATGATATTAAGCAGATTCAAATGTTATGGTGGAACAGGACTGAGAGGATAATATCAACAATTCTTGAAAGTTGTAATTGTTTGATATAATCTGCCACTGTGGTTGAGAGATGCTTCTGACTTTAAGGATTATGGGTAGCTGTGACTCCACTTTGAGACACCCACAGAGGACAGCTTAAGACAATTCGATGCAGGATCTGAGAGGCTGCATGAGGTCAAAATTAGACTGCTAGGGTATAGGCTAATTGAATGCACTGAAATTACAACAGTAGTGTAATTGCTTGATTAAAGTACATTAGATCCAGCATGAATAAAATATAGCCAGAAGGAAGTAGAGGGAAATGCATCTCAGCTAAAGGAAGATATTCTTCAGCAGTCTGTGCAGTGTCTCATTCTCATCACAATAAACACACACAATGCTGCAGCTTCCTGTCTTTGTACATCAATAGCGTTTTAGTCTAATTTGACTTGTCTCAGTATTTGTGTTTCTCTCAATAAGAAAATAACTCAAATATGACAGGTTCATACAATATTAACAAAGTTGGGTTTGATGCTTCATAGTTAATTGCCAAAATCACCTAATGTGCTGGTGTTCTGAGGGGAAATATTAGTTAGTCAAATATGAGTTGACATTTAAGTTGAGGGAAGAAGAAACAACAAGCTCCTGAGTTACTTCTGGTTGAGATATGTGCTAGAGAGATTTTTACTCCAATGTGAAGCATGAATACAATGAGTTATTGGTTACTTGTACATTTCACTACATTCGTAATAAACTAGAAAATAACTTTTGTGTTACATTAAAACAAATCACTCGCTTACACATAAAGAGGAAAATCAAAAGTTCCTCCCATGAATCTTTCTCGGTCATTGATACAGGGCTCATGCACTAGTCATTAATATGTAGCGTTAGCTGAATGCACTCATCATTCATGTTAAAGGTTGATATTATTTCTCGACTGGCTAATAAGTTAGCTTGACATTTATTCCATGCATTAATCAGCTGCAGTGGATGTTCCATTCAGTTTAACCTTGGCTGTGAGGAGAACAGAGGAAACTCTTGTGTGTAGTTCACTTGCGTTCCTGAAGAAGTGATGGGCAAAAGGTTGCTCACTACTCTGTTAGGCTGCAGTTGGATGAATACATCTGGGATCAGTGGCTTTAAATGTAGCCTAGACACATACATAGCAAACATAACCTAACCATAACATAAAGAAATGATCTAACAAAAGGATTGCTCTTTTTGGATTCCTCTTAAATGCTGGCTGGAATGGGACCTGGATCAGGTGGACATTAACATGAATTTTGCAACATAATAAAATGGAAAAGCAATTCTGTTTACTGTCCAGCTTTTCTATCAGTATATGAACACAGGATAGTGATTATGTTTACTAAATGGCAATCATCTCATGGCATAATGACAAAAGGATATTTTGGTTATGTCACCATTAAAAATAGTAAATTTTCAGGCAAATCTGAAAAACGTTGTGAGATATCCTGCCAACAAACAAACAGGAAGGTATTAAAACACAACATCCTGTACATTTGAAGGACTTAAATTAGCCTAAAGCCCAGTTTAAAGTCAGTTAATCAAAGTTTAGTAGATGATATCTAAATGATTATGAGACTTATTGTGAACTATGCCTGTATATAAACCTGTATTCTACTCTGTCAAGCTCTGAAAGTTTAAAATACATTATTTTTATCGTCTTCCTCCAAAATCTGTCTTGGATGTATCTGAAACTGATAAGCTCAAAGCAAATTTCCAATCTGAATTCACACAGAAGACCTTTATACTTCTTCTGCCTACTGGAGCTATAAGGAATTAAAGAGGGAAAGATACCTGTCATCATTTAACCTTTCATCTAGAGATTTGCTTGACTGACTGCAAATGGTGTGTGAAACTCAACCTGAGTCTGTTATGAACTGCTTTGAATTCCCATGAGACTGAAATATTTTTTTTATTTATGGCTCAGATCCCCTAATTCAAGGAATGATATACTCTCATTTGAATTTCAATGTGTAAACTCTTAAGAATGATATAGTGACAAAAAGCTAACACCGCTCCGGCAATTTAAACATCATCTGACAAGAATATTAGAAGAATAAAGCGTATGAATATTTCTCCATTTCTCTCATAAAGCTTAAGAGTTTTTTATGCACATAGTTAAGCTGAAAAGGTGCCTTTTCTCTATTAAATACTATTAATATGCAGGCAAGAAATTACGCTCTACACTCTGCAAAAGATCTGAAGGTGCAAATGCGACAGAGGAGAGCTAAAAATGGCTCCCTACAAGTGTATGTTTGCATGCTGGTTGGATTTTTTGGTAAATCCTTGTAAAGATTAGAACCTTCAAACTACCATCAAAAATCATTGTGTTTTTCCTGTCTGCCTGTCTTTTCGAAAAGACTGATGACACACACACAGGAAGCCCCATGTCCCGGTATGACAAAGTACCACATGAGAAAAGGCTCATGAGGCTGAACCCGCCACTTGATTAAGCATCTGACTCCATGTCACCTTAAGAAAAAAACTGTTATTTCCTCTTTCACGTCGTGAGACTCGGAGCGAGATGAAGTGGCTCTGATGTTGATGATATCAGCCATAGGTGCATACAAGCGCCAATGTGTACTAAATCAGGCATAAAATTAATTTCCAGACTGCTTTTCAACAGGGGCCTGTGTAATAAAGCCAATACCCATTGTAGTCAGGATCCGTCATCTGCAGTGGGGATCTGTCACTTGATTTGTCTTTCATAATCGGCAGGTGTTGTTGTATGTCTCTATTAGAGAGGTGCTCCTTTTGATGCACATGTGTAATTGTAATGACGAGTTAGACACCCTCTTTCCTTCGGTTTAGTTTTTGCGTCATAAATGATTTAATAGTGCCATCAATTGTGGCACTGCCCAGCAGTAAAAAAAATTTGGGTTGATGTTATAATTTTCTTAAATTCTATTTTATGTGTAAATATTCCAATATGCCCTACAGTGTGTTTACTGGGCAGTAAGGTAGTAGGAATAAATTCACAAATGTTGCAACGGCTGATTGGACTAGTATGTCTCTCTGTGAAGAGGACAATACTCATCCACTGGAAAGTGAGAAAACCCAACTGCTTCAGTTTGGAGAACTAGCTTTAGGAATATCTGGACTTGGTATCAATGGAACAAGCAGCCGCAACCCTACAAAGGTTAGACAGTGGACCTGAAGGCCCTTAGACCTCAGTTAGGTCATTCCTGATCACACCACATCTCATTTAGGTACACATTCTGATTGAGGTCTGTTCATACAGTTTGGCTTGTATTTTGTTTCTTAAGTATGCAGATCAACCAGCGAATAATGAAGATATAATGGAAATGAGGTTTGTGTGGAGATGGAGATGACTTTGAAACTGATGTTTAAATGTGACTGTTGTCAGTCGGAATATAATTTAAACAGTCGGATGTAACTGGGTTTGCTCTGCACTCTCTGCTTTGGGGTGTTTTCAGATTGGTGGTGACTTTGTGTGGGGTCCCCAGGCTAGTGCTCCTTCTCGATAACACCCCCTTTCCCCCCTTTCTTATTTTTATTTTTTATTATTTATTTTACATATATATATATATATATATATATATATATATATATATATATATATATATATGGCTCTAGGGATGACAATGTTGAGCAGCCGGTCCACCACTGCGGTCCAGACTGAAATATCCCAGCAATTAAGTGAAGGATTGCCATAACATTTTGTGAAATTCATGGTACCCAGTGGATGAATCCTACTGACTTTGGTGATCCCCTGACTTTTCCTCTAGCATCAAAGTTTTTGCCTATCCAGTGAAATATCTCAACATCTACTAGAGAGTTGGGCACCAAATTTGTACAGACATGCTCCCCCAAGGATGAATCCTAATGACTTTAGTGATCCCCTGACTTTTCTGCTAGCCCCACCAAGAGGTTCACATCTGTGCTTTTGAATGAAATGTCTCAACAAATATTGTATGGATTGCCATCAAATTTTGTACAGACATTCATGTTCCCCCTCAACATGAATGTCTGTAATAACTTGACGATCCCTTAACGTTATCTGAACACCAGCTCAAAATTTTTATTTGTCCAATACTTACCTATAAAACTGACATTGCCATCAGCCTCAGCTGTGCTAATCAGCAAATGTAGGCATGCTAAAATGCTAATCTAACATAATAAACATTATACATAGATTTTATTTTTTTTAACCATCAGTGGTTCTTTTAGAATGTATAGTTTACAAAAACATTTATGCCTATATACTACTATGATGAAGTATGACCACTCCTCTCTGGTTTGTTCTGATTCATAGGCTCAAACTGGAATTTGAATTGGCTACACATAGGCTGTGTGATCTCAGAAAGTGGGTGCAGCACAGGAAATTTGTTTGCAGTAGTGGTAGAGTCCTTATGGCAGAATGAAAGGGCCAGAGTGGTGTGTCCTCCTAGCAGAAAGCCTTTAGTGCTGTGATGGGAGAGGTCAAGATGAAGATGGGAAACAATATGTATTTTCAAACATCCATTGTTATCTCATCTTTAACAACAATTCTGTGATTGAGATGTAGTCACACTTTTGCTTGGGGGCCGACTTGTTTGTTGTTGTTTTTTTCAGGTGGCTGTAATTACAACAATTTAATGGAGGACCAAGCTCAGTTCATTCATTCCCAGCCAAATTGATCAAAACCATATTTTCATGAAATTATTTGATGGCTAAGAAAGCTCACCAATTATTCAAAAAGGTTTTATGCTTGTTTTTAGCAAGCTGATTTAAAATGGTAACGTTGGTCATGATTGCCCGAGCTCTCTGTTGCTCTCATCCCTCATCTCTTTCCCCTCTCCACTGTGTATCTACCCTCCCTCCTCCCTCTCTATCCCTCCATCTAAACTGTCTCTCAATCTGCAGTAACTGCCTTCTCCCTGTCTTAAAGCCTAATATTTCACAGCTGTCAAGGCCAATTTAGGCTGAGCCTGAACAGCATATGCAATTAGCATCTTTGCACCTTCGTATACCTCACAGGGCTGCTTCTGCCCTTTTGGGGTCCCTATGTGGAATTTGTTAATGTGTACCCCCTCACAATACCAACAACAGTCCTTCTTTAATTCGATATACATCCTTTCAAAACTAGATGTCACTTTTATTTGCAACACTGTTAGTACTCCACATCTATCCAGCAGCCCCACCCCACTTCCCCTGAACTAAAGAGCACCTCCGCTAACGTCAGAAGAAATTATAAATATTTTATAAAACAATATTACACATATTAAGCTCCAGAGAATGCAAGCAGTTTTCCCTTGCTTGTTTTCCCTGAACAAGCATAGGCATACATAGGAAAGGCCACATATTTAATAAGTAAGGCGAATATTTAGACTGTCAACTAGTAACTACATTGATAACGAGGTGAGATGATTCATTGATTACATCATACGTTCACTTTGTTGTAATTTACCAGAGCATCACGTTATGTCAGGTGAAAAAAAAAGAAAACCTTTTACAAGTTGGGAAAAGACAGACAGTTGAATCAGCCACAATTAGGTGCTCAGAAAACTCAACACTGTGCTGCAGGACAGGCACCAGACTGAAGTTGGCTTGATAATCACCAGTTGGACACACATTTTGCCTGCATAGAGTTCAAGTTAGTTTAAAGTTTGTGTTGACCAGCTGGACTTGTGCAATCATTGACTGTGATCAGATATGTGGTGTGGTTACCACCAACCAGTTCCATGCGGGAAAGTCTATAGTGAGAGGACAGCTTAAGCAAAGGAAGAAGTACATAAACAATGTAACCAGAAAATCAATAGACATTTCTTAGGGTGGACATTTTGACCAGCTTGAAAGGCACAGGTCTTACTAATGATATTAATAATGGCTCCATTCCATTTTGGTGCGCCAGCATGAACAATACCAGGACCTGCCACTGGTACATTTAAGAGTTGTTTTTTTTGTTGGTTCTGAATCATAGTGTCATTTACATAAAGTATTCTGCTTCTTCTGATGTTTTGACAATTGGCAACTATGTGATTCTCCATGTCAAGAATTGTAAAAATGTGGCACAAGAGTGGTACTTTTGCTGCTAATGTGATTTGTCGTACAGCATGGTATGGTTTGGTCTAGAAAACCAATATGAGATGTGAACAGCAGCACCTACTGTCTGCTCTACACTCTACTCTTTCAGCATCTACCTGTACTCCTTCTGCTTTAGGAAGAGCTGCTACAGTTATGTTCAACGTTCAAGGTACATTTATTTGTCATTCTACAACACAGGGCTGCACAATGAAATTAAAGTTGTAGCCCCCTTCACGCTACACACAAAGAACATATATACACATGTTTAAAATTAGAATAGAAGAAGAAATAAATAAAAACAATATATACAGTTACTTATATGCACATATTATACACAGTTAGTGGTACGGTAATGTGTAAAACCAGCATAACAAAAAGTTCCATGTAATATATTTATGGTGGAGTGCAGAGGATGTCGTGGAGTTGAGGAGTCTCACAGGCTGAAGCAAGAAGCTGCTCTGTAGTCTGGTGGTACGGCAGCCAATACTTCTGTATCGCTTGCCAGATGGTAGCAGGGTGAACAGGCTGTGGCTGGAAAAAAGGTCCAAGCTGGGTTAGCTTAGTTCTTATCCCGGCTCTCTTCCCCTCTTCCTGGGACGATCACTTTTGGTCTGGCTGATCTGGCTGGATGGTCAGAATATGTTGTGGGCAGTGATCGTCTCAAGGTCCACTGCATTTAATCCAATCCCTGCACTTCCTTTTCCGATGTTTACTACTACTACTTTAACTACTGTGTGAGTGTCTAGGAGCAGATCTACAGTATTAACAGCTCTTCTTGTAGTCTGTAGATTGTCTACGCAATTACTCATAGCTTGCTGCCTTTATAGAGACATATGGTCTGAATGTATTCAGCATAAACAATATTTACTCAAGTGAGTTAATGTCAACAAAGAACAGATGGTGGAATTAAAAATGCTAGTTCACTGCACATAATGTAACATCCACTCATGGGCTACCACACCATATGTGTGTGGAAATTCCATATCATAAGCTGCTGTTGTCATTATCTCATATTTATTCTTACAGCCCACAGTTCTTTAATTGAGCACAAAGGGTTTTGTCTGACCCTTCAAATTGCATCTCTGCAAACTGCATCACCTTTGTAATTATAATGCATTCAGACAGAGAATATCATTTGTTATGTAATCATCAATTGTGACCTCAGTGATAGGACAGTCAAAATTCACTTGAGGCCTGTTGGTAACAATAGAATCAGCTATGGCAAATTTGATTACACTTGATTCCTGTCTAATCACACTGTAATTATGGGAAAGTGCTGCAATTGTTAATACTATCTCCAACTCAACTCATCACTGCCTGCTCCCCACTGATTATGTGAGGCAAGAGAAGGTGGGAAGAGTTTTTTTTTTCCTACACAAGTTTGACAAAACTGTCAAGTAGGCAACAAGAGCTTCTGTAATGTGACAATCGTCAAGGACCCAGCTAATGCTGCATTTGACATTTGAGTCCTTATATCAGGGTGATGTCCAATTTCCATCAGTGCCAACAATGCAAGTGGACTTGGAGAGTTTGATTTATTCTCAAAGAGCCCGAAAATCAACCAGGCTAAAAATAACTGCCTGGAAATCAGTGGTATTTGTTCTTTCTTTCAGCTCTATCACAAGCAAATCAATGAATTAATGACTGACTATAGACGCAATGTGATAATTTATGCTTAAATGCAGTCATTATCATTATTTCTGAGCATGCTGTCTGACATGTATTGTATTCATCAGGATCGTTCCTTTTCTAGTCAAACTGTAATTTTAAAGCTGTGTTGGTTTCAATAGCCACCGGTGCAGTATGGCCAAGGAAAACTGCTTACTGCAGGGTGACACTGTAGCTGCACCACTATAAATGTTAAATATAGCCAGATACACACAACATGACAAAGCCACAAGGTTGCCTTGAGCATGACCCGGTGACTGAGTGGGTAACCATTAAGCCCAGTTCAGAGCAAAGATTTGTGAGTTGAAACTTGCAATGCGCCGGTCTGCAATGTTCCGAAACCTGCCAATTTACACCAATGCGACTAGACAAGATGGTGAATTGTTTTCATAGCAATGACTCTGTAATTCCGTTGTAACTGCCATATTTTCAGGCTTTTTTGTAGCTGGATATAATTTGTAGCATCTTAAAATCTGAATGAGGATAGTGATAGTGAGTTACTTGCTACAGTTTTTATATTTTACAGCAGTAAATATTGTAATACAGTATTGATGAAACAGCAAAAACTAAAATAATGAGAGGGTCCAGATGACCTTTGCTACGAGCTGATTGGCTCTTGAAACAGTAGACATGCCTTATGTTACGACGCCATCAGCTGGCTTGAGTCGATCTGAGACGGGCCAGATCACACCGCTGCAACTTTTCCCTGCAACGTTCTCAAACGGTTTCGTCTCGTCAGGAATCTTTGGTTCATCACTCATGTTGACAACAGATAAAGCAAGGGAATGAATAACATTTAAATCTATTGTGAAATCATGTTACATTTCGTAAATTAGTCTAATTTATTGTTTGTTTTTAGCGTAGTTGTACAGTTAGTTAGTTAGTCCCATGATGAGTGTTCTTCTTTATGGGGACACACACAGGAATTGCAGAGAGAGTGGCAAGAGGGATGGTGGGAGACTTGCTATTCTCGTTAACAACAAATGGTGCAATCCTGGTCATATCACAGTTACGCTGTGTGTAGCCCGGTCATTGAACTGCTTGCCATGAGTGTAAGTCCATATTATTTACCAAAATAGTTTTCCCATGCCATCGTCCTGGTTATTTACGTTTCTCCCTCGGCCAACCACTCCTTTTTGATGAGCTTGATCCTTTGGTGGCGGTGGAGATGCAATACCATGGACATAATAATTGAATATTTTGAATTAACGATATACACTTACCTGTGCTTCAGATTTGATATTGTACATACATAGCTATATACATTAACTGGACTTCTTTATTTTTTTGGCCACTTGGGGGCAGCCGAAAAACACACACATACAGTATTTTCAGCTTTAAAGTTGGTGAACTACATGTATGTGAACAATGTTGCTCTGATACAGAGCAGAGCAACATTGGCGTTCATTTGAAGTCGTGCTGCTGGCCACCCAGCAAATCTAAGTCCAATATTCACATCCGTAAAGTTGTGGGGCCGTAAAATCAAAACAGTGAGCTGAATGAAACTGAAACGCTCCAATCTTTCTCCATCTGTATGTTTGTCACTACGAGCAACCACTTTTTAATTTGACTCATTATATAAAAATATGGATTAAAGCAGTTTTAAACAGCCTTTATGTTTTTATGAAAGCAGCCTAACAAGTGGTTCACGGTCCAAGAGATTTTATTGATGGGGGAGGGGGTGCCAATGATTTTGGATGACTCACGTATTGACTTTCTGTTGGAGTCTTTTGTGGGTTTGACTATCTGAGCTGTTGTACCAGACTGAATGGTGTGAGAATTCTTACAGTTTTGCAGTGTACAACAAGAGAACTGTCAATCATCTATTGTACAAGTAAAAATGGCAAAGTCTGAGGCCCATTATTAATCTTCAGCGACTAAAGGCAGGATAACAGAACCCCAAACAGGACAGCTGCTTTCTGATGACTGAAGCACAGTCTCTGTACCAACAGAAACTCATGTTGCATCCAGCACCTGCTTCATCCTGCTTATCTACTATAATCCTTTTAATGCCACAGCAATATAGATTATAGATTAGATAGTTTACCTATGATATTATCACCGATAAATAAATTCATGACCTTGACTTAAGTGTTGGAGGATATTGCAGCCTTCTGCTTGCTGCGTTGCATTTTAAACAACTGGCTACCACATACAGTAGATCAGTTTATTCAGGCTCAAATAGCTGTGTGTCACATACTATCACATCCAGAATAATATTTCAATTTAATCAAATTGTGAGTCCCCTTTGGCCAGTCAGTGCTAGAGCAGATCGCAATGAACGAATGAATGAATCCACCCCTTGTGGTAATGCAGTATACTCTCTGAATGCATGATGTTGATGTGTTTTTTTTCTCTTTTCTCCCTCTCTCTCTAGGTAAGTGAAACAAATTGCTCAGGCTGATTGAAGGTGGACTGCCTTGGGGTATCACATTCAACAACACATGCAGCTCTGGTACAGTACCCAGCCTTCATGCTAGCCGAGCCTTTGCTTGTCTCAATTAACACACACACTGACAATCAAATGGCTGAATGATACACGCTCTTTTTTCTTTCTTTGCCCACATCTTGATTACAATAGTGGGGTGGCTTTGGAAACACTCCAGTGCTTTTGAAGGGTTTTTGATGGATTTTGTCCTTTGTGGAAGTACTGAGGCTCAGACCATTTGCAGTAGATGACATTTGCAGTTTTGTTGTGATTCTATGCTGTGCTGGAATTTGAACAAAATAGGTGCCAGTACTCTGAACCAGCAACTTTTATAGTATCTTGTCCTGGTTACATGGTATAACTACTAGATCCCATATAATATCTTTCTGTATGATAATACATGTAATTCATGAGGAGCATATAACAAGAGTGCAAGAAATTACTTGTAGAATAATAAATTACAGTTAATTTCTGTCACAGTTGGAACTTTAAATGGACAATACATAAAAGATACCTTTTTATTTAATTGTTGTGTGCACATATTTTTCCAACAAATTTAAAATATGTCATTAATCGGCCTAAATATTGAACACAGCAAGTAAGACTGCCAATAAAGACTATTTGTAGTCTAAGACTATTGGGACTTCGTTTGGGACTTTTTTTCCAACAGAATGCAAATGAATTGTCATCTTAAATATAGTGTGTGACCATGAAGGAGAGATTAGGCTCTGTGTTACCACCTGTAGGTGTGATTTTCACTGAATCCAACAGTTGCAGCAGGAGCAGAAAGCACTGACGGTTTTTCATCAGGTGATGGAGTTTCCTTGGAGTAAGAGCCTTTTGTTGTTGTTATTATTATTATTATTATTATTATTTTGGGTTGTTGTTTTTTTTCTGTATTGGCACTGTTACATTTGATACTTGTGCTTAGCTGGGGGTAGCAATATGCAAATCAGAGGTAGTGGTACTTATTTGGGTAAAAATCAGAAGTCCTGCTACTCTTTTAATGTAATCAGTAGAGTCCTGGCCAAGATAGGTAGCAATAACAATGAGTTACAGACAAACATCATATGACAGATAACACAAGACATGCCACAAAATCAGAATGAAACAGAAATTAGATTACAAATCATGACTAAAATACAATGAATATAATACAGTCACGGAGAAGATTTCATCCTAGAAACAACCTAAATGCAACCTTAAAACAAGCCAAGAGTTGTCTAAAACCATACAGATAATTAAGGTCAATCCAAAAGAAGAACTGAACGAGACTAACACATCAATATTCTAAAATACACCAAAACATCAGCAGCCAGAAGAGAGAGCACACAGTTTCTGCAGCAATGATTTGAATTAACAGAGACACCAAATGCAATGTGAGCACCAGTTCTACAAATATTATGCTAAATAGACTGCATTCATATGGAGTTTTACAGTTTTACGCACACATACAACGATGGTAGCGAGCTACTGTAACATGCAAGGTACTACATCAGGAGCAACCTGTGCTATATATATATATATATATATATATATATATATATATATATATATATAAATTTGCAGCTCAAGTAGCCTTAATTGTTAAAAAAATAAATTTTGTGATGGACAAATTATTGCTATAACTTTCCACAATGATGCTATACCTCTTCATTATAGGCAGGCTCTCTCCCTTTGTAGCCTTTTAACTGCTTCGCTTTAATTGGCAACCACTCATAGCGTGTGCCACATCGACACAGTCATCTCTCAGTCGATGTAGCCACTGGCTCTGAGTTGTCACTGCATTTGTGTTGGACTGCGTCTGGCTGTGTGTCATGCAGCCTAATTGAGTTCAAATTGAATATGAGCTACCAATCAGTGCAATTAATGGAGAATTGGATTGAGTCTTGTGAGGGCACGGGGTAGACAAATCCCCCCAGTCCTCAGATATTAATACCTAAGCACCCATACAGGCACACATTGGTCATGCTCATGGCTGACAGAGGAATGGCTTGCTGTAGGTTGGCTCATTATTTTCCACAAAATTGATTACAGTCAACACATGTACATTCTGTTTGTTTATTTCATTTATTGTACATTCTATGACTTTGAATAAGAAATCAGGAGGAGTCTTGCACTTGCACCTGTTAATGTGTAGACTATATGTGTATCTGTGTCCATATTGGCAACAGTGGTGGTGTGTGTGTGTGTGTGTGTCAACTTTTAAGAACTGGTATTCCACCCCTTAGAAGAACAATGTCACTTAAATACAATAATCACAAGTCCTAGGTAATTCATAACTTAAAAATTCCTAGCGATAAAATATAAATATAACTAATGAGCAATCATCCCAGAGAACATTTCTGTATTAATCCATCCAGCACTGGTTGTGCTGCCACCTGGCATGGTGCAGTACTTTTCTGAAATCCTAGAGTTTTTAATTACAGACCGTGGCTCCAGCAGGATGTGATTTGGATATCCTGATGCCATTTCATGCACTCCTCGTCTTTCCTTTATGCTTTTTCATTTGGGAGAGACACAAATTTAATGCCCTTAATCATTTCTTCTTAACCTATAACATGCTCTTCTGTGACAAACAGTAATGTAACACACTGACTTGTTTATGGTGATTTCCTCTCATTGTATTTATATTTTCTTTAACCGACTATTTCTAGTCTTTGTATTTATTATAAGTAGTATTGGTGTCAAGACAGCATCTGTCTCATATTCAGGAATACAATATTACTGTATGTTAATGTTGTATACTTCCAGCCAGTAAGAAACTATTGACCCCACTCCAGAAGTGTGAACATCTTCAACTACAGTAAAGCACAGATGCTTTTATGCTCAAAGGTTTATCCATTGTATTATTCTCCAATATATAATATCTATATCTAATAAAATATCTCCAATTATACAATATCCCTGTAAAGAAAGATGTCAAGTATTTGGGAATTACTGTGACTAAAGACACAAGCCTTAGACAGAAGTCCATTTTAAAAATAAGCTGAAGAAAGCCAAATTATATTTAACAACTGGTTACAGGGAGACATCTCTGTATTTGGAAGGATACTGCTTTCGAAAATAGAAGGGATTTCTAGACTCACTCATCCTGCATCTTGTCTGTCAGTTCCTGAATGTTTTATTAAATCTATCAATCAAATTCAATGCAATTTAATTTGAAAAAATAAACATCATTTCATCTGGAAAATGACATGGTGAAACCTGTTGCAGAAGGTGGTCTGAATGTAATAGATGTTGATGTCATGAATGGCACTTTACAGCTAAAATGGTCATTTAAAGTCATTTATTATGAATGCTGAAAGTATATGGTGCAAAATCCCTTCTGAAATCTTTAGTAGATTTGGTGGTATTGAGTTTCTGATGTTGATAAATTACCTATGAAACTCTCCCTATTTCACAAACAAGTCTTGCTATATGGAAACTTACTTACAGGCAGAGCTTTTCATAATGTTCATATGTGGAACAACAAATGTATTCTAATGAAACATAAATCTATCTTTGACAGAACTTGGATGTTGATTGGATGTTGATTGATTTAAGTATGGGTCCATATGTACCAGAAAGGAATATGATGGTGTAATTAAGGCTATTGCTATTCCTATCTCCTTTGTTTCATTTGATAAGGGTCACTTCTCTGGTTCCTGTGCTACATTTTGTTGCACAGGATTCCTTGGCTTATTCCTTGGCTTTCGGTACGTCATGATATGGTGCTGGTACTTTTGCGCTGTGTGTATTGTTATGTTTGTGAGTTGCTCGTTTGGATTTGTATTTTATAGTATGTTTTTCAGTGCAAATTACCTGTACAGCACTTTGGTCAACGTGTGTTGTTTTTAAATGTGCTTTATAAATACATTTGACTTGACTTGACTTGTTTTCCTCTGTAATTTCGATGACAGAAAATGTAATAACAAGGTTAGATTAGAGCTGCTCTCACTGGCCCCATTAAAACAAAGTATCTATTGCAGGAGTACTCTAAAACTGATGTTGTTCAAATTAAGACCAAATATTTAACTATTCCCATACCCCAAAAGAAAAAGAAGTGAATTTTAAAACAATTAACAATATGTATCCATGTAATGATTTCCTTCACCAAAGGTTTAATATTGAATGTAATATTTAACATTTTGTAAGGCTGATACTGAATCATTAGAACAAATTTTTTATAACCGTATATTTTCATCAGCTTTTTGGAACATCTTAACTTTTCAATATAGTAACATTGCTTTGGGAATTTATATGCAGGACAAAAATGTTGAATATCTTGTAAACAATTTGATTCTGCTGGCAAAATATTATTTACACAAATGTAGATTTTTAAGATCTCCTGTTTTTGAAGCGTTTAAAAAATGAATTGACCGTCTTTAAAATCCTTGAGACAAATTAATAGTATAAATTCATTAAAACTACTTGACTCCCTAGGGTGAAATTGTTTTATATATATATATAATTACTTTTAATTATTGTACTTCTTAATTTATTTGCTTGTCAGTTGTATTGTAATCAACTAATGTCACTTTTGTATTCAATAAAGTGAGAAAAAGAACATAAGAAAAACACAAACAAAAACTAGTCCACCCTGATATGAAAAGCCCTGCGTACAGTGGGTGCCTAGTCTCATACATTGGGAGATGCATGACAACGCGGCGCGACAACTTGGCGTGCGCACCCCCGTGCCAGGGACACTCACATCGAGCTTAAACAAAGCTTAAAGCAGAGTAAAGACAACACTCTAGAATTCAGAAATCGACAAATGTCTCAAAAGCCAGAAGACATCCAGCAGTACGCTCCATGGAATGATTTGTGAGATGTCTATTCTGCTTTGATGTATTTTCCCTAACGACACCATGTAGTATACAGTACTTCAGAGACTCATGTTTGTCGTTGCTGTTAATATGTTAAAATCACATTCTCCCTTATTACACTCCATTGTAAAGTGATCAGTAGGCTCAAGAATGACATTACTTTCTGAATAAACCCAGTTTTTGGTTGTTAGACATACACTTATGTAATTTTAATGTTCAGTTAAATTCTTCATTCTCTATTAAGCTTTTATGTCTAATTTTACATTGAATTCTGCTCCATCGTATTTTTGGAAATACCAAAATTGGTTCCATTATAGTTATTGGAATGATTTGTAGTGATGATGGAAGACTTGAGAAACTGTTTTAAGAGATACAATTGGTAATTTTCTGATGGTGCACCTGAGCACTTTAGTTCTTTGTCAACAGCAGCCATTAGAACATCTTACTGTTTGACAAGCTGGCAGTCAACCTCAGGCACTGGTCAGTTTTACCACTGGCTGGTTGTGATGGAAATAAATGCTCAGAATCATTATAATCACCACTGTTGTTTCAATGCATACAGTATGATTTGCATTTTTTCTTTGCACAGGCCTATTGTGTTTTCAGGTGGAAAATCTAAAAATATCTTACACAATATATCACATTAACACATACTATTGAACTGTAAAACATCACAGCTAGGGAGAATCAGAATATGTCTGCATGAGAAAACATGTCAGCATTTCACTTTTTTCTTTTTTCTACTCTGCTTTCTGCCTTTTATCTGCTCCATTCTGTTTTTGCGCTTCTGTTTTCTCTCAGTCATTATGACCTCCTCCGTCAAAGAGGCTGCGTTGGCTTTGCTTCTGGCCATATAATAAGGGCACTTTGTTTTGCTATATATCAGCATCAGCATATGATTGAGCCATGAGTCAGACGCCTCTTCTGCACAGCACAAAGGAAGCATTGTAACCCTTGCTCTATTGTTCTCGCCAGAACGGTAAATATTGTGTCTGGGGGTCTCGCGCTGAAATCCTTACGTGCTGATGAAATGTGAATTCAAATGAGAAAAAATTATAAGAAACAACACAGCAAAAAAAATAAGAGGCATGTATCTGCGACAATCTTTCCATTCTAATACAGTATGCTCCATTGGCATCGCCATTATGCTAATGCACAAGGCAATGCTGTTGAAGTGATTCGTTAGTGTAATGGGAAGAAGCTAATTGAGTGAATTCTTGCCAAATTACCAGACGTGGTTAATCGTCGACCGTGAGCCTCAGTCAGATGTGAACATACATACGCAGGTACAAATGTACTCAAAAAAAACACACACGCTTGCACAAATGCATGCAAAGGTGTCTACAAGAAGGGTGACTGCACTTCACCTATGACAGGCACTCCATTTAGAGGAGCGGTGATACACAGGTGCTCACTGCTCTGAGACAGACAAGATCTTAGAGTGGAATTGACTGCATGATGAGGAAAGAAAAAAAGATGTGAATATTGAGCAGCTCTCTCAGCTGCAATACAGCACAACAGTCAAAACCTAGTGTGTCTTTCAGTTGAGTCACTCACACACAGAAAGTGGTACATCCTTAAGGAATACTATCCAAGCCCATGGCGTTTGCAAAGCTGGCACGACGACAGGTGATACAGATGATTTTTGCTTCAAGAAGGTATGCAGCATGTCAAGCAAATGACTCAGACTTTACCGAAATAACTTGCTCATTTACACAGGAGCCTTTTTGCTTGTTGCAAAAGAGCAGTGTTGATTAATCAGTAAGAGTTACCTCCCTTCTCTACCCTAATCTGGATGTGTATAAGTATGTGCGAGAGTGTGGGTGTGTTGAGAGAGAGTACACTCTGGATAATGTCACATTAGCATACTTCTATCCCCGCGCTGTCACTCAGTGTAAAATAGAAGACATACCTGTAGAGTCAGCCCTATACTGACTCCACAAATATGTCTCTAATGTCATCAGGAGTCAGCCATGTGTTTCACCACAGCGGCTGGCCTAACAGCCCCATGTAACTCACCGGGGGCTGAGCCAGGGCATGGATACATTAGCTTTAATGGAATACAATGGGTATGGTTCAGCCAAGTAAAACACAATGTGGTGAAAGTTCACATTTTCTGCTGAAATCATATGAAATGTTAGGCATGAGAGGTGTGAATGCAGCAATATCAAAGTCTTACAGCTGGAGGACTGCTGCCATCACGGCTGAAATAAGCAAGTGAAAGCTGCAAATTCCTACTCTGAAATATTTTAGCCGGTTGACACAGCAGCCAGACGCCACACTGAAGGACTGGAATGCCAGTGTAGCCACCCCTTGTGTCATCTGGTTAAGGCACACACAATATTCCCAAATGTGCATATTAAGATGAAATGATGACTGGAGCTTCATTCAGATTGTAAAAGTTCATAACCTGATATTACTGTTCTGATTCATTTCTACAGTTGTCATTGTGATAGATAACTGACTGAATTACTAGTCTCAAGGCTTGTAATCTATATTGTCTGGAAGTGAATGGGAGTGAATGAGCCTGAGAGGCTTAGCAAACTGGAATATTTTTTAATAATTGTGCATGTAAAAGGTGTCACAAGTAAAACAAAATGGACAGAAAATGTAAAACATGAACACAAACCACGCTGGAATTGCACTCTAAATCCCCACAGTTCCCAGGGCATGTGTTCAGAGGTTGGAGCTGTTGCCCTCATACAAATAGACTAGCAGGTAATGTAAATGTATGAGTGGTCAAGTATTATCATGTAAAAATCCCACTGAGATTTGCTCAAGAATTCTGATATTGAATATTATGCTGTGGCAAAAAAAAGGGGAAAAGCTTCAAGCAGCACCAAGCAAGATTTTTATAATGTAAAAAATCAGCCTTCCTTTTTAGTCTAATGGTAAGGCTGTATGAAGAACAGAAGAGAAGAGTGTCCCCTCTTCATTAAAAGAGTCCATATATAATCAACCTTTTTGCCCCAGTGAAATTCTTGTGTTAGGTATGGGCACTTTGTCCCAAGACGAGTGTTCCATCCAGAGAAAAGCTGGACTCAGATCTTTGGCCTCTCTTTTTCCTTTGGTATAATGTATCACAGACTGCTCAGGCTGGTAAACATGAGCTCAGTGTGTGCAGTTTACAGACTAAACTTCAAACAGCTGGTAATTCATCACTATGAAAGTGAAGCTGTCAGTTACACTTTATACAGCTGCATCAGACAGCTAATATCAGGCCTTAAAGACAGGTTTACAGCCATAATGAAAAATGACACTTGCCAGAAATGTAACATACTGAATTATAATAAGCTGTAAGCTAGTATTAAAACATAGTATTGATAATTTGTATTTTAATTATTAATAATGATTATTCAAACCAGGATTAGCACTCGACCTCTTTGATCCAGACTGAAATACTGCAGCACATATTGGATGGATAGCCTTTTGTAGAGACATTCATGGTCCCTGGAGGATGAATTCTACTGACTTTGGTGATCCCTTGACCTTTCCTCTGGTGCCACCAGCAGGTTGATTTGTGGTTTTGTTTTGAGTGAAATATCTCGACAACTTTAATGGATTGCCCCAAAATTTGGTACAGATATTTACGTTCTCCTTAGGATGAACAGTGATACCTTTGGTGAACCTCTGACTTTTCATCTCTTGCCACCAGTAGGTAAAATTTTTCACATGCCTCAACATCTTCCAAATGGATTGCCCCAAAAGTTTGCACAGACATCTGTGGTCCCAAGAGGATGTATTGTATTGTATCTTTGGTGATCCTTTAACTTTTCTACCAGCGCCACTATCAGGTGTAATCTTAACTTGTACAGTACTTTGGTTTATGACTAAATACCTGCAAAATTAATGACATTCCCTTAAGCTTCAGATGTAGTATTTTGTGTTTAGTGTTAATTAGCGTATGTTAGCATGTTAACATGCTAAACTAAGATGGTGAACATTGTAAATACTATACCTGTTTAGTATCAGCATTGTGAGTGTGTCAGCATGCTGATAGCTGACACACTCACAATGAGTGCTGTTAGCATTTAGCTCAAAGCACCACTGTGCTGAAGTGCAGCCTCACAGAGCTGTTAGCATGGCTGTAGACACTAAATCTTCTTTTATATTTTATATATTATTATATATATTATATATATTAATTTATTTTTTATTTTATTTTAATTCTCTTGGAAAAGGAACCTGCTTTGCTGTCACTAGATAATATGCCATTGATTTACACCTCCGAATGGCCTCTCCTCACTTGTTTGCACATTCACATGATTTCCTAACTCAGAACTTCACTTTATAAAATGACTGTTTAGATCTCCCTCTCTACATCCCAAAATAAAGGTTTCTCAACATTTGGCATTGAAGAAACCTTGGCTATTGCTCAATAATAAGATTAACAGTTAAGATTGATAGGTAACATTGAACTGGATAACATTGTCATTAAACAACACAAGACAAGGTCAAGACACAAGGACTTCATAAATGCATAGTCTCTTGCCTGCTTTGTGCTTCTGGTGATGCGTACAAGTTACAAGAAACCTTCCCTGTGCCCACAAAGGGGCTCACCTCTTGGCTTTGTGAGGGATTCTTTTAAAGCAAAGTATGTGTGTCCTTACTCAGCAGAATACACTGTATATAGAGGTTATCTCTGCAGTGGCACTGTGTCCCATACCCTTTCTATTCATCAGTGGTATCTAGTGGTCTTGAGGTGCAGGAGGGTTAAACAGGAAGAACACTGTCCCACACCTTCTGCTAGCTTTGCAACGTGTCGCAGAGGAGCAGGTGGTTTCTGGCTGACCTATTACAGCATGGTCTACAGTTCATCAGGTTTCTAATGTGGCTTATTGCCATGGCAGGAGGTGAAGTAGTCAATCTCTGTTAGCTGAGACTGCTTGGGTAAATAGGATGTGAGGCTAGTTCTATGATCACAGAGCTCTCTGATGAGTTTCATAAGTTGTTATAGTTCAAGGATAATGTTGCCTTTTATTGGGAGCAACCTGGTAAGAGTTAGAAAGCTCATCCTGATTCAGATGCAAATTTTCAGTGTGTAGGGGTAAGCGATCACAGTCCTGTCAGAAGGTTCTACACTGCAAGAAAACCAGGATTTGTGACAGTAAGCAGCAATTAAACATGCCTTTACCCAATTCTAAAAAGAATGAAATAAAACAAAAAAAATGTAAAAGGTAAAATTACCCAAGCAAACAGATTCAAGTGTGTGCAATGTGAGTGCTCTACTCTCTGCAGCTGTGTTTTGTTTTCAAATATACAGCAATTACAAATGTGTGTTACAAAAGTGTCAATAACATCCATTATATCAGAATTTCCAGGCATTATTTAGAAACTGTTCCTAATAGTTTCATATCATAATATGTAAAGCTGTTTATTCATTCTTTTTTTTTTTTTTTTTTTTACCATTGATGCTATTATTATTACCTAAAACTGGGATATGAAGTTTGAGCATAACAACATTTTACTTGTTATACAAATATGCCTGTGTCTGTGCCTCTACAAGTGTCATCATAGAATTAGAGTTACAGTGCATGCTGTTATTCCTGGGAGCCCATGTTAGCCAACCTTGAAATGACACAGGTTTGTTAGACACACATGGCCCATTATTGAGTCCATTCACCTGTTAGTTGCAAGAATGCTTTCCAATGACAAGGACAGCACTCAATGGTGCAAAACAATAATTTAAGGATTAAATGGCACCTTCAGACTAAAGGATGTAGAGACATTTTCAAGTGATTCTTCAGATACCTTATTGAACATTGCTGGGTGAGAGAGCTGTGCAAGCTGACATGAGAACCAGAGGATCAGCACAGGCTGCTTATTTTGTGGCACCAGAGCAGAGCATTTTCATTTGTGTGGACTCCTGTGTTAAAGAGGCTGTTTTTAAATCATCCTTTCAATCCTTGTCTATTCACACCCGTATTCCAGTGTGCAGCCGAGAGGGCAGAGTGCACCTACACGTCAATTTAGAATGGGGAGAAGAAAAAAAGATGTGCTTGAGATGTCTGTTTACATGAGAATAAAGGATAACCACCAGTCAAGCAGAGCTGAGTATTAACCCATATCATGGGATATCAGGCTGCCAGCATGCATTTCATATTAAACCAGGTAACAATGAGGACAGGGACAGACCAAAAACATTTGATAACAATGGTGGGTTCATAAGAATAACATGTTTAATAATTACTCTCAATTTTAGCAACATGGTCACATGATACTATTTAGAAAAAACATGTAAGTTGGGAACTTTTCACTTCAACAATGAGGCAATAAAAAAGGTGTCTTTAACACACACCATAGCTACCTGCTGACCTGTGTACCAGGATGTTGTGTACTTATATGTATACTAAATGGATTTACACTCTAGCCTGCACTTTCCAAAATAAGATCAAGCATAATTGCATGTAGTAACCAGATCAAGTGAAATTTTTTGCAAAACATTCCTACATTCCATTAGTCATTACAGACCAGTTGCTTATGTAACACAGCTTGAGCTAGAAATTAAAATAACATCGCTTGTAACCTTTCAGAACAAAGTATTAATGGTAATGTTTTGGCCATTTATTTGTTTTTTCAAATCCAAAAATGTATTTTCCAAAAATATTTCAACATGACCTTTTATATTTTATGTTTATGTACAAATTGTATAGTGTTACACAGTAGCTATTGTAACTGCTAAATGACTGGCACTTACCAAACACAAATTAGTCAGCACAGTCATCAGAAATCATTGCAACTTGGTTGTGCACACTGCACTTAGTGTGCCACTGTTGTTCTGCTGTCAGGTTCATCTCATCTGAGCTAGCTTTGTCATACTCATACTCCAATTCTGCTTCGGAATTATAATTGATCATTTGGCACCAGGGCTGAACTGGGACAAAAAATCGGCCCTGGCATTTTGGCCTAGACCGGCCCACCACAGTCGATCACACACCACCCATCCCTTGCCACTCCCTAAAAACATTAAAGCTGTGTAATGAGTATGAGTATGTCAGGTAAAGAAAAAAAGATGAACATTTTTATCAAAGTAATATATCAGTAGAATGCTGAAAATTATATTTATCAATCATCATCAGTCTTTTTATACATTTATATGAGATTAGAGCTACGTGTGTAGTCATTTCCCTGGAGCTTTTATTTTCATTTGTACCAATCTTGAAAATTGGTTTATCAGAATGTGTAACTCTGCACAACCCTGCTGATACAATGGATAGAAATCTTTTATTTTTTTATGTGTGACTTAAAATGTAAATTGGCAAAATGTGAATATTTCACTATTAATGTAATTAAAAACAGAATTGTGAAGCCTGTCAGAAATGTACTTAATCTTCCCTGTACCAATATGGCGGCCGCATTGACGCATCAGTGCAGTGAACAGCAGCAGCCAATGTGGTAGCCTATTGTTTATATAACTTTTTGGACATTTGGCAGCATCTGCCTGAAGGGCCTGTCTTGTTTTTTGGCCCCGCAGTTTCTCCATGCCTCCCCTGCATTTTGTCTTATCCATTTTGGTAGCCTACTCTTTTTTTGGAGATTCATGCACTGTTTAATGAAGGCACTGAGCCCAGAGGAGGAGGGGTTTAAAGATGTGATTGGGCCAGCCCAGTGTCAATTAAGAAAGAAAGAATGGGCCGATTTACCTGTTTTATGGGCCGGTCAGACAAAAATAAATAAATAAAAGACAGTTGTGTTGGCCCAAAAGGCACGTCAGCCCAGAGGGAAAGTGCCCAGTCTGCCAGATGGCCAGTCCAGCCCTAACATATGATCCTTATCATCAGCTGCTTCAGATATATCTTCATTTTCAGAGTTACTGTCATCACAGCATGCCATTATCACAGAAAGTTCTGCTCTGCAGTGAACCTGACACACCGGCGCTGCTCTGTGACAGTATACTAACATGAGCAAACTTCTTCATCTTTAATTTATCAGTGTCACAAAATGAGGCCAAACGGGAAAACACAACATTACCTGCTATTACCTGCTACCTGCATACCTTAAAAAAAAAAAGAAAAAAAGAAGACACTTACATACCTCAGGCGTTCGAATCCTCAGACTTTTTCTGAAAAACATCAGAAAAAAAAGATTTTTAACACCATAATTTATTTTTTAACACAAACAGTTTAAGGAATAACAGGCACTTTAGGGCATAATTGAATAAAATGATGTGTTAGAATGGGTATGGGTATGTAATATTAATAATTAATATTGTCTAATAAAAAAATGAGGGTTTGAGTGAATGTGTTGATGTTTTCCTTGATAGGTTCCACTCTACAACACACACACACAACTGTTTAGTAATTATTTTAATGTGATTCAGATGATCTCACCTGTTACATTCATGGACTGATCTTGTGCGTTGCCTCACCATTTCTTAGCTGGATGACTGGAACCCATGCTGGCCAGATGTTGAACAGATTCATTTGATTTATTACAAATCTGGATTTGAGAGTAAACATGGCTTACCAACACAACTGCACCACAGAATTTGAAATTTGAAATTATAGCATACGTCAGGAGCCCTGAACCATTATGTTTGAGGAAATGTGAAGTCCTCCTCATGATGACAATTTTGCACTTTGCTATAAGCACAGAGCTAGTTTCATTATTGCTCTTGACTGTAATATTCCTTGTGTGTCTTCCCAGAAAGCATTTGATTGATGGTGATGTGCAGGAGGTGGCCAAGTTACACCTGAACAAATGATTTGGTAACTTTTAGAAACTTATTATTTTAACAGCTTACACTATTCAAACCATTTGTGGACTCATCACATAAACACATTATAAGTTCATCTTTTTCAGCATCATGCTGTTAGCAGCTGTGAATAGCCTTATTTTCATGATGTATTTACACAGGATTTCAACTCTGGTGCGAGCTGTCACATCTGTTCAATGTCAAAATATTTACTGGGCTTTCACTCCACCTGTCTTGCCATAATAAAAGCTGTCACATTCCACAGCTATCATCAAGGGGAGCACAAAATAAGATTTCTTCTCTTTCTTTGTGTATAGGTATCTCTACTATGCAGGGATAGGAATGGGCAGAGCCACATCCACCTTGAAATCTGTTGCAGTTTGATCACAAATTCATTTTCAGCTTTTGTAGATGTTAATGAAATGCAACATTACAAAGTCTACTTCATGAATATGGAGGATCTTCATGTACATTTGTGTAGTTTGTACTGCTTATACACTTCATATTGTACTTCTCATTCCTCCATACTTGAATTCATGACTGGAAATCAAGTGACACCTCACTGACTTGTGCACTGATCTTCTCTATTTCTATAACTATTTCATTTTATGATTTGACTTTTTTTTGAGTTATTAAGCTTTAACTAAAAGATGTAGACTTCTGCAGTGAAGTCACCCTGTCACCAGCTGCTCTGAGTTGCCTCTCCAACTCTTCACCACTGATGTATTATGCTGGATATTAAGCTAATAACATGCATCGCCAGAGAAAAGTGTTTTGTAGCTCACAGGACCCAATTCAAGGTAATGTGCCTTCAATTTTGACCAGATACACTTGACAGAATTTGGTGCATAGCATTTTAACGTTTATATGCAAGAGAAAATACAAGATGCCAGAATGAGTTAGCATGGTCCTTAGAGTGTGGAGTGATGTTTATTTTGTTGCCTTTTCCACTCCTTGAAACAGTAACTGCTGCAGACCAGAGAAATGAACGAGTGCACTCTCTGAACAATTGGTTACACTAATGGATCAATTTAGCTCAGAGGAGAAGTGAAAAGCAAGCCACAACTGATCCAGGTCTACTGCAAAAGTGCTGACAATTTCTGAGGTGATCACAGTATAACTAGAATAAGCTTCTCTGTAACTCTAGAGTGGCTTTTAATGACTTGGGTACAATCCAGGTGTGTGTGTGTGTGTGTGTCTGTGTGGTAGTTATGGGTCTGGGTGACGGCAAAAGTATCCCATCTTAGCTCTTTCTTGTTACAATCTAATGTTTGCTCAGTAAGTATTTATAAAACTTTCAGACTATGATCTGTTGTACTTCAGCTGCTTTTATTCAAGCATATCTCTTGAGGTACTGCACACTTCAACATGTTTTTTGAGCTGTAAACTAAATGATATGAATGTACTGTGATGAAACCATAGACTGTATATAAAGATGGACGACACATCTCCACTTCCTCCTACTGTACAAAAATAAAGTCAAAATACCCCGGATACGGGAGCTGCCATCTTGAGCTGGTGACGTCATTTGGAGCCAGAGTCTGTGCAGTAGTGATCCACGGTGGAGCCGCGGTATCGAGTTCCCGCCTATACAGCCACCTGAGCCAATCACGAGTACACTCACAGTTGTCAATCATGACGTGACACCCCGTTTTTATAGCATCAAATAACTAATTAAAACCAAACTGATCAGAAAAACGATCACTTGAACAAACATCAGCGTGATAAGAACTACCTAAAATGACAGAAACCATCTTTGGGAAAAATGTATTTGACGTGTACTTTGACTTTTCAGTTTGTGTTTATGACCTATACTGCAGCCAGCCACCAGGGGGCGATCCAGATGTTTTGGCTTCACTTTTGGGGAGCTGTCATGTCGTCCATCTTTATATACAGTCTATGGATGAAACACATCAATGCTGCTGTTAATATTGACATTTCTCACCAAATGTATAAAAATCTGCATTTTATGGGTTGAAAATGGCTCTTGGAAAATGGAACCTGCAAGCCCAATGCTGACATAGAGTCAACTGGTTGGGACCTGTCTATGTCATGAAATGTATATAAAAAAGACTCTAATCAGTGTCAGTCTTCCCTGACCCACACACTACGTAGCCACGAGGCCACACCTCCTACAGTTGTTGTTCCCTCACTCGTTGCATTTTTTAAATTTGCTGGGTGAGAGGGTTCTAGCTGAATTCGAGGGTGTAGTTACACTTAAAGGACATTACTTTTCATGTATTCCTGTATGTACAGTAGATTATGGATAAGCACAGAGTGTAGTCGCCACTGAGGCAAAAATTTGCAGAAACTGGAATTAAGCTCTGTCTGCACTGGAGGACCTCCTGTGATTTGGGATTTTAGGATTAATGAAGTCTGTGTTTCACTCACATTTACTGATTTGAGCTCATTCTTTCTCTGAATGGGTCTACATGCTGAGTTCCTAGATGAGCCTCTGGAATTTGCATGTAAAATGCTATCAAAGCTCACATTAATAATTTCCACTGGCGGCATTATCTCAACCTAAAAAAACTGGAAAGTCTAGTAATTCTGGAAAACTAAAGACACCAAATTACTGACATGCTTCATTCAAATGATCAGATGTCCGATGTGTTAGGCAAAATATGGTGGTTATTATTACTTGGCAGATTACAGAAATGGTAGATCTGCATGGAATTAAAAGCACAGAGGACCACCATTGTGTTCCCTGCAGACAGGCCTTCAGTGTGACCTTAAACAATGACTGAAAGTAAAGAGAAAGTCAACAAAGGTATTGTGCTGTTACACCCTGTTAATGTTCTAGGAAGCATACCATGTAACTGCAATCCAGCTAGGGACCATGACTTTTTTTTGTCTGAGCAACACAATGTATATCTAATTAGTAATTGGAGATATAAGAATATCACGCTTGGACTCTGCATCATAAGAAACTGCAGTAAAGTTAAATATGTCTACTTAGAAACATAGAAACTTAGCCTATACTATGATGCAGGTTCGGCATCGTACCTTTCTACAAATTAGTGAAAGGACACATGTCGACTGTGGCTATTTACATCATATATAGTATGATCAGTTCTGCACGGGCATTTTTTCAGTCCACCAGTGATCTGACCACACACACTTTGGTGTTGTTGGTAGCTGAACTGTAACCAAGACACTGAGAGCTTTCATTTAAATATATCACTTTGCACATAAAATCAAATCAGCTGTGTTTTTGCAATCATTTGTCATAAATGTGTTACACATTGGTGGTGCATTGTAAAAACGTACTTTCTATGAAGATAATATATATGTAAATTGTGTTAAATCATCTTCTTTAGTTATTTGGTTAAAGGAGTTGCACCAATAATGTTGTAGATAGTTAATGCCTTTTATCAAATTTAGGGATAAAAAATGTTAAAGGCATAAATGTGTCAATTGATTCACAGCCACAGACAGGGTGGGAATAATGGAATGTCATGTTGATTGCCAGCCCACCATCATGCCAGACACTCAGTCATCACATTGTCTATGCAAAGCTCATTGATCTCCATCTACATACATGTATGCCACTTTTGTATTCATAGTTTGGTGGGAGTGATTGCTGCCAAGCAACAAGGTCTTGGTTTGTTTGCCTTTGGCCCATGTGAGGCTCTGAATCAGCCCTTTGTGCTTGAACAACAAAGCACACTGTACTGTAGGCCAGTGATTTATGTACCATACAAAGCATGTGCCTCCAAAGGCCCACATGCTTTACTCATTGGTTGTCTGCATTTCTGAGAACCTCTAAATTATTGATGAATAGACCAGCCCATGAAACAAAGTTGTATTTTTAAAACAAAAAAGGAAAGGAAAATGGAAAAGACAAAATGTTCCAGATTTTTTTAATCTCTAGGTAGTGAAGGATTATTTTTCGCTTATTCAAATGTTACAGTTTTTGATGCAAATTACTTTGCTTCCATTGTCTGGTCTTTGGCGAATGACTAAGTGAGCACAGGTGGGCCACATTTGACAGGCATTAGGAGGGAGCTCCAGCAGATTTGGCACAGCAACACAGACAGGTCTTATACAGTTATTTAGTCGTCTCAGGAAAGCTTTCAATTTTATGCAAAATGCAGGTTAATCAAATGAATATGAATGGATAGTAAATGGCTGGTAAATAAAGAGCACTTTCAGCAACATTATTTTCTGTATTCTAATGTAGTTTCAGTATCACCGCCTATCATTATATATTCTAATATTATCTTTTTTCTAATTATCATCTAATGTTTCATCTAATTATACTGTACATACAATACCTATATACTAAACTAATTCAAGGAGGAGTAGCTTTGCCATCTCTCTCTGCCACTAATAGTTCTGTATTTGCCGATAAAGAAAATTAGTCTCTTTTGCCATCAACCATGCCTCAGCTGTGGGCCATTTTCAAAACTATAATAGTATGTACAGCAGGGATAACTTACCATGTGACTTGACTCAAACGCAACATATTGTTTGGTTATTCTTAGTCAGATTTATGTTACATTTATGTCAAAACTCTTCTTCTTCTTATTATTATTATTATATGAATAAAGTCATTTCACTAAATTCATATTCAATCTTATGACTGGCGGTCTGTTTTTCCTCCCCTTCATACCTCATTGGAGTTCCTGATCCCATTCCATATAGTAATGTGTCTCTCACTCCAGGACATAATGGAAGGCATGAGAAACGTACTTGGCAGCACAGGATGAGATTAAACATAATAAGAAATCGCCGTGTCGATATGTAAAATTTCACATATTTGTGGATTCAGCCTAAAGGTCACAGAAACCTACTAATGACTAACAGTCTCACTGGAGTACAAAATAATCACTGTAAAGGAGGTAAGGGGAGAGTGAAAGAAGTACTCTGTTGTTTTTTGACAGCTGCTGCCGTTGTGTCCTTGAGCAAAGCATCATTATACCAATATTTAACAATGCTAAAACCTGTCTGCTCAAAGAGGTCTTAGATAACCAGTGGTGGAAATTCATATAATTTACTTAAGTAAAAGTAGTAATACCACACTATTAAAAAGCTTAATTACAAGTAAAAGTCCTGAGTTCAAAATTAAGTAAAAGTACAGAAGTAATGGTATCATAATGTAGTAAAAGTACTCATTATGCAGAATGGCCCCTGTCAGTGTTATTTTATTATATTATTGAATCATTAATATTGATGCAGTAACATGTAAGCAGTACTTTGATGTTGTCCTTGTTTGAAACAGAGTTTGAGTTTGGGAGGGGTCTTGAAAAACTGATAACTTATCAATCATTAACTTACAGCATTTCTAATGTTGCAATGAATGACAGCCTTTAAGAAATAATTACAATCAAATTAAACTCCAGAATCCTGTCATCTGTAGGTTTAAATATGTGCAGCTCTGGACTGCTCAGTGCAGCTGACTTTTTCTTTTGTCAGTAACGCATAGTCTATAACATGATCGCTCTGGACACGTGCAGGCTGTTTTCATGACTTTGGGCTGCTTTTGTGTGCTATTGTTTTGTGTCCCTGTGTGTAAATTGTGTGTGGATTTGATGTCAAATAGGTCAGTGATTTGCTTGCAGTGATTGGGCTGCAAATGTCATGAACTTGGACACAGGAATGCGGACTTAAAAGCACGACTCTTCAAACAGAACAAAAAACTTTACTGAAGCAAAAGTACAAACGAAAGCGCTCTCAAGGAGGGTGACCAAAAAACAGTACAACACAAAACGCTCTCAAGGATGATCTTCAAAAAACTTAACACAAAACGCTCATACAGAGGATTATCAAAAAATACAAAAGAAACGCAAAGCACCAAAACATGAGAATAACCTGAAGCAAGGGAAACGCTAGATCGCTTGAGTCGCCTGGACATGCAGACAGGACAAGACGAACTGGCACAGGACAAAGGGAAACAAGGACTATATGTACAAGAGGGAAGGGAGCACAGGTGAATCCAATCAGGGGCGGGGTAGACAATCACAACGGCGGGAAAACACACATAGGGAGGAAGTCCGGTTCTGAAACGAAAGGAAAGGTTAATACACAATAAAACAGGAAGTGCAAGACGAGACTAGACGTGAGTGAATCTAACTTGACATGAAACTAACATGAAAACACTTAACATGACATATTAACAGATTTTCCGAGACACCACAGCAAACTGGTATGGTCCATGCAGTGTTGCAGTGCAAAGATGTTATCAGACAGGGATGGACATCCCCTGCCCACTGTCTCCCACTGGCGCCTCCTGCCAGTGCGAGCAACAAGTGGATACCTTACTGCTCTTCTCATCAACACACCTCTGCTCAGCCACAAAAACAACTTTTCAGAATAGACTAGAAACACCCTGCACTAACAATTATTCTGCAGTGTGACCATTTACTTGTAAATAAATCAAATTTATCACCAAGTAGTGAGTTATATTTTTTAAAATATCTGATAAGTTGGAAGAAGGCAGTGATAACCTCTTCTCTCTCTCTCTCTCTCTCTCTCTCTCTGGTGACTGCCCTACTCGTATTTCTGCTTTAATTGAACTAAAATCACAGCTCCGTTCACCGCATGTTTATATGGAGAGTTAGCCGGTGTTTCCTGGAAAAGATCAGGTTTTCTGAATAAACAGTACCTGGGTAATTTAAGGTGAAAAAGGAGTGAACATAATGTTGGTCCACATCCTGTAGCGGGGCACCGCTGACATTTTCTCAGCTGCCTTGTCAAACTCTGTGAAAGGTTTTGGGCTATCAGACTCCCTTTGTGGCCTTTAGAGTCAGTACATGATGGTCTTATGCTGACAATGGTTAATTTTCTTCCAAATTGTACATTTCCTGCGTTTATCAGACAACTAAATGGAAATTCAGATTGCTTCTCCATTTCTATTCAAAAATCTGGGAAGTGGAAGGCATTGATAAATCACAAGCAATCCATTAGCTAAATTTTAATAAGATATCCAATCAACAGGGCATGAGGGCACGTGCATGCAACCCGGGTGTAGCTAATGAAAATGATTGGTAGTTTGCATTGGCCTAGACTGAGCCTGGTGGAAAACAAAACAAATCTTAGCAATTGCATTCTGCTGGGGGAGAGTGTGGCTCTTAAATGCAAGATTAATTTGGGTGTGCATCTTCGCAGCACCAATCACTGAGTGGAAACATGGTGAAATTACAAGAGGAGAAAAGGTACATAAACCGCACCTAGTCAACACAAATCAATGACAGTTAATTAAATGGCGAGATTGGGTAAACACAATATTGAAACACCTGTAATGGCAGCCCACACAGATTTTGCCATCTAGGCTGAGAGTTGTAAATAAAGATTCACAAGCACTACAGTAAAGCCTCACCTGCAGGCAATGTCAGGCGACTGTGCTTTATTGTTTACCATGAATGAGTTTCTAAATTGAACTGAATTCTGAGTTTGCTCAGCATGGAGAGTAAACACTGCTTTCAGTAGCTTATCTATAGGGTTTGATGGCATTGCGGCCCGTTTTAAAGAAAGAACAGTGGCTCCTGGTCTGCTGTTGGGTTCAAATGAGAACATGTTCTTACACCTTATACTCTCTCATATGTAGCAACACTATCTCACTGCTTAGAAATGCCCCCCAGCCAATGGTAGGCTACATCTTCCTAACAGCAGCACATACATGCTAATGGTTCACTGAATACATAAATGAGCTGAGCTGAGTGTGAAGAAAACAGCATCTAATTACCCTGAAACAGTTAAACTAAGTGAAACTGTTTTACCTGTACTTCTAATAAGCGAGAGAGTTTGTAAAGGTTTTCAGGTTTTCAGGTTGGCTGAGGTGTTATATATTAGACCTGCAAAAGAAAAACTCTTCCACCAAAAATTGTTTGAGATTTTGGGATTTTCTCAAATTACAGTAAGTTATTTATGACCTCTATTGCATTACAAAAACAAGGTTCTTTTCTTAACACTGCATGTCCCAGTTCCATACCACATACTAATTGTATTCAGTGTGTATCATATAGTAATTGTCTTAGTACACCGTTTTTGCAGTGTCATACTTTTTGCTGTTAGTATACCAAAAAAATCAACCAATTGCACGTGTGCTGATGCACGTCAATCAAACTGCGATGCTGGAATGTCATTTCCAATTAAACTTCTCAAGTGTTTACAAAACTAATTTACTGTTTCACTGTTTACATTTTTTTTTCTACTGTCAGTTCCTCCTCCGTTTTTCTTTTTTTGTGTGAAAAGAACTCTCAAAATGAAGCATTTTAGTCTGTGAACTTTTTTGGGTATATTGAACTTTCTCAGTTGTTCAGTTTGAACACATCACACACTTATAAATTACAGTGTAGTATGGAATTGGACTGCAGTCTGTATCTATACACTATCTGCTATACACTAATGCCATGATGCACTACTGTTGACAATGAGCTACTACATGAGCCATTACAGGTAATATAGAAAGAAATGGTTGTACTTTATTGTTGTGGACAAACATTAAATTATAAGAGCATTGCACTGAAGGACATCAATAAAACTGGCAAATTGGAACATTCCTGTCAATTTCTATTTTTCAGCCTGAATAAAAAGCAATTATCTTTCCCTAGCATTTATTCTATTATTTTTTTATTGTCTGAGCGGTTGTTGGAACTGTTGCACCACAGTTCTGTTTTTTGTTTGTCTTTATTTATTTATTTATTTTTGTCTTTTGTCTTTTTTTCCAGCTATGAGTAGCTCTTTTGTATTTTTCACTGTGTATCCATCAACCACACCTCACTCAAAAATCAAGCAATGCTGCATGCTTTTAAAGTGTGTTTCATTTAGTTGTTTTCCCTTGAAAAATACAGCTAGAATTACATTATGTTGTACAATTGGGGCAAGGCTCACATTTCTGTTTAAGCCCTACCCCCCCACCACTCCCATCAATTTGAGCTACTGTGGCCTGTAACTGCAACTCAGCAAAGTATCCCTAGGAATTACATCAAAATTGGATGTTTCGACTCCTCTCAATTTATTTCCAGTGCCAATGCAGTAGTGTGCCCTATATGTATCAAGGTGGACAGTGAAGGTGTGGATGTCAGGGTGGTGGATGGACACACGTCTTTCATGCAGAAGACAAGAGTTTATGTCCTGTCACAGACCAGCAATTATTTTTGGCCTTTTTAATAAAGGTAACCACAATCTTAACATGAGAAGATTTGGTAGGAAGGGAGGATTGGAAAAATGGTGGCACTGGATGTAAAAGAAACGTTGTCATTGAGAGCAATCTGGGGTTTTTCAGAATCCTTTATTGACTTTCTTGTCTGGTGATACAATGGCTGCGACAACATTCAGTAATCACATTTTTATTCCAAATCAATGGAGACTGGAAGCTGATTTTTGGTTCAGATAATGGTATTCACCTACAGCCCAATCTCCCCTTGCAGATGTACTGCAGTCATTATTTTATTTTTATTTTATTTTTGCTTTACGACACTACAAATCTTAGTTATTTCCCATTTAAATGATTTGTCATAATTATTACCAGCTAAAAGGTCATGATGATGATGTTTATGGGCATATTCTGCAAGAATCTTCATTTTACTCTGAATAAGCTGACACTCTTTCACAACGGTTCTACATCAGTGTTTCTCAATGGCTCCATTCAGGCTGAGGCTTGCTCTTATCAGAGGGGAGCTTGGAGTGCTCCTCCCCATGAGGTGGAGTGAAACTGTGGATAAGATGACTTGCAGTTGATGATACAATTACACCAGGCCCCTCAGGAAGCTGCCCTGATGAGGCACTGGCATAACTTTGGAATTACTGTAGCAGAGTTTATAATGAAGTCCGGGAATACGCAATTAGCATATGCCATTTGATGATGTGATATTAACGTATTGTTTTATCAGCTGCAGCTTAATTAATATTTCATAATGCTTAGCATACACTTTAAGCTTGCTGTTCATAAGCGGGGAGAAAGACAACACAGTAGACTTTCTTTTTTTTCTCCTGGAAGTGTGCGATAAGCTCTAGGGGTGATCATGGAGTTATGTCAGTGATCAATAATAAACAGAGTGCTTAGTCCTTCTGAGATTCATAAATTGCACTTTTTGGAGTCTCATTATTCAGAACAACCATAGCAACATGTGATTAATTACCATGTTCTAATTAGACTTGCAGTGTTGGAAGGTTTTAGATGATTTCATCTCCAGGAATATTTATCACATTTCCATACTGGTATTCAGATAAGTCTCTCTCCCCATCTGCTACATGCAGCAGGCCCACACAAACATGCCCAAAATCTGTTGAATGGAAAATAGATCTGCCACCAGCAAGAGGCAGTTTTTTTGTTTGTTAATTTATTTGTTGTTGTTTTTTTCCCTCTGGCATGAAGGCCAATACTGGCTGGATGTCCAATAAGTCAATAACCTTACCAGAGCTGTGGGATTGAAGGTTAGGGTCATAAACGTACCCAAATATACGTGCCATAAAATTGAGGTGACCCCCTTTAGGGCTCCTAAATGTGCCACTTTAAAGTGAAACACAGTGGAGCAGAAGGCATTGAATTCTCAGCAGGTGTGTCCTTCGCTTAGCTTTGTGTTGACATTGCTGTTTTATTGGAGGAGATGGAGTGATTGCAGAGTGCTGCATGCTGCCATTTTATGATTTCACTCCAGCAACCAGTATTTTCATACCATCCTGTGTGGTCTGAGAGCAAAGCATTTAGCACTGTGTGGACATCTGAATCCATTTCTGAACACATTTTGGCTGCTAGCAACAATATTATAAATACTTTCGCAATGCTCAGCCCACCAGAGCTATCACATTTTTCTTCTTCAAATGTCACTGACCATGGCTAATTCAGGGGCTATTTTCTGGGATATAAGGCCGAAATTTATTCAATTCTCAATTTATGTTCGATAATGAGGAGAGCTAGAGGTGGGCTGCATGGTGTCATAAACACAGAGATAAAAAAAAAGAAAAACAAACTTTCTTTTTGAGGAGATCTAGAACTGGTGATGTATTTAAAGGTTACTACCCGCGTAACGAGGAGCTATGTGTCCAATCCCACCTCAGATCATTACGTGAATCCAGCACATCATATTTACACGCAAACCTGCGTGATCTGACCAATTTAAGTTTTTCAACTCAGTGATCTCATAATGCATCTTCCTTTCTGATATTGCCTTTTGTAGTGCCAGGAAAGGGTGCACACAGACTGCTGTTAATTAAAGGTGTTGAAATTTGTTCCGACACAGAATTCAGTCGATACATGCAAGCTATAATTTGGTCCAGAGTGAATGGCTCTCAGCTGTAATGCCGAGGTGTTGCGTGATTATCGGCAGCAGGTATGGCAGGTAGTCTTTTTAAGGGGAAAACAAACAAGCTTCATCGTGAACCCTGCTCTGTAGTTGATTAAGGAATAAAATGGTGTAAAAAGTACCACAGTGTAGGAGCAGTGAGAGATTTTTATTTTCTCTTACAATGTGAGTAATGACAAAGGGTGTAAGTACGGTTGCTGTCAGTTGCCAAAGAGACAAATACCCTGAATGATTCCTCAGTGCTCAGGTATTTATTTTATCATTCTTAAGATGACATGCCAGTAGCTCAGCTATATTAACTGCTCTACAGTGACATTTTAATCATGCAGTATTTCTTTGTTTTGAGGATGGTTATTGATGGAAAGGCGAACAGACAGACTTGAAAAAAAACATTGCTTCTATTTTTGTCTGTGCTGCTACATTATTCTACCATTATACCACAGACATCCTCTAAGCTTCTTTACGAATTTAGCCCTGTCATCTGAGTTTACTTTGTCCCAGATATGATGGTTCTATAGCTCCATTCACCTAAATTAGAGCTGAATGTTTCTGTAAAGACATATAGATTTTTATCGACATCTCAGAGGAATCAACACTTCCTGTGCAATTTTCAGTTTTCACTCTTTGTTGTGTGCGGTCTTGTTTTAACGAAGATTTGACAGCAAAGTGAGTTTCTTTGCTGGAAGTTATGATCACTGTGTTTTAGTGCTCTTTGCGTGTTTGTCCAGTGAGCGCTGCAGGAGAGCTGACTCACATCAGGATGCTCCTGACAGGTACAGATTTGAAAAATGCACAATAGCAATTTGGCAACTAGTTCTCTTTCTGTTTGACCTCGCTGTTGGCTGACTTCCCATGCCCTTGAACCTCACACCCGCTGGATAAAATCATTTCTAACTCATGCCACACAATGCTCTGACAAATAAAATTGGATTTCTCTATTTCCTTAACCCTTTAAACCCTAGGCTTGTTATAACTCCCTTTATTTACAGACTTATAGCATGGTCACTACATGTCTTAACTAGGCAGGCCATATAGCATCAATTGGCATGGGAGTCATACATGCTCTAGGACACGTTTTATGGGGGGAAAAAATTATGCAATTTAAAATATTTTCTTGTCTGTTCATAATTTCAACACATGGCAAATGTGTATGCTATAAATGTTTTTAGAGGAGAATGGCTATAAGAAGCATGTTGATGGGACAAAAAATATATTTTGCTAGTGTAAAGCAATAATAAATCGATCAAATTGTCATGGATGTTGTCACTCCTATTGTTTTTATTTGTCTTATTTCCATTTTAAATGTAGTGAATCATGCTTTGAAAGATGTAAACTGAATGTGCAATGTTGCCAGTCATTGGAGTAGCTGTGGTCCCTGTTTTTTCTTTATCTGTATCTATAGCCCCTTTCAGACATGCACCCCTTTACACGGCACGAGTATGAATTGAATGCCGTCAGATGAACGTAAAGGCAGCAGCAGCACAAGGTTAAACATACAGAGAGAGAGATTAAATGCTCTTGTTCCGCCTTAACAAATGTCTTATCTCAATCTTCATCTCTTATGCACAAAGAAAATAAAAGTGATTCTTAAACTATGAAACACTGTGAAAGACCTGTTTTAGGTTGTTGAGGAGATTCTTCTTATATCAGAGCAAAAAATGTACCCTCGCGGTGTGACCGGGACAAAAGGGATTCAAAAAAACCTTTGTACAACCACAGTGATAATCCAACCAGCACTCTCTCTCTGTAGTTTTAATTTTCATTCATGCCAACTGGGTGGATGAATAAAGGAATATCCAGCATACAGCATGTGAGCAAACAGGAATGAAACGACAGTCCAAACCTACAGATAAATGAAGCCGGCAATAGCTGCAGTTACATGGACAACATTTTTAAAACCCAATTGAAAATGATTCTGATTAGAGATTCCACCTTAACTGTTTACATGGACACTAAATAAAGGGATCTGATAAGATGTGCGTTTACATGCCCGAAGCTTTTAATCAGAATGGAACTTTTTTGACAACAACTCGTTGTTTCGAGCCTTTTCACCACTGAAGTAGTATCAGCCACAGAGCAGTTTAGTTTAGCTGCCTCCATGTTTCTCTTCCTCCTGGAAACTCGTTCACGTCACTAATGTTCCCCCACGTCGGCAGAAAGGACACGGAACGATCGGATTAAGGGTTAACATGGTTATTAGGCGCTAATATTTTCCTGTTGAGGTTTACACCCCCCCTCAACCCGATTGAAGCATTTTTATTCTGACTGGACTATTATTCCCATTATTAGTGGAATATTAGGGTCCATGTAAATACAGCTAGTGAATGTCTGAAAAGGGCTATCTATTTATCTAAATATAGATATATATATATATATATATATATATATATATAGGATATTTGTACGTGTGTTCTGTGTGTGTAGCGTGATGGGGGCTAGAATTTTAATTTAATTGTGCATTCTTTCATTGTAGAATGACTAATAAATGTACCTTGAACCTTGAACCTAATAAATGTACCTATATCTACACTCTACATCTACATCTATCATCTTTATCTATATCTAACAGATAACAGCCATAACATTTTATCACATATATCAAGATGCAGCCTTAATTAAATTGATCTTTTTTTAAGAATAACCAACAGTTGGCACTTGGAACAATCTGTATCATTCTCAGCATGGCTACTGAATAAATCTCGCTCTGTTTTTTCTCAGCGAGGGGAGACCTCTGGCCTCAACATGACATGAACCAAGCTCCTCTAATGCGATGGTAATGGGCTTCACACACGCAGGTGAAGTGCTGCAGAGTGCTAATGAAATGCACAGCACAAGCCAGACTGCTCAGCTCACAGCCCTGGTGGCTGGGAGGGAGAGGGGGAAGTCTGCTTCCTGACACAATAATTCATTCCCGTTTACCATAGCTCTGGAGTGAGGAGCCCTGGCAACAGGGGAGGCATAAATCCAGGCTGAAATCTCTCAGATTGCATCCGAATGGCCCTTTAAACAACCAGCACGGCTGCCACCGTGACTCCATCGGAGCAATCTATCTAACGGGCGCCGTGCGAGCCTCCTTTCCAATCACAGATAACAACGAAGGCAGGTACTCCTGGCAAATTATGTGAGGGGCTCTTTTCCTCTTTTGTCTTAGCACTTATGGGTGTAATATACAAGGAAATTAATTGTCGCACACACACACACACACACACACATCCACACATAACTGTAGCTCATTTGCTTGTCATCTCTCTGAGTGGAAGATTTGTCAAGGTCAGAGCTAAAGAGAAAGTGAGTGGGCGGATCTCATGTAGCAACAGTGAAGCAGAGCAGATGACAAAGTCTGTTAATGTTGTGCATATCATCAGCTCGTACACGGTCACAGATGCATCCCGGACTCACTGGCTCTCAGCTTCTCAGTGTCTATTTATGCACCGTGCACTGGTCTGAGTCTTTGAGATGTTGCAGTATTTGAGAAGTTCACAGAAACAGCAAAGTGTTTTCCTGTTTTCATGTGATTTCTGCTGAAGCACGTAACACTTTATTAAGCATTCTCAAGCAGGCATTTGCTGACTTAACAGCTGACTGAAAGTGCACTGTTTGGGAATATCTTGTATTGCAGTTTAAGAGGCACTAATTGAAATTTGGAAGTGGGTGATAAACTGAATTAAATATCTCTATTCTTGGTGGGTTGGAAGGAAAAAGAAAAGAAACCTATTAAAGGAAGGGAAAATTGCAAGCAGGCAGTTTTTCTGGAAAAAAACTCCAGACACCATGATCATTGATGCAAGCATAAACCAAGGGCACTAGTGCTTTGGTAGCTTGGCTGTTGGTCATTATGACCAACGTTGCCCACATTTCCAATTTCTCAGGAGTTCAAACAGGTCTAGTGTCATGTCTGGTGTCCCCAAAAACTACTAAGCCAATAAGAGCATCTTCCTGAGACAGAGCCAGAAAAATAGCTACATCCATGAAAAATAACGATAGACAGATGGCCACAAAAGGGGCAACAAGCGTGGATGAGATCACACAGCTATACAGATTGTTATACATTGACTTCTGCATATTCCTCTGAATGTTGTGTAAAACCTTAACTGCTCTTACTGCAGCAACCAGTAGGACCAATACGTCACTCGGTAAGAGCCAAACAAAGTCACGTCAAGCTTAATGTATGAAGTGAAACAGAACTGCAATTCAGTCTGATTATCAGGCTAATGATTCAGGTTAGCAAAATATATTCAGACAACAAAATCACATGTAGCGTATTTTGTGTTGCAGCAGTAGACATTAAGCAAACACATCAGTACAAACTGAAGTCCAGAACATGTTATAAGGTTCTTGCTCTTGGGTTCTCTCTTAGTATAGCCTGAGAGCCTCGTGTTGTTTGTGTCTAAAAATTCAACGCATTTCTCATTTGCACAATAACTCATGAAAGTGAAAGGAGACATGCAATTTGTGTTCTTGATAATATTATTTCCACAAAATAACATTCAACTTTTATTAGATATTTTCCCCAATATAATTAATAATTGACTATTAAATGGCTTATAAAGGGATGGGGTATGAAATCCTTTATGCTTCTCAAGGGTGGCCTAACATAAACTACATATCCTATAGTTTTTATTTTTGAATAACTACATTTTATTAGTGTTACCATATTCATATAAAATGGATACAGGTAATAACTGAGACTTTAACTGTCATCAGCTGTGTTTGATAGCCTATAAACTATTACAAATCAAAACAGTAATGGAATGAAAATCAAAATATGTTTAAAATATGTTTATAGATGGCAAATGGTTAGAATTAACAAAACATTTTACTTCATTTTTACCCCCCCCAAAACAAATGAGTGTGTACATAGAAACATCTAGACAGACTTAAACATCAGAAATACACAAAAACATCTAAAATACACCCAAACATGTGAAACACACCCAAACAAATAAAAGGCACCCAAACATCTGAGCACACCCTCATAACTGCGACACACCCAATGCACACACTTGCATTTTAAAGCAAATGGAGCACATCCGTGAGGCCTCTAGGGGAAAGCAGCCAGGTATCCGTCTGCCTTCTTACTTGAACAGCTGTGAGCCTACTGCGACTGTGTGCTTCATGTCACGCTGTACCCGACTGCCATATGGCACAGACTCCGCCCCCCACCGTAGAGCCCATTTAATAGTAATAAATTGGACTCATTTGTCTGTCCAGTTGGCGTGGTCCAAAACTGAGTCTACATTCTTTAGCAAAAAATTAATTATGGGGAAACTTGGGGCTCATCTTTCCTGTTCAGTGATGAATCCTTGCTGCTGTAGCTGCTGCTAATGGATGAGGAAGCACCTTCTCTAATGAGGTATACCTTGCCTCATCCTTTCGGGTTGCTTTGGTCTTGCATAGATTGTTGGTGAAGTATGAAGTAGGTTGTAGATGAGATTTGGATCTATGATCACAGAAAATGATGGACTGTGTTTTAAAGTTTTTTGTGAAACAAATGCCCTGCTACAATTGGTTGTTGCTTGTTCCCACCTCCATATGATCAGGGACCTGATGTGGGACATTGATTGTGGCCTTAAGTCTGTGTTACTTGTTTTTGCCTTTGCTAAGAGGTTAGTTCTTACTAAGTTCTTTTCTGCCCAGTCACCAATAAAGATGGACAGTGTCACAGTAATGCCATAATTCCACACATTTACATAGAGCTTGTTATCTTTAAAGGTCAAACCAATTCCTACTTCAAAACTAATATCAGTATAATGGCTAACACATGATAACGGCAACATGTACTCTTAGCTGGGCACTCTAGACTTTCACATTCTTTAGCATTGGCTTAAGGAGGCTATATTCAGCTTATTAACCTTTATCCGAGTACTAAAGAAAAGTCTGGTTGAGTCCTTAGTCGAACTCTAAGGACATGGCAATAAATAGACCAAGAAGAGGTTAGGGAGTTGAAAAGAGCAATGGCAGCCTAGTAGGAGAGCGTGGATTGTGATGATCGATGTGAAAAAGTCTCAGATAGAAATCAAGTTCTCACTAATGCTGTTGGCTCCAGCTTGCTCCATTATGTGCAGAGTGCTTTATTCTGATGGGAGGAGTAGAGTGGTATTGTAGCTTGCAGTGGGAGATTATATTCCATTAGTTCTTATGTTTTATCTAGATGGTCTCTGCACGCATCAAAGTAGCTTAATTCCAGCATGATACATGTCAACCTACATAAACCATGAATAGCCAGAAAAAAGATGAAAATCTCATCTGCTCATGTATCATTTAAGGTTTTGTTTTAGTGATCAAGCCAATGTGTTATACTGAAAATATGCCTGCTGATGATGTGGGAGTGTGACTGTTATCATTTATTGTTCTTTCTCTTACCTTGGGTGAATTCTCCGATAGCTCTCACAGAGCAAATAGCATTTCTCTACTCATGCTCCCAATTTTATCTGCCAGACAAGGACATATTGATCTATGTTTGATTCTAAATCTAAGTAGCACAAGAAAAGGTATTACAGTTGAATATAGTCAGCTGCCATGCAACAGCACAGGATGCACAGTGGGTAGCTTCAAAAGCATAGTCGTTATTTTGGGATAAAGTGCTGGCAATTGTTGGGGGAAAAAAAGATGTGACTGTCACTCTTCCATCATATTGAAATATTAGTGTGGAAAAAAATAAAATAAAATAAAAAGTAAAACCGTCAAAAAGGCAATTTGAGACAGTCTCCCTATTTCCTTCCGCTGCTCACACTGCACCTGTGTTACCTGAGGGTAGTAGTTAAAGCTCAGCACATGACAGGTTGTGGATAAAGTGGCTCTGTGTGTCTTTATTGCTGTGCGCCCTGTTTGTGTGTTATTCAGCAGTCGGCCCTCTGAAGAGCGTCTCCCTCTGCCTCCATTGGGCTCAATAGAGTTATCAGCTGCACTGTGCTGCCATAGCTCGACCAAGGTCGGAGGGCCCTCAGGCACTCAGACACTCACCATGTGATTAGCCTGAATATCACACACACTGTTATCCAGGGCAGACACAAGACTTGCCATCAACAGGCAAGGAATGTGGGTGCTGTGCTTTTCAGCCTGTGTTAAATTGAAACCCTGACACCAGTATTTTTGGATTTTAGTTGCCGATATTTTGTGCAGATATTCACATCTTTACAAAAAAAAAAAATTACAAGGATTCAGTGTTTCCCTGAGGATAAAAAATACATTTTATCAGTGCTTCAGCCATTATGGACAACCTGTCCACTGAAGCCATAGCATTGATCTTTTAGCACATTGCAAGGCACCGAACGTAGCTTACGGCTTCATACCCCCCCACCTGCATTTCAAGATAAGCAAAGCATTCACAGCGTCTCAATTGCTCTCTTTTCATTTCAAAATAAAAGTCTCTGCTAAATCCACCTAGAGTTTTACAGAAATTCATAATCCTTTTTAGGTTTGAGCGTGTTTCTGTTCATTTCTATACATTATGAAAGTTACTCAGCAGACTTGAAACCTGCTCTTATTAATTTTGAATTGAGATTGAGTTTAAAAGTCTGCATGGCATAACCTCAACATGATAATATATACGTTTGACAAGAATTGATTACACAACTCAGTATCAAAACTTATTAATAAATGCACAAAATTCTTTGTTTTTTAATTTTGCATTTGTGTTTTTATTTGTTCTTTCTTAAAAGATAATTTGTTTTACTGCTTCAGGCTGTTTTGCAGATATGTTCAATATAGACATGTTAGTGACTGAATATTTTACAGATATACGTTCCTGTATTCATTATAAACGTTTCAGCATTATATTGATCATATTTGCTGCTGAACTGTAAAGCTCTTTGAGTTGCATTTTGTATATGAAAGGTGTTATATAAAAAAAAGTTAATTCATTCATTCATAAAAAAAACAATCTGGGAGACATTTTCAACAAAACATAATGGAACAAAACCAATGGAAATTAGTTGTACATGTCATTTTTAAAGGAGACAGGGTTGGATAAGAACACAGACAATAAAATCATTCATGCATCCCCATTAGATAATTTGCTCTGGTACTCCATGAATATATATTCCCTTAAGGCACAAAGAGACATGTTTCATGGAAGGCTGTACAGACGGCCACCGAATCAGAGATGGAGGGTATTGACTGACCACTATTGGATTTTAATAAATGGACAAAATTGTCCCAATTTATCACCCTATCCCCAGTGTGCGCTGTACATGTGACAGAGTGTATACATCCCCTGTGTGTCCGTGCTGGGTTTTATGCAGCTGTGCTTGTTTGCAGGAGCAGCCCAGTTTCACCTTGGTCAAAATGGAGGGAAAACAATATCACAAAAGCAGTATATATACATATGTTTGCAGACATGATTTCCTACAAAGAAGCTATGAAATGATAATTAATTATATTATATGTCCAAACATCCAGCATTCATTGTGTCCAAGAGGGACATCTGATTCTGTGGCAAGTGGTGATACACTTCTCCATGAGGAAAACATTTCCTCTGTGGCGTTGAGGGATGGAGAGTAAGTTGGAAGGAAAAGTGACACCATCCTGGGGAGGCACTCAGTGTTGTATGTCCCAATTAGGAATTTAAGCATTTTTATTTTTTCATTTCTTTTTAGATCAAAATGTAACAAATTGCAGTCTAATTTACAGGAATTTTGTCTTTTGTTGTTTGACTGCGTGAAGAGCTGAAAAACATTTCTCATTATTGAGAGATGTGTTTTACTGATTGTAAGAAAAAAAAGGGCTTTTCTTTGTGAGAAAATCTCTGACTGTAACTACTAATATTTGTTCTAAGTCCTCTATTTATCTTGCAATTTTTAATCACTTTTCTTTCCTATTCACCATCCACATAGTGTAAAGGTTTTACTGTTACAGAACTCCATGCATTCATGTTTGAGAGCAGCACTTACAGTCTCATTAATGATGCATCAACTCTGTAGATGCTGATTATTTTGGAAGTTTTAAGTCACTGTGTCTTTCTCTCTCTCTCTCTCTCTTTTTTTTTTGTCTCATTTTTTCTTTGATTGACTTTTACAGGTTATGAAATCTGCAGCTAGTGTGTAGTCTGCATCTTTGGTAATCAATCAATACCTCTTTAAAAGTTGTTACAACTACCTCTAGAACATCTTCTGCACATTGGTTTGGTCAGCTTCACACTACCTCACAGCTCATATTTGACTTTCTCCTGCATCTGCATAGAGTTACTTTGTTTTTATCAACACCAGCATTACATTCACATTTTGACTTTGGAACAATCAATCATTGCTGGCAATATTAGTACTGAATGCAATTGTATGTAGTATTTTTGCTGTTCTGGTTTCTTTATTTAAGAACTCTTTGGTGCCAAGTGCTCCTTGCTCTGGTGATACCACCTTGCTCCTTACAGAGATCACTTTAAGTCAAACAGTAGGGATAGACTGGGAATTAAACTGGCCCTGGACCTTTGACCAGCCCACCAAAACTCACGTGGAGACACACCACTGCCCATACAGCCCATGTCATCCATACATACAGTACATACACTCAGGGACCAGACAATAGAATCCCCTGTACATTGTTATATAAGGATATCATTAATAATCATAATTATATAACTATAATGTTATTTACACTGTGTCGGATTCTCTGGTAATTCTGGCTGTAATCTGTGATGTTGTGAGGTGGACAAAATATCTTGAACACCTTTTCTTATAATACAGTCCACTACCATAGCTGAGTCAACTCACAAACAACTAAAGTAGTATCAACAAAAACATTGATAAGTAAGGTAATAAGTATTTATGCAGTGGCATTTGCATTGTATTACATTGTACAGTAACTGTATTTTCATGTTGCACTCACTGTAGGCCTATACTAGCTACAAGTATCAGTATAGTATCTGAATTTAAACTGGAAAGCATGGACAACATTTACTTTAGTAGCTGTTCTATCTTCACTGAATCCTTGTGTAGCAAAGAAGTTCTGCAAAGTGCATCTAAGCTAATATTAACATGTTAGCATAGAATAGAATGAAACCAGCACAGAAAACTGAGCTAAATAATTGTATATGAACAGTTTTCATTGCATCGGCCCAGTTTGTGTAGTGGCCCACCGGGAAACTTCACTCCACATGGTCTGTCTACCCTTGCTGGTTCCCCGTGTCTTTTGTCATTGTTACATACTGTATTGCAGAGCTTTCTCCCAATAAACCTGCGTAGCTCTAAGTCTGGAACACACTTTAAAATAATGTCTAATAATCTTGAGCTAATTTGGATCTACATCGTGTTTACTGATCTAGCTCCAATTTGTGAAGACAGTGATTTTTATTGAGCAAATCTATACACCATACTGACATACATGACTGTGGCTGCTGCACAAAAAATGACTGCAATATGAAAATGTATATAAATGGACATTAATTAAAAATCCAACGTCAGCCTGTTGATCTTATGCGCCCCGCCTAATTTGTTCCGTATCTGGTTTGTCTTTTAACTTCTGGTTGTTATCGCTGACTATAGTAAACCCAAGTCAAAAGTCTCTGTCCTGATTGGTTCACACAGCCTGTCGGACATTCCTCAAAGTTGGAAACACACGTCCACATTTTTGAGGAGGTCATATGACCTGATACCAACACATCCACTAGAGATATCAGACCTTTGAATCTTTGGCACAAAGTTACATATGACGTTAACTAACTTACAGCTAGCTCACATATCTTACATACTGGGTAACGTATCTGTACGATGATGCAGGTTATTCAGTTATTAACATTATTAGCATTTTTCACAAACAATCCCTGAAGCAGCTATTTTTTGCTGGTTAATTATCTGATTTACTGAACCTCATAAAGACATATGAGATGGTACGAAAACAAGCATTCCCTAAAACGAGTGAGGAAAATGTTTGGTTTGATATCATACTGTATTCATATATATATAGTCTCTAATTTTCTTCCAGATCTGGAAGTCCTTAATGCAGTAGGATATATTGTGAAACTGGTCAGATATTTGTTAAAATGCAGGCACAAGGTGATCACTAGCAGCAGACATCAACCTACACAACGTAAAACATTCCCAGTTTCGGTGTAGACAGGAAGTGAAAAGACAAAATAACAGAGTGGAAGCACTTCCTTGTGCTGAAACACATAAGGTCAATACATGCTCTTCTGTTTATTCCAAGCAAATCGCTGCATCACTTCCTGCCCTATATGTACACATATACCTATATATACATTTATCACTCAAAACGAGAACAGCAGAATGGCTATGAGAGAATGTGCATCCCTATAAGATGTGTGTGTGCAGATTAGTAAGCAATCACACACACATCACACAACCTTTGACAGCATCTCTCTGATAACGCACGTTTCAAGATGTTAGAGATACAGTAGTATAATTGAGAGGAGAGTTTAATGTGATTTCTTTCCTGGGGCCTTGAATCCCTGCATGATAGGCAAAAAGAAGCCACATGCTGGAATGTTCTTTACTTATCAAAGGAGTTCATTTAACTTATCTGCTCTACTGAAAAAGCATTTCTAGGTTCTCTGTACTTTAAGACTTCCTCAGATATGAAAAATTAAACATACCTCTGAAATGATCGCTGACTAGCTTCCCCGCCTGTAGACCATCTGGCTGGAAAAGGGTAGAAAAGGAAAAGAAAATCTCAAACCAAAAATCAATTGATGTTTAACCCACCTGAGCAGAGAGAAATTGATCGAAGGTGCATCACTGGGGGTGGCCAGCTCGCTGCAGACAGGTATGACTATAGCAGTAGCTCTGTTGGAGGTGACAATGTCCATCCCAAGGGGGAACAACACAAATAAATAGATTTTTCCCTCTTGCTCTCTTGCCGGGTTCCCAAGGCTCGCTCGGCCAGGGCTGAGGTGTTTCCTGTCGCGCTCTGACAGATTTCCACAGCTGACACCAACAATCTGTCTTCCCACAGATTTGGATTGATGTAATGATCCCTCTCTGTTTCCTTGCAGGAGGATGCCGCAGCTCTGAGTTATTTCATTTACCAAGCATTGAGTGGATGTGATACAACTCTTTATTCATTATCATTCATTCATTCATTATCTTATACAACATGACACGACATATTGTTACAGACGAGTCTGGTAAATTTCCAACATTTAAATAGGGTATGTCACTGGCAGCTTCTAGAGGGCCGTGGATTGCTCTGCTACTACTGTGAAATAAAAAACTTCAGGAATGGACTCAAAACAAAACACTCTTTGGTTGTAGATGCATCAGCACATACTGAAGGCAACCTTAATTTGTTAGATGTTCAGTATTTGGTTAGAACGGTACTGTATATCTGTCATTTCTGTAATAAATTGATGCTAATATGGCCCCTCCGAGTTGGTAGAAACATCTGTGCTGTTGCGACACTGTGAATAAATATCCACTGGCGTCCAGTCCCTTTAGAAATGCCAAATGTTTCTCCTCCTGCTCTCAGTGCCTCACTTCTTCAGCAATGCTGGAATCAGTTCAAATCTCCATTTCTGCTTTTTACTACTGTTAAAGAAGTCAGAGGTCGGTACTGTGTGAAAGTTTTAGGAGACTATGGACACATCTGGACTGCTCCTCTATCAAATGTGCTTTGTTTACCCTGACGGAGGGAAGCTTATTTAGATCTCTTTGGTTACTGAATTTCTCACTGGAGCTGTTAGACAGCTGCTATGTCAGTTTCAATGTGCGCTAAGTAAATAACACAAATTAAATGCAGGATATATTTTTAATAGAAGCTCGACCAAGATACAAAAAGAATAAACTTTATATGACAGATTCATCTGAGTCATTATGACAGCATTGCAATTAATGGATGGCTTTGTTCTTTCATTATCCAACTCTCTCAGTGTTAAAGTAAGATATCCGCAGTCGCACATGATGAGAATTGTTATTGCCTGTGCACAAGACTGTCATGTCTTTCAGCAGGCAGATACAGCTGCTTCAGAGACATTCTTTCTTGTTTGAATTAAAAAAAGAAACTGTGCCACATTACCATCATTGCACTCTAACTAGTCACAGTACAGTATGTGCAATAATGACATTTTTAGGGTTGGGTATGAAAGATTCTACCTCTCCTTTTAGTAGCATTTTTAGTTTTTAGCAGTAGAGTATGGGGAAATCCTGAGCATCCCTACATGTATTTTCACTGCAAGCTCTTGTCTTTAAGTTGTCATATGAAGTGTGTCACGTCCTGTGAATTCCGGCAACAAAGGGAGGAGGACCCAAACGCAGACAATCGAGGCAGACAGGGACAGTTCGATGATTTATTGCTAAAGTGAAGCTACTATTTAGGCTTACAGGCAGGTACAGGTAGGCAGGTACAGGTACAGCTAGACAAGCAGGCAGACAGGCAGGTTCAGGTATAGATCCAGGTAACAGGGTACCGGATGCAGGTCCAGAATTAAAGTTAAGATTCAGGTAACAGAGGCTTGAAAGTAAAGAAAGAAAGCAACATTGATGGGCTGGTTAAATACTGCAGGGCTGATGAGGGAAAGTGGAAACAGGTGAGCAGGTGGGCGGGGAAGGTCAGGTGACTGGGACTGGAGGTAAAAGGGGTTACTGCAGGGCAGGGGGGAGTAGGTGGAGTCAGTGAGATGATGGATGTGAAACCAAAAGTCAACACTTAATTATTTTAACTTAAGTCAGCTCTTAACCTTAAGTTACGTAAGTTGACGTATGTGATGTAACTTAACTTACGTACATAACTTACAACCTAACCAAGACGTTTTGGTGCCTAAACCTAACCAAACTGCGACCGTTTCACAGCATTAACCATGTGTTTATTATTGTTACCATGACGACAAAGGTCTGGTACATTTCACAACATTAACTATGTGTTTATTATTACCATGATGAAGAAGGTCTGGTACGCCTGTCGCTGGTACTCACCAACAGTCATACATTGGCAAACGACCCATTCTGTCATTTAGGTATGAGGATGTGTTGGATGCAGTCATGTGATGCAGAGAAGACATATTGCTTGAGTACTTCAGTGTGAACAGTCTGCATACTTAATCATTAATTTAGTATGCAGTATATACTGATTGAGTTTGTAGTATGCAGTATGTTAGAATGCGATTTTGAATACACTCTGGGACAAGAGGAGAAGTCAGAAGGCATCTGGTGGACAGGTAGAGAATGGCAATGACAGGGGAAGTGGAAATGTGGCTGGAGAGAGGGACATAGAGGCAGAATTGACAGAAGTGGGCCTCACTACTATAGTAGTATCACTACTATATATAGTCTGTGATTACTAAAACGTATTGAGATCAGCGGGCTCCATTGAATTTATTTATATCTATAGCCCACTCAGTGTTTTGATGAGAAATAATGTTCATTTCAGTGAGCTGATCTCTGCAACTTGGCCTCAGGATGCAGTGTTTTCACTCTTGGATCCACTCACTTCCATTGTACTTGAAATTCAATAAGTGTTTACACCAGACACTCCATTTCAATTGCACAGTGCTTAGCAATATAAGCTAATTAAAGGTACTTCGCTCATGATGATAACATTTTTAGATTAAGGCACAATAAAATGGACTGTAGTCAATCATATTTATAGACTTTCATAATATTTATAACTTGCTCGTTGCTTACATAAACTGCAACTCCTTTCAGTTCCATTACATTAATAAGGATGCAGTACAGTAGGCTTATATTAGAGTGGTGCAGTCCCCCACTTTCCATCTAGATACACAAAACAGCCACAATGTAATTCATTTATAAAACTCCACAGACACTTATATAGAAAACATTGTCAATGTGTGCAATCAAATATGTTTCAAAACAGCCTGCATTTTGATTAAAGAAACACTTTTTGTTTACATTATGCCCTGTTTATACCCCATCCTGGTTTGATTGAGGGTTTAATTGCCTTTATATAATGGAAACATTGAAGGCCGATTATTACAAGACTGCACTGATGTTTTGGGAGTTTGGCCCTCCTGTCACCTTGTGGAATATTTCATGAAAGTCTTGACACCCAATTCATCCCTATTTATTAAAATGCAAACACTTGAGCATGACACTTTGGTCATTCATGGGTAAGGCTCTTATTGTTCTTTTCTTGTTGTCAGCAGATGTTTTAGTGGGCTTTCAGACGCTGTCTGTGGCTCTCAGCCCCATTGGTTCCTACCGAAGATGTAAATCTTTAAAAACCACTCACAAATATATAGTTTCATTTTTAAAAAAGAAAAGCAATCTCCTAAAACAGCTGGATACTGCAGTTTTTAGCAAACGTTACTTAAACAGGAAGAAATAGTACATTTGTTGGGGACTATTTTCAGCAACAGTGTATGCAGTGGGTCAAAATAAACTGCAAAACTGTGTGTGTTAATGATAATGAAAGAACATGTCACCCAGTGCAACAGTGTGACTCATTAATGTGTTTTTATTTGTTTTTGGACAACAATGGAGCTCTCTGGCACAGAGGAAGAAGACATATCAGGCTTTGGATACACACACAATACTTGTTAGTAGGATAGAGTCATTGATGGCTTTGGTATTTTCATGTGATTTGTTGACAATATGAAAAATATAGAATATCACCAGACTGATCCTTTAAGTAACAAAATGTCAATCAAAAAGCATTGTTTGAACTGAATATTATTCCCTGTTATTACTTGTATGAATAACCTGCCAGATACTTAGCCTGCCTCTTTATCTACACTGACTGACTGTAGGCTAAAAGCTCTCAAAAACTCTGTGAATCCTTCAACTGCAAACAAGCATCCTTACTTTCCTTTTTGTGTCCTACTTGCAAATCTGCACTTTCTGTTCTGTGCTTAATTTACTTATAAATCACAAGGTGCTGGAGTATGGAGAGGGAGATAATCCACTGGGACAGGAAGCAGAGTGCAGGTCTCAGAACACTTGTGAGATCGCTGTTTAACATAAGGACGTCAGACACAGATAATCTCCATGCTGATGTGCCATGTCAAAGATTGGAGTCTCATGCCTCATGCCAATGCATAGGCAGTGCAGTGATATATTTGAGACAACACTGTGCTTTAGCTGCTGCTGCAGAAGTCAGTTTGCATTAGTGGATCACGATCGACAAGAGCCTCCAAATTAGTACTTTCTGGTTCTGTAGCCATTTGTAGGCTTCCATGGTGTTTTGAACAAGTCCTTACTAACATGCTGTTATTGATGTGACTCATTAAGTCAAGTTCACTAGAGGAGTGTAGTTTACCTATCCATTACATATTTGGCAAATTGAATAAATTGGCAACTTTTTTTCTAAATAGGCTGTTAGCAGTCTAAAGCTGTGTCTCAATTTGGATACTTCCGTTAGTACACTTACATGCAGTATACTGTGTACACTATGTACTGACTTGTGTAGTGCGTTAATTTTGACAGGGTAGTGTTGTCTCAAATTGAATACTTGACTTCAATTCAGTTATGTTAAAAATGAATAAAAAATGAACAGAACATGCTTTCACTTTTAGCTGTAACAATCACAACCGCAGCCACCATTTTCATACGTTGGTGGTCCTCCCCTTCCGCTACGTGGCCAAGGTGGCGACTGTTGAGGGTGAGAAGTGTGCAGAGTTCCACATTCAACTTTCTGACCGTTATGAGTACATCATCCGGGTACTTATAGTACACTGCATTTTGCCATACTTGTCAGTGTGAACGCACTGATGCACTCAAAATATTAAGTGTAAGTACGGAAGTACGTGATTTGAGAAACAGCATATGTTTTTAGTTTAGTTTAGTGTATTGGACACAATGAGAGAGAGGACCCCAGGTCACACATATCTGCAAAATGTCAAGGATATCACAATAAAGTCCAAGACCATTGTGGTTCTTGATGAAAAGACAGCACTGATGCTGTCCTAGTCCAGGTGCCTAGGCATCATACTACCATCAAATCCATTCAACAAATACAGTATGTATCATCAGCAATTAAATCAATCCAAATCATATATATATATATATATATATATATATATATTCTGTTCTTTTCTTGTCTAAAACAGATGTGATGTGACTTTCAGACCAAAATCAGCCCTACGTTAAAATGCTGTCTGTGGCTCTCAGCCCCATTGATTCCTACATAAATATATAGTTTCATATTTAAAAAAGAATATATATATATATATATATATTGTTTGCCAATGTGTTCTCTTGGGTTCAAGAGAAAGTCCAACACAACTCTCAACTATGAGCATAATGCGGAGAGGAAAACAGCAGGCCTGATGTATGCGAGGAGAGCAAAGGGATGATACTGCAGGTTAGCTGTCTGAGGATTTTTTTAAATGTGATTATTAGAGGTGAAGAACCTTGGTGCCTAAAAAGAGCTGAATGATGTCTGATTCTGTGTCCAACACAAATTAAGCCCTGCTTATGTCATCTACTCCTCTGCTTCCGAGGCAAATATCCATTCTTAAGCCGGCCCCTTCCATCTAGCCCTCTTTCAGATGGCAAAATACAGGCTATTCCACCCTTCCACTCTAACAATCTTTCTGCATTCAGCTGGGGACACCACACAAGCCCTTAGGGGAGAAAATTGATCCCCTTGCTTGTAGCGTGTTCTTGTCGTTCTCCACTGTCACTGAACAAATGCATCCTTTGAGCTTTCCCATTTTCTTGTCTTTAGAAGGAATAAAACTGACTGGCAGCCTGTTTTTTTTTTCTTTTTTGTCCTTCTGTATTGTCACCTTTCTGTGGCTTGTTGTTGGGTGAACCTTTGCCGAGCTCACTGCAACAACTGCATTAATCCTCTTGGTTTGTAGAGGGCAGAGGCACAGAATCAGGAAGAATAAAGACTGGTGCCCTTGCCCACCTATTGTGGGGAGGATTAATAGAAAACTGCAGCATTAGCAACCAGGCTAATACTGTCGAGTATGTTGCCGTGAATAGGAAACGACATAGGCTCTCAGAAGCTGTTGTGAAAATGAGTCATTCTCCGTCTTCCTCATTGCTTCTTTTGATCTTCCCATACACTGCGCCAGCATGTCTTGGGTTTGTGGAATTAGCTTCTTTGTGGGTGGGCCAATTTCTCATACACTCTCAATGTCATTGAAGATGACAGAACAGTTCAAATAAATACAGAAATAAATATGCAAGCTCAATCTTCCTGATGGACAATTTGAAAAGCATATTCTAATATGGGTAAATGTACCATGTGGGAATGAGAAAACAAAAAAGAGACAAAAGATAGCCACTTGATAGGACACTCTTGGGCTTCACCAATCTTTGCAATTGAATTATTTACAGCTCTACTGTCCTCTAGAGGAAAATGAAGCACATCGCAACTTATCTCCTCTGCAGTGTCTGCAAAAGCAAAACTGTATGACAGCCCAAGGACATTTTAAGAGGGGAGGAGGGAGGGGCAGAATGACTGTAGACTGAAAAGTGACTCCTTCACATTTCAAAGTTTCATGAATCTCTCAATTATCCCCCTTTATTCTCTGTTTCTTTTTCTTATTCTTTCAGGTGCTGTGGCATTTCTATCAAATAGACATAGCACAGCACAGCATACAAATTTTACAAAATATGTGCAGCACGACTCATTGATCACCTCAGTCTGTCTGCAGACACTGAGGTTTGAAGTTCCCTTTTAATTTATCTACTCCATGCATTTGCATTGTACCATGTCTGAATGTTCAGGCTTTAGCACGTCTGTGTTTACCTGAGCGCAAAGCAGCACTCACTGACTTTTTGGAGAAGCTCTTTGGTGACACATGCAAGGTGGCAACCACTTGCCTGTGCATTTTTGTGGAGTTAATACTGCATTTGCTGTCTATGCAAGACACTAAATTTTAGATGTCTGCAGCCACTGGCCCATTTTGATGCATAAAGCGCACATATTTAAATATATGTAATTCATATATTTGAACCATGATGCTGCCACAATGGACTGTAGAACAGTGAATACCAATTTAAACACAGGGTGATGAAGAGCTGACATTCATAGATGTCTAAAGTTATTCCCTGAATCTTTTTGTAACCATGGCACATTGATTTAAATTTACTTTATACTAGTTTTGGTTGACAATAATCCTACTTTATGTACAATGTAACACTATTGAGAGTTGGTTGGTTCCAGCATGTTTCTGTGTATTAAATGCTTACTGGATATTCCTTGCCTGCAGTGTTGATGTGGACAAGCTGCACAGTGTTGCTCAACCACTAGAGAGTCTTTAAAAAAACATGTTTTTTTGGATCCCATGGATCCCAGCATAGTAAGACTCAGTTTAGACTAAACAGATACCTGTAGCAGTCACAATGGTGACTAATATTTCTGATTCCAACAGTCCTGAATAGAATTAAACTATATTACTATGAGCATGTCCAACATGCTGAAATTGACAAGCCAATGCTGCTTTCATTGGAAACTGAAATTTCCATTCATCTGACTATAATGAAATGTGGCGTGGATTTGATGTGGTGTTTGGTGTGGATAATGCATTTAGACAGCTAAGAAAATTCAAATGCAAATTAATAAGTCCAGTCATTTCTTTCAAAACATAATGCTATTAAGGTGCAGTCACAACATGTTATATGTGGAGCAGACATGAATATGAGATTCAACATCTGAGATAACAAAGTTAGTCTGTAACTGTAGACAGTTGCATGGTGGATTCAGCAGCAGATGCAACTGAGAGTCTTATTGCTCTGTAGTAAATAAATGGGGAAATAAAAAAGTAAGGATCATGAGCTTTATTATGAGTGACACTAATACACTGCTGAGCATACATATAGAAAACATGGAATTTTGGCTAAAGAAGTAAATTTGCCACATATACACTGTTGACCAACATTTATTTTATTTTTATTTTTTTACATTTCTGGCCAGGATTTGGGCACTTTTCATATCTTTTCAACAAAATATGTGTGCGGAGACCCCCAAAGTAGGAGAACAGACCATCCTCTCTCTTTTTTTCTTGCTCCACCTTTCAGAAAATGTGTGTTCCTAAAAACAGTTACTATAGTAACAGTACAGTAACAGTACAGTTTCACATTGATTGTTTTATATCATACTTTCCATTCCAACATCCTGACAATCACCGTAAGTGTTTACATTACATACTATACATGTACATGCTAACACATTACCTCTGTATCTCTTCACAACAAATGCTTTCTAACTTTACTTCACTGGACTCTGTAGGGCACTACTACTAGGCAAATGTTATGCAGCTATAAAGACAATAGACAAATAGGTCGTTTGGCAATGACTCCAAAAATTACATATAGGCGTACCGGACCTTCGAAAAGATCATGGTTTGCAGCATTCAACACAATCTTCCCCATGAAACTTAGCACTCTGGGTTGAGTACTACACTCTGCAATTGGATATTGGACTTCCTCACAAACAAACCCCAGACAGTTCAGGTTGGTATCCACCCCTCCTCCACTCTAGTGCTCAATTCCAGAGGCCCCCAGGGCTGTGTGCTCAGCCCCCTCTTGTTCACACTGTACACCCATGACTGCAATCCCCGACATGGAGAGAACTTTGTTGTGAAGTTTGTGGACAACACTACTATCATCAGCCAGATTACAAACAACGATGAGAATTCATATTGGGAGGAAATCAACAATCTTGCAGAGTGGTGCACAGAGAACAACCTACTACTCAAAGTCAACTAAATCAAGGAGCTGATCATTGATTTTAGAAAAAAGGAGACAAAGACACACACCCTTGTCTACATTAGTGGAGCTGAGGTGGAGCTGAGGTGGAGCAGGTGAACAGTTTTAGGTTCCTGGGAATGAGCATCACAAAGAACTCATCATGGACATCACACACCTCCACCCTGGTAAAGAAAGCTCAGAAATGGCTGTATTTCTTAAGGAACTTTTAGAAGGCAAAATTCCAAGTTCTTGTTAACTTTTGCAGAGGAGCCACAGAAAGCATCCTGACTGGAAACATTACAAACGGGCATGGGATGTGCACGGCCAAGGACAGGAGGATATCTAGTGAGGTGTCTGCTCAGAGCCCAAAGGATACTTAAAGACAAGTCCGAGGGGTATGTGGTGGATGGATGGAAAATGGCAATAAATGGGCCTGGGGAATAAGGAATGTCCTGGAGAGGCAGACTGTGACATCAGTGTTTTTTTTATGAGACTTGGTTAGACCTGTTTGGATTGTAGACTTATGTTGAATGATGTTTTCATCTGTGCCACCGGTTAGTGAGGATTCAAGAGTAATTTACTCTATAATCCTACACTTGTCCTCACAGTCTTGCTATTGACTATGAGCTTGGTTGAATTTCCATTGGCAGAGGTCAGCACAATACTTTGTACCTTGCAAGCAGATGTTTTTTGAAAACTATACAAACCTTATGTAAGTGTTGTGAGTCATATAAAAGCATAGAGAGCACATGTACAGCATATTCTGCAGTAGCTTGGTGAAAATGTCACTGCAGTCATTCCTCACATGTTGTGTTCCTTTTAAATTTTTGCCTCTGAGAATCTTTTATATCTCCCATTGCTGTTTCAAACAGCAGCTCTATTGCTCAGTAAGGCCTTTATCTTTTCACAACTTTGCATTAAGACACATTGTATGTACATACAGTATATTTAAAATTCCCTGACAGATCAGTGGAGGAGACTTTACAGAACAATGCTCCTTACCGCGTCTGCCACAAAGGCGTTCCCCTGCTCTCGTAGCTTTTGTAGCTTAGCAACAGCTTGGGTAAGTGGCTTGGAGCTGGAGTGAGGGTTAATGGACCAGCATGTAGAGTCTCTTGCTCCCACATGCCTCCCATTGTTTTTGTCTTTCTAATTTGACACAGTTTAATAGTGTAGTTGTGTCTTAATGACACATACATAATATTGTCAGTGAGCAAATACAAATATGAGCATGGCCTTTAGTACTGCTGACAGTTTGTTGTTGGAGAAGAGAGCTTTTGTTTAGCTTTAGTTCGGGAGAGAAAAGTTGACTTTTCATACCGCAGAGGTGCAACCTGTAACTTCCCTGTGGCCTGTTTAATTTTGTCTCACATATCATTGCTTTTGTCACTGCTGTTAAATAGCACGTCATTTGGGAGATTGGAACACAAATAGATTTGTTATATTTATAGTGTTAACAAACATTTACTGCTGCAATTTAAAAGAGACGCAGAGCTGCTTTAGGCACTAACTGGGTGCAGACATTTACCTATGTATCAGAGATAGTTTTGTTCCGTCATAGTCAGTAGGTATCACATTTCAACTTATTTTTCACTCCAGCCTCTGTAGTATCTAAATTGACTTCTGTTATGAGGCGTGCAGAAGGAAAAACAATCACCAACCACCACAGCTCTCAGCGGTGGTACATCCAGCAATTTGTTGTGTTTGCAGGTAAGAAGCCAGTAAGAGACCCAGCAGTAGGAACTGCTACCATTTGGTCAGCCTGCTCAGTAGGGGAACCTCTGCCTGTATTACGCTCTGCAGGAAGCTCTAAAGAGCAACTGGCGGCTCCGTGTGTACCAGAGGCACATAGTGATCTACATTATCCTAGGGATAACAGTGAGGTTTTTCTTTTTTTCTGGTGCTTTGTTATCACCTGACATCTGCGTTTTCAAGTTCATAGATCAGCCATTTCTTTCTATGTTGTTGCCAGTTAGTCTATATACCTCTTAAAGATTATATTTTAACGTTTTATCAAAAAAATCATTTTTTCTTTCCTAAACTATAATTATGTTAATGTGTGTAGCATGGGTTAAGGTCTAAACATAAGTGTCAAATTAAATGACCAACAAAGAAGACCATGTTCAAGACAATTGGTACTGTAGCTTCTGTGTCAGTGTTTGTCCTAATTGATGCCATGTTTTCCATAAATATTCCTTAGTCTTAGTCTCTGTGTCTTAGTCTTCAGTGCACCCTGTTCCAAAGGGGATGTTTGGACTTGTGCCCCATCTCCCCTCTCCAGATGTGTTTACTTCCTCTATGACTCCACTGAAGAAGAGAAACATGTTGGAACTGATTGTTCTGGCTGTCAATCCTTCCACCTTTCAGCTGTGGGAACTGCAGCTCTGTTTGCACTGTAGGAACAATGTCCTCTTTCTGCTCTTCTCTGTAAAGCAATCACACATTGTCTTGTAAATCAATACACCAAATTTCCTCACTGGGTGGCACACAATGTGGGCCACAGGACTTCTTAGCAATGCAGTAATGAATTTACTTCATTTCTCAACTGTGGAGGTGGAACAAATATTCAGACTAGTAGTAGTAGTCCATTGGGCAGTTTAATCTGTAAAACCCCAATCTCATAAAAACATCGGTCTATATTTGAGTCCTATACAATCTGAATTTATCAAAACCAGTGACAAAATCAGTCAGTGCAGTAAGAATATTTCAGCCATTTATTTCTATAAATCAGCTCTTTTAAACAAGGAAGAACAATACATATTCTGGGATATTCTAACTGCATTGGCAGACATTTTCACCGGACTAAATTACAGACTAAAATTACTTGATAAGACAGAGATTTTTGCATCACACTGTCACTTCTCAAGTAGTGTGTGATTGCATTAAAAAAAATATATTGATTATGTGTCCTGCAATTACTGTACATTCAGCCTCACTGCGTTCGCTCGACACAGCACAAATCTGGTCAGTGAGCCAGAGCGCGGCCTTCGATCCTGCTCGCATGCGTCTGTGGAAGACAGCGATGTGCCTCTTGAAATTATTCAGTAAATCTTGAGTGTGTTGATAAGCTGCGAGATCAGCGGGAGATGAATCGAAGGCGCTCTGTAGCTGTGTGTGAATATGGGCAGAAATTCAGCTGAGTGGGAAAGGCGTGTAAAAGCAATGCAAGAATGACATCAAAAGAGTCAAGGCTGTGTAGTCCTGTAAATCCAAAGCAAGACTTATATATACCTCCAGCAGTAGACATTTGATAAGAGTGTAATGTCATCTTTTTGCTGATCAGTGAATGCAGAGCACTCACTTCTTATTCATTTATATGTATCAAGTCCAGGAGGTAGTCTAGACTGCCTTTGCCTACTTCCCCTAGTAAATCACATCCCTACTTCCAGTTTCTTCCCCTTTTCGCTGGATCAATCATAATTATCTGTTTTCTACTTTTTAAAAATCCATCATCCTCTTCAGTGTATCATCATCTGCTTTGGAGACATGAGAGTGTGAGGCAAAGGCTAAAAGCGTGAAAAGCCAGATGCATTAGTGTTGGTGTATTATTTCAGAAAAGGTGTGCATCTTCCGTCCCCGTCTTTCTGAAGCAATCCATGGTGACAACATTTGAAAGATTTGGTAGAGGACGCGCAGCGTGCAGAAGCTCACTCTACAGAAACAGACCTGTGGGAACAGGGAATAATGGGTTTCACTTGTGAACAAAAGGGTCTAAACCTGCCGGTCGTGTGCTGTACATTTTTATCCTACTGGATTGCGTGGTAATCTGTGTCATGTCGAGTTCTACTCCCCACACTCAAACATTCCCCCGCTCCCAATGGGTTTATTCAGTGACAGGGAAATAAAGGGTGCACAGTGCACTAAGGTGCACAAGGTACTTTTCAGTCATGTTGATACAGCTCCATGTATAAAGATATACATGCCCTCAAATGGCTGCCAAAGGGCTGTTCTGACTGACCAGCGTGCAGGTGATAAGAGATAGCAAAGCTAGTTTTGCCAGAGGCATCAAGAGGAACGCTTTTTCTATTCTTTTTTTTAAGCCATTTCCATCACTGCTTTTCACCCTGCTCAATGGTGCGGCAAAAACATTTATATCCATTTGAATAACTCAGAACCATTAAAGAAAAAAAAGGGACGTTTGGGATGCAGCCCTGTGGCAGGGCTAAAGGGGATGATGTTGGATTGGAGGTGGATATGCAGTGAATGCTTGGATTACTTTTGCCAGACTTTATGTCGAGTTGGAGTTCACTTCAATACACAAATTGTTCACACTGTTGCGTAGCTGTGAGCTGCATATATATAAAACAGTGTAATGTTCCCAAAAATAATGGTTCAGAAATGGTTGAGACAAAATACAAATAGTATAATTTGAACTAAAAGTACAATACTGGACTATAATTCAAATGTCCTTATATCTGCATATCAATTACATTATAATGTGGTGCGAGACATCAAACATCATTAACACAACTTTGAAAGACTTGACTGAGACTTGACTAATGAGTTGAACCTTGACTTGGACGAGTCTGAAATGACTTGATAAATGAAAGGTTAATTTAAAGGTTTGCTTGGACCTGTTTTGAATGACCTGATATTTAGTCACTAGTCTTAAATTACTTGAGACTTTACTGGGACTTAAGTCCTTAAGGACTTCTATTCTATTCAACTCAAAGAAATATACATCAGTATAAACCACCTGAGGAGCAGGTACATGTGTATTTAATAGAGAGTATAACACAAAATGACACCTGCATTTGTTGTTCTCACAGTGTGTTTCACATGAACATACCCATGCTGGGCACAGAGCTGATGCCCACAGTTTGAAAAACACATGTTTTTGCAATTCAAGCCAAAGCCTGCATCCCCTCTCTCTTCTGCTGCTCATCTCCACATATTCAAAACTTCAAAGTGTCTGTTTATTGGGATATTTACTTACCACCTCCTCCAGGGCACAGTTTTGTAAGCAGAATTTTATGTTAATAAATGCTGTTTGTCTTCCCTCACCCAAGAAAAAAAGATGTTGAGAGTGAGAGCAAAAGAGTGCGTGCACCCATTCTTTTATTCATAATGTACATACAGGGAGGATACTTGCTGTTGGATAAGACAGCACTCACCGGTCCCCTGCAGCTTTCTGACACTGCCAAATAAATGCTGTTTTTCTAAGTCTAGTTATCATATGATAGGGAGATCCAGGCATGCCTTCTTTACAAAAACAAGCCTGAATTTGACTGTTGGTTAGAGTCTGTAGACTGTTTTTGCCTGTCAGAGACTCTGATAGGCTTTGATTGAATGCTATGGCCCCAAAACACAATTATATACTATTGCAAACTCTGCAGGAAAGCAGAGAGAAACAGGCCTGACAAACCTGAGGATATTTCTTGTAGAGCACCAGCCCCATCTTCTGTCTCTGTCAGGCAAAGGCAGTGCCATTTATCTTCATCACATGAGCACAAACAGGACTGTCTGGGAATGGAGGAGGAAAAATTAGTGTTATTTTGGTGTCAGTTTGGTTTGCATGCTCCATTAATCAATGACTGATCAATACCGTATCATTTCATTCAGGCTCTCTGACATGACTGTGAATCATATGTTTGCAGGCATTTGTGTGGATAGAGAAAAATCAGCCTGATGTGAGCTCTGTCAGTCTCAGAATTAATGTGGCATTACCTGAACGTGCTGTGGCATGATTTGCTGTGTTGATTTGTTGATATCAGGGTTTGCAGTGACGACTGTTTCAGTCTCCCCTGCAATTATAATTATTACTGAACAGTTAAGCCAGGCCTGCATGTAGTATGAGGACTTGATTACAGTGATTGGTTTTAATCCCTGAGTTAACACTGGAATGCTCATGTTATCACTCTACGAAGGACTCAGGAATTATAAAATATATATAGTATTGTATTGTATATAAACATATAGTTTATGTTTTCTTGTCAGTATTCTTTGTAATATCTCATTGTCTCTACCTATTCTTATATCTGTAAAACATTTTGTAGTTGTTTTTGAAAAGTCATACTATTATTGTAATCAATCATCAATCAATCAAACTTTAGGTGCATCTTTCATACAGATTAGTGCAATTCAAAGTGCTTTACAGATGGCCGACAAGCTGATAATAAGACAGTACAAATGTTAACAGTAAAACATTTGGGAACTAATGCACCAGAGAAATAGAAATGATTATAGTTGCTATTTAACTAAAATTAAACTGGAATCAAACTTGAAATCAAACGGCCACTGATGCACCATAGGGATGTAGTGCAGGCAAAAGAAGTCCATTGTCCGTACAAAGTCTGTGTGTTTTCTTGAGGTTTATTTGTCCATGACAAGCAAGCAAACAAAAGAACAAAGACACCATGGCTCCTGCTGCCTCTGAAACCATAGACCCTCCCAGGTGCATGCTGGTCTTATACCTGCCTACCTATATAAAACCTGAGGAGCCTGCTGCCCAATTCTTACAAAACAAACCATAAAATTAACTGAATAAACGAAATGAAACAACTAGCAAAAGAAATTCTAAATCCAGTCAAAATAAAGCAAATATATAGAGTAATCAAACACTCAATACAAATAATAACTAAAATGACAAACACAAATTTCTTGTATTTTTTGTATTTTTGTATTTGTATTATTAGTAGTATTGTTATTCTTAGTAGTTTAAGGGATGGTTCAGTAGCAGAACTGTATAAGTAAAGGTATACTGTAAAACAAAGTCCAACAAACAAATAATAGTTTCCCAAAAACTATTGGGAAATCTTTTTGGAAGATTTTTATCTTCCAAAAAAAAGTGCTGTCCAGCGTTGTGTCCAGGACAGTTTCATTTTTACAAATTTTGGGGTCTAAATGAGTAATACTTACCAAAGGTTTTGGAATTGGTCCACTAAAAGTGCTTGTTTTTGCCACTGACAGCCTCAGACTGTTATTCGAAGTGTCTGACAACATTATGGAAAGGATCCCTGCAGAGACAGACTGCTCTGGTTAAACAAAAATGATCTTACTCTTTAATTTGAGCCTGTCAGTGGCAAAAACAAGCACTTTTAGTGGACAGACTTTTCACAGGCACAATTGCCCACGAGGGTTACGTTGCAGCCATTGCAGTCCATTTGCAGATGCCGGCGGAGGTGATCTACTGGACCAATTCCAAAACCTTTGGTAAGTATTAGTCATTTAGACCCCAAAGTTTGTAAAAATAGAGCCCAGGTTCAAAAATACCGGAGTTTCCCTTTAATACAAGAACTCTCTATGTAAATTATTTGGAAATGACGAATCTTTTTTGTTTTTTTCAGGTCCTTTACCAGAATGAGTTTCCACATTCTACACTGAAAGACAGAGAATTAAAGAAATGACTTGTTCTGATGGATATTTGCTGCAGTGTGGTTGTGATAAGCTGAATACAAGATGTATTCACATCTCTTTCCACTCGCTAAATTACCTGCTTGTTCATGTGAGGAGCCAAAGCTTGGAAGAGCAGCTCACGTGTATAGTGGTTTAGAATTGTAGAAGGCATTAGGAAGTTTGTAACACTTAAAACTACCATCATGCCTCATCATGGTGAAAAGATCCCACACTCTTAAGTTTTCTTAAACTACTAGCTACTTTTCTACTGATGGAAACTACTGCAGGCCCAGTTGCCCAGTGAAGTTAAATGTAGAGACTATTAGCATCCGTCAGGCCTGCGACTAGCTAACACATCATCAAAGCCTTCTGTCTCTACAAAGTCTCAGCCACATTCTCTCTCTCTCTCTTTGGGATTTGGGACATTAGCGACAGAGTAAAAAAAAAAAAAAAAGTCCTTGTATGTCAGTCTTTCTTTGTCTTGTAGTCAGTGGTGTAGCATTTCAATATTGATTCGGTTATTCTAATTCAAACATCTAATTTAAATTTTAATCACTCAGCTGACACCATTTTTCCAAATGTGGAGAGGACAGATCATATCTTTAATTGAGATGGAGCACTCAGTTTATCCATCCTCTGCCAGCATAGCACTTAGTTCCAGTTTCAGCCTCAGCTAATCAGACTCTGTGGATCCATCTTCAGCTTCATCCAGTGGCCTGTTAGCTCGTCGCAATGGGATTTTCTCTGGTCTTTCTTAAGCTCAAAGCCTCTGTTTACTGTGCCTCTGCTAACTTACTGCTTTTTTTAACAAGCTGCTGTGCACATAGCAGCTGAACATACAGCCAGTTCAGACAGAGTTCAGTATGGACTGGGTGGCAACAGACTGTGTAGAGTATCCACTTAGTCATTAGCATGCCCCAGTGGGTAATAAGTATAACTCAAATGGTAAATTTTCAGAGACAGTGACAGTTAAAGCTGAGCAGACTGGCCAAGAAATACTTTGAATTTGAAAAGAAAGCTCTTATGATTTCTCTTTCTTCAGTTTCCCATTGTCTCCTGATTGTTCCAGGTGATGGTTATAACGTTTGTGTTTGTATGGCAGTCAGTGCATAATTATCAAGCACTTTGTGGCTGTTCATGTTGACAACCTTCCACAGCTGCAAACTGCAGCACACAAAAAAAAAGTAAAATAATACAAGACCCTCAAGAAATAGAAAAATGCACCTGCTGCAACCCAAATTAATCATGTCCAGCACTTGGCATCCAAGTGTAAATGTGTCTGAAGGGCATTAAGGACATAATTACCCAAAGTCTTCCTCCACATGTGGTCAGACACATGCTGACATTTACAGGATAAGGCTGGTAATAGTGTATATTTTTCTTCTTGTCTATAAGTCCCATGAACAGACCCAAACCAACAATGAACTGATCCTAACAAGTATTGTGTGTGTGTATCCAAAGCCTAATACTATGCCATTCCTCTGTGCCATAGATTGTTGTCCAAAAACTATTAAAAACACATTAATGAGCAACACCGTTGCACTGGGTACTAGAGTACTGGTAACAACCACACCCCTCGCACCTCCTCACACTCAGCCAGTGAATGTACACAGTGTGCACACACACTTAAAGAGGTACTGCACACTTGAACATGTTCTTTGAGTTGTAAACTAAATGATATGACTGTACTGTGATGAAACACATCAATACTGGCGTTAATATTGACATTTCTTCCCAAATTATAAAAATCAGAATTTCATGGGTTGAAAATGTCTCAACACGCCATCTACTGTTTTAAATCAGCCCTGAACCTGCGAGGCCAATGCTGACATAGAGTTGACTGGTTGGGACCTGTCTACGTCATGAAATTTATATAAAAAAAGACTCTAATCAGTGTCAGTCTCCCTTGTTGTTCCCTGACCCACACACGTAGCCACAGGGCCACGCCTTCTACAGGTGTTGTTCCTCCACTCCTTTGTTGCCTTTTTTAAATATACTGGGAGAGAGGCTTCTAGCTGAATTTGAGGGTGGAGTTACACTTTAAAAATGATGCACATTGCCACAAAGCAGGACATGCTTGAGAACAAAAAACAAAAATATCCATACTGGGCTTCAAAAAGCCTTATTAGTCAGACCAAAGTCTACTGTACTGTAAGTAGAAATATAATAGTAATCTCCAAGAGTAAGTTGAGCTGCAGTATCCTTGGCACAGAATACTCTACTGTGTGTACTGGCTAGTGTTCATGGTTTTCTGAACATCAATAGCATTCCTGCAGAGGCTGCAGTTTTGAAATTGTAACCTGCAGACTAAGAAGTGGTTTTATTTTGAAGAGCTCAAGGTTGACTTCAGTCACTTCATTGCATTCCACACGGTATATACTGTAGGTACATATATCCTATATTAGTATCGTGGGTGTTTTTTGTTGTGTGTCCATCTGCTATCCTTCAAAAATCCAAAAGGAGAGCAATGAAAGAAACGACCATAATGGTTTCAGACTGAATTCATAACCCTGGCGTAGTGATAAAGGAGGTCACGCAGAAACCGTTCACAAAAGTTAAAATAATGTAATATTAGTCAGGCCCTCTCAGCACAGAGATCCACTCTCTAAATCTCTCTGAGCATGATCCACAGGCACCAAATAGCCCCCCCACCACGTCGGCCCTGAGGCAGAACCCTCCCGCCCTAGATTGCCTGTCCTCCATCCCTGAAAGCACCCATTCACTTCAAGTCCCATTCATTAGAGCAGATCATACCACCCCACGAGCCAGCCAGCCAGGTCTCTGAAAGGCCAAGGGAGCCATCCTGAGCATCCCCTCCTTCAGTTATTAGAACAAGAGCTCCCACTGCAAAGAAGCAGAGCGAGGGAGGGAGCAAAACCCATTACTCTTCCTCACCTAATCTTCATCAGGATTTTTGCCCCACACCTCCCTATTCTTCTGACAGCATGACTATCTGCGTGCGGTGTTTGGCCGGGGATTAAAAACTTCTGAGTGCACCTTTAGGGGCAAAAAAGGAATTGGAATTAACTGAGGTTCAGTATTATCAGCCTACATGCCATAGGTGGCTGCGAGTCTATCAGCCCCGAGGAAAACGACTTAATAACAGCCTCATTAAGAGCATAGTCCATTACTGATAAGGGTCCCCCAGAGACGCGCTAATTAAAAGCAAAGGGGGGTGTCAGAGTGGGCAAATTGGACACAGTCAGTGAAACTTTAAGTTTTCATGGCGAAACAAAAGCCTGCCTAATCTGGCTGCCTCCTGTGTAAGGTTTTGTGTCTGCCCTGATGCACCTTACCGGAGAGCTTCAGGTATTTCTTACTGCTGGCCATATTAAGACTTCAATAAGGGTGACTTTGCACAATGATCCCTCCAAATTAGATTTTTCTATCTGTATGTGAATGTGAATTTTTAAAACTGAGCTTGAATGTAGTTGCCCACTTGGTGGCAGAAGAGCTCTACTGTATTGCACATACCTGTCTTTGTTGCTCTCTCCCCGTGTAGGAAAAAAAAGAACTGAAGTAGGAAGATGCAGGAAATCAGTTGTAGATGTCACGAGTATCACACTGGTTCTGTACAGGGTGACATACCCACTGCTGTTTTCACTTCGTCAAAGAAGTTGATGATGTATTGCGGAGGAAGACAATGAAAAGTTCCTATTGGGGTTTCATGACAAGATGTTAGAAAACCGTAGAGCCACTGTTGCAGTTGTACCTTGAATGACATGACTTTTCAGAGAGGAGTTCTGTCTAATGTTGTCTGGATCATTGTGAATATTAGTTCTTGAATTAATCCTTGAGGTATTTTGAGTTGAGAGGTAATGACTGTAGCTATTTCTAATGTTACCTTTGAAATGAGTGCAATAGAAAGTACATTTACATAGGACTTGAAGACCATAAGACTGCAGCTAAAGCATGACTACAGCAATGGTGCTCTGTAGCGTTAAAAAGTATTCCACCATTACTGGAAGTAATCTGTGTCACACGTTAAAAGCATTTTGATCATAGAGCATGTCCATTTAGGCCACTGTGAAAAGGCAGGAGGAAATTATTAGTGTTATAGAAATCGTGTCGCCTATCTAAATTCCACATCTCCTCCTGGCATTATATTGTTGAGGCACTTCAAAGTTATTCTTTGTTATTTCGCAAACATAAAAAGTCCTACCTCAGTGGATTTTATGTTGGGGGATACAATGTTTCTGAAATTACTTTCATTCTTGAAAAGGGGAAGAATAAGTGACTGTCAGATAATATTGTGCTTGGCGGCCCATGTGCATGTGGCATGCAGTCCTATTTGGAAACAAACATGCATGCCTAATAGAATGGCTCGAGCAAGCAGAAAATAAATTTCCTGCTCTATGCACTCCAGTTGTCTCTGGTTTCATCCTTATCCATTTCAATGCTGGTGCTGTCATTGATAGTAAGGGCAAGGACTGTTCATATACAAATCATATCTCCTCTGGGAAGAATTGATTTAATGACAACATCCAGTGGCCGCAATCAATGGGGCAGAGGGAAAGGTACATTATGAGGAAAGGAAGACAGATAATGGAGGATCACAGAGCCATTTCCATCACTCTAACTAGCATCCTTGAACAATACCTCCCCTCCTTATTCCAAAATTACCCAGTGGAACAGGCAGTGTCTGAACTCGTCTCAATTCCTTCCCAAAGTATTGTATTGTCACACCCCCTTACCTTTGACCCACTTGCTCCTCGCCGCCCAGCAGAGTCACATCTGGGATCACAGTAGCGCGCAGTACTAGATGATGATTATTTCAGTTTACAGCCCCACTGTTTTACCCCATGTGGCTACTCAACTAACTGCTGTAACCGCGGCTGTGGATAGATATTAAGAGATGCTGTTGTTTTTTGCCTCAGCTCGAATTTACAATCAAGCACGTACACTGCGTTTAAGATCCAGCTGCTTGTTTCAAATCTTCTCAACTTTAGAAGTGAAGAGTCTCTCTCTCTCGTATCTGCATCTAAGGACCACATCCACTCTAGGCACATTTGATGAGCTGTCTTATCAAACTGAGGAGGCTTAATTCTTCTAACAGTGTAAAGATGGATTGTGGGTCCCACACCCACCATGACCATTGTTTTTGAGCTACAGATATCTTCAGTTGCTTTCATGATAATGAATACCACTCTGCAGGGCTTAGATTTGTTTTCACTTGTCCCAGATATTATGACTTCTATTTTCATATCCTTTATGATGTTTCATATTTTTACAGAATATTATTTGTTTCACTTCTGTATCCTCAGCCCACTTGTGAGGGATATATATACTCCTTGTACTAAAAAGTCATGATGGAAAGCTAGAGTAAGTGACAAGTTGGGTAAAAAAGAGCCTGGGTAAAATAATATACTGCCAGGCCATCGCAGAACAGATCCATACAATATAGGCAACCCATGTAATGCCAGGATAACAGTAATGTGCTTCCTTGTGTTAAAGTTATAATCCTTTTCTATATCACACCCCATTTTTGACACTATCTATGTCTGGCATTTTTTTGGCTATGTCTTCATTGTATGTGCACTCCCTAATTGCCTCTCTGTATACAGGGTTCGTACAGCTTTTTAAAGAGTAAAATTCAAGCACTTTTCAAGTACTTTCAAGGTACCTAAACCAAAAATGTCCAGACTCTCAAAGCCTTCAATCGTTACTATAAATTCCAGGAGACAACAAACAATAATGACAACAGGATCGTTTCATTTCAAATATTAAGAGAGTTTTGGTTTCCATGAGTGACTGTGTTGATGATGAAACACCAGATTATGTTGAAAATCAAGCATTTTTCAAGGAGTATATTCAAATTCAATCATATTCCTAACCTTGAAAACATAACAGTTAAAATTAAGCATTTTCCAAACTTTCAAGACTGTACGAACCCTGTTTATAGTAGTTGTCTTGCGGAGGCCATCTTTCCCACATGGGATTCAAATTGCATAGATGTGGAAGACAACATTTGATCATTTCGTGTTGTTTGACGACATTGTTGACTCTTTGAAACAATGTGACCCAGTGAGTCCTCTCAGCCCAGAATCCTTGGATTTAGGTTCACATTGGACGATTCTGCTCCTCACAGTTTACATCCACTGCCAACATTCAGTGCAAATGCAAGGAGTAATGTGCCCATACTGTATATAGCAAGGCACAAGGATCATGTCATGGTGGAGGTGGTGGATGGATGTGTAGTACAGCTGTCTTTCATTCAGGAGACCCAAGTTCAGGTCCTGCCACAGACAATTTTCCCTAACCTTATCGATACCCTAGTTGCCATGTGCAGCTATTGTAGAAAGCGAGAATTTGCTGGCACTAGATGTCATCTGGGGTTTTGCAGAAATGTGCAATATAATATAATAACGTTCTTCGTTGCTCTTCTTCTGTTGCATCTCTGACAGAGTAGCTGCTCAAGGTGTGTTTGCTGCCCCCGTATAGTCGATACTTTTGTTATTTTGATTTAAACTCTGAGATCTGTATTACAGTAACACGCTCTCGCCATTATCCAAATCAACCTGGACTGAAATCTTCAGGATTATAACTGTGATTGTGGTCATGTTCTTTTTGTAATTACACACAGTATGTACTTTGATATATGCCCATTTTTGTATTAATTTGTGGAATGGCTGTTTTGTTGTTGTTGTTTTGTTTTGTTTTGTTTACCAGTCCTTGGCGAGTCAGCCAGTAAACTACACTCTATAATCTAAACTACCTGAAGAAAATCCTGGCTATTGTGAATAGCATACAGTATAGAGTACAATACATGTTTAACATTACTTATTTCTTCAACCCACTTACCTTGCCATGCAAATTCCCTCCCATATTTTCAGTGACAGTGCTATGATTCACGGAAACCACACAGCAAGATTTCCAACACAATTGAAAAGTCAGAGCTTTTTTTAGCATTTTTAGCGGTCAAGCAAAGGCCTTTATAATAACTCCACAGTGCAGCTGTTTCTGTGTGATGAGCGAGCCCTGCTCTGACTACCAGGCTGCCTGCAGCTCTTCCACTGCCTGTTCATTTCTTGTTGAAAATGAATGACTTCCAGGTGGCAATCACTTACTGCGTGTAATGGCCCTTAAGGTGAGCCATCACACTTTACTCTCAGTGAGGCCATGATATATGGAGAGTTGATAGTACAGTGGTGATGATTTCTTGCATCTATTGAAAGAACAAGGGCTATCTCAGCACTCCACATAATCAGCACTCTGGTCCCAATTCAGACATTTTTTTTTTGTTTTTTTTTTTCTTCAAAACAAAAATTGCATTTGAACATTGTTCCATTTAGAAAGGGGTAATTGGAACACTGTAGCAATCTTCCTAATATGTAATTACATTTGAGTGCTTGTCAGAATGCACAAAATCCATCATCTGTCTGTGCTTTCAGCCTTAATAACCCCTAACAACACCCCACTCCTTCATTCTGTGTCACATAACAACTGTACTTTAGCTGTGCTGTCAGACAATGCAGAGCAATATTCCAAACTTTTCTCAAGTCCACTTGGCTAGTTAAAAGCTGCCATTGGCTGCTGTGGTTGTGTTTCTCTTCCCTTTATTCCCTGAGCACTGAGGAGCCCAGGTGTTGGCAGTGAGCAGCTTGCGTGGCAGCAAAGTGATATTTTGATGAGATGACAGTCAGCTCGCTTTGCAATTCTGCTGTGCGGCACAGCATTGTGGCCCGGCGCTCCGGTGGGACAGGCAGATCCATGGGTCTACACAGCTGGCAACGGCTCCTGCCAACTGCGGCAGCTCCCCATCACAGATGTTCATGCAGCCACCGCATTGGCAGCATCTAGCCCTTTGTGTTGACCTTATTCACAGGCACAGCTAGCCACGGATGAAAAGTAGAATGTTGCAGCCATCGCTGAACCGGTTAAAGAAATATACTGAGTTTATGGGAGATTAGCTTGTTGGGGTAAGCGTAAGTAAAGCGAACACAGACACCAAAATGATCCATGTGTATTGCTCCATGTTAATACATTAGCATATGTCAAGTAATGGTAGCCATGGCAACTGGCAGGTGAGTGACCTTTTTCTAGTAAAGTTGTTAGTGCCTTCTATTAATATGGTCCTCTCAACTGATCTGACTTTGATCATTGTGTCCCTGGTGGCTCAGCTGATAAACTGTCCAACCTCGCAAATCAACATCTACATGAATCAGCAAGTCAACTCACATGGCTGATATACGTATACTGAGTGTACAATACTGTATGTGCAGTATGGCTGCAGCTAATTATTGTTTTTAGTATCAATGATCTTTTTTGATTCATTGTTTAGTCTATTAAATACAGTGATGTCTTTAAATTTCTTGTTTTACCCAACTAACAGCCTAAAACCCAAAGTCCAAAAAACTATAATCACTTTACAGTGACATACAACAGAGATGAGCAGCAAATATTTGGCATTTTGGGCTTGATAAATTATATATATGATGATATATATTGTATGTAAACAACTGATTTTTAAAAATTGAATAGTTTTCTGTCAACTAATAAAGTGGTTCCTAAACTTTACCATGAAGTCTACCTGTAAATTGCGAGTACAATCAAAAAGTGGCTTGCCTGGATTGCATCTCTGATTGTTTCATATGCATAATTTTTCATAGGCCTGAAAAAGGTGAACTTGCACAGTGTTTCACAAGAAAAAAGCAAAGATTTGAGAATAGATTGCTACACAAATCTGTTAATATTTTTTAAAGAGTGTATGTATTTTTAATTAATTCCTACCACTGTAATCATCTAGCGACCTCTTGTAGGAGCCATGACCTCCAGGTTGAGAAACACTGAACTAATCATCTAATTGTTTCAGCACTATGTGTGACTACCAGACTGGTGCAGAAATGCATCATATCTTCTCAGCATTCCACTATCTTTGCAATCATCTCAATCAGTAATTGGTAAATAGGTCTCCTAATACAACAGCATATGTACAAACAGGGTATATATCTCGTACTGTAACAGCAGGGTGTCCTTGTGCTGTATCCTCACAGTCTTCACTGCATGTGAGCTTAAAAATATGTTTTTCACAGCATGGTGCCTGTGATAATCACTTGACATTGAGAGGAGATTCATTTTCAAAATGTATCTGATGTATATCTTACATAAGTATAACTTTTATAAGTTAAACAGCTGTCATGTTCTTATGGTTGAAATCTTGTTTGCTTAAAATGTTTGCTGTTTGCTGAAGGAGATTTTAGGGGATACACATACACCAGTGGCTGCTGGTGACTCGAAAATTGGTGAGGACAGAAGGAAAACCAACCCACGCCGTCATGTTATTTTACCCCAAATCCTTGAAATAACTTCAAAATCACAATATTTGGAACTAGAAAATAATATTTCATGCAGTATACCCTTGTAAATCTCAGCTGTGACCTTTGACTCGCCCGTACAGCAGTCCATCGCCCATACCGGGATCCAGTCCCAGGTGAGCGGAGTGCAGCAGCACGTCAGGCCACCACACACCACCGTAGTGCCGCCACGGGTCCAGCCCAGACAGCTGAAGCAGCGAGGCCCAAGGCTGCGCCAGCAGGGCGGAGCTCTCCATCCATCCACCCCCAGTCCAAATCCATTCTCGCCGTTAGCATTCCTTGGGGCTAGGGCTGCTACAACAAGCTAACTGTTGCGTTGGCTAACGCAAGTAGCTAGCTACTGCTCGATTCCCATTTTTATCAATAGACTGAATACAATTATCTTTGGACTAATGCAATATCAATATTGTATTCCGGTTGTTGATTGGTTAGGGAGAACGTCCTCTGTTGTAGCATCATTTTACGTGTTCTGCCCAACAGCAGCTAACAGATAAGCATGAAAAAAAATGAAGTACGTTAAAAGAGATCCCACCCTAAGGTCCCCCCCCACCACCACCACCACTTCACACAGACTGCCCTCTCCCCTCGTGCCTGCCCTGCAGGTGTCGCTGTTGAAGCATTTTAATCAGAATATTAATAATGGATTTTTTCCAAAGAAAAGAGAAAAAATATTTCTAAATGATACTGAGATTTGGTAATGGTTTATTTCAACCAATTACTTTTTTTTCATATTTTTAATCTCCTTCTTGCCTCTCAAAAATAGAGGAGGAGCAGCCTCCTCTGCCTCTGGACCAGCCTCCACTGACATACACCATCACTACCCCTACAGTCAACACCACTATACCCCCACCACCCTCAACTCCTCCAATCTCATATGCACAGCGGCAGACAATTATTTTCACAAAGATAGAGGGAAATGTCATCAGGACTCTCTAAAAGCCTCCACATTCTGTCACCTTTTCTCTTTTTTTTTTTCATTTCCATGATTCCCTTTATCAATTAAGTCTGCTCTCAAGATTGTCTCCAGCAATTTCATTACAGTCAATTAGCCTAGAGAGAGAGAGTGAGACAGAGGAGAGCTTTCCAGTCAGCGAGGGAGCTGCAGACGAACAACATGCATCTCAGCCTCTGCATACCAAACAGTGACAGCAGGAGGCTGCTGGCCAAAAAGCCCTCAGACTAGCTGAGGACATTTACCTCTCTCAAGCCTAATAATGTTTCTGAGACGCTCAGTGGAGACTGCACAGACACACTGCTGGGGCTTTGTGCCTACATATATTTATATAAAGAAAGCTTGTGATGGACACGTTGCTGACCGCAAATGTAGCAGCTATGAAATCCCCTCCTTTGTTGGATGGTGTAACAGAAGCCTAAGTCAGCATTCAGACGTGCAGTGGGCAGTAACACAGCTCAAGGGAGAATATTCATAAAACTAGTTTTTATGGAGACAGGTCTTTGTGATCTGTCAGCAATATAGTATGTATGGGGAAAAAATGTTCCCCATTCATTTGACTGCTGAGATCAACAGGCAATTAATAACTAACTTGGGCTGGTAAAAAAGAAGAATACACTGTAGATGTTGACTACATTATGCTCCTGTGTATGTGAGTGTCACACTATAGGGTTAACTAATAAAGTATCTCAGAATTCAGGACCTCCAGTTCTTTCTGTTATCATTCAGTTTTTAGGAATTATACATTTTCAACTTGCACAGATATGTCTTCGATGGAATTCCTGTGCCACATAGAGAGAATTAGGTAACACTTTATTTTAACTCTCCTATTTAGCATTTATATGATCAACTAATGAGGGGTTTATAAGACATTATAATGTAGTTATAAGCAGATTTAAGGACTTTTAGGTGTTTATTAATGTATTTGTCTAACAAGAACTCATCTTATGAATGATTAGTAACATAATATAATATAGCTGTAATTATAGTCAATGAATTGTCTTCATGACCCAACTCTGAATGATTTGTACATGTGTATAAACAGTTAATAAATGCTTTATAACACACTATAAGACGTGTCCTTGTGTACAATCATACATCTACAGTATACAAGGTTATTAAGCATTCATTAACTGTTTATACAACAGTTATGGATGTTTCAGAAAATGAGTTACAAAATAATCTAAGCTTTAAATATCCCTGTATTTGGATTCAATTTCATTATAGTGTGTTATAATTAATTTATTACAGGTTTATATTGCTTATACATGTTAAATGTGCAGGTTAAAAGTTAGTGTTTCTTCATGCCCACTTGCATCTTTCAATTGACGTTATCTGCAATCGTGACCCCTCTAAAATTTGTTTTGCGTCTACTCTGAACAGGTTTTAGTTGGAATGCTTTTCAACTCATGGATGAAAGAAGGCACTTGTTAATGCGATATCACCCAGCATATTTTCTTGGACTTATTAATGTTGGAATTGAATGATTCTGCTGGTTTGTCCCATCTCTGTGTGGTACATCAGGTATAACCAGGGCATTCCCTTTAATGACATCAAAACATATGGCTAAGCTACAGCTGGCTAACTCTCCTGCAGCAGATCAGTCTGCCAGAGCTCCTGGGAATCCACATGGGTTCTTGGGGAATAGCCAACATATGCCTGGCTGTGCAGTTCACTGCAACATTACCTGTACTCTGTTTTTGTATCATGCTGCTGGTTAGGTAGGCGGCATAGTTTTACTCTGTATTTGGCTGATTTTGAGGTTGTTATTTTGGATGAAAACCAATTTAACTCTCGTCTCCTGTTGTAATTAATTCAAACAAAACCAGTCTTTTAAAACTTGCACAAATTGCTAATAAAATCACTATAAGATTATTTTGTTACATGCATGCCCTTGCCAACACATTCATTTGCAGAATGATGATAAGGTACAGTGCACATATAAAATGAATTCCTTTCATTTGCTGTATTTTGCTATGCTTCCTGTTAATAGCATACTTTTCATATTTTTCAAGGAATCTGTGGGTGGTAGACTGCTGAATGGTGCTGTTTCTCACCCACACAGCAATAACAAGAGTAGCATATGGCCCTATTGAGAAGGTACATTAAACCCAAATGTTGGTACCAGCAACAGTGTCTTAATTTTAAGACGTCAGCATGGTACATGGAGTGTCACTTAAGTTTGTCTGTCTGTCTTGTCTTATCCAGCGTCTCAAGAACAAGATGTTGACAGAAATATCATGCTTAGATTAAAGATTCCTCGTAGATTGTCTGATTAGATTTCAAAGCACCTTGCTGCATGTTCATGAAACCACTATATGTCCTTAATGTTTTAAGATACGGTATTTATATATACCCTACATGAATGATGTGAAGACAGGAGTGCTGACATCAAAATATTTGCTAATTCATGCATTAATCAGATTAATGACATGCTATGTTTTATTTACTGTAATTATAAGGGAGCTATGGGTGTGTAACCTAGAGACTTGACCTTAAGCTTTTAGTGTTTATGAAACATCTAAAAAGGCACACCTTAGATACATCTTAATGGCCTTGACAACCTATTTTCTCAAGCAGCTTCTTACTTAGTGATGGATCCTACATGGACACAAAATAATTTGTTACAAACAGTTTGGGTTATTTCACATGAGAGATTTCTGTGTTTGTGTTTCTGTCTATGCTCTTCTCTCTCGTTTGAAGCAGGCAGGACTCTGCACGAAATAGAATTTAGCAACATTTGAATCAAAATCTGATGACAGCTGTGGGATAGCTTGCTTATGTGTGCCCTCCACACCCACAGTCCTGATGAAGTAGATTAAAACCCTGGTCACACCAGCATTTAAAATGGCAAAATTTCTCTGCAATTTCAGTTCATTTCAGTATATTCGCCCAGATTAGTGGATTCGCTTGCAAGGGCAAAGTAAATCGGTGCAAATGTTTTGCGTCAAGTACAACTTTGGTGAACTTTGACCAGCGAATTTGCACCGTTGACCAATCAAGCCATCTTTGCAGTGCTGACCTTCGAGAGGACAGAGAGCTCCACAATGGAGGAAGCTATCAGCTTCTGTTGCACCTTCCACTTTTATATATCCTTCTCTGTTTGAGTATAAACCGGTCCACAAAGAGTAATGGTTTTGAGAGTGAGACTGAAGTCGATGGTATGTCTTTTGAATAAACTGTGTTAAATGATTGTCCTGTTAGCAACCGAGCTAAGCTAATGAGCTAACGAGTTTGCTTACTCACTGTTAGCAAGCTTTTTTGCTCAGAAAGCTTTATTAACTTGAACTAAGTCACTTTTTTATCGAAAACAATGATGTACAATGGTGAAAAACATGTCAGGGGGGTGTAAACAGAACAGTAGAGAGTAAATAGAGAGAATGTCCGGTAGCTACTGTGACTGTCTTCAGCTACAGCAGTTTACTAACTAGCCCTGTGAGTAGTCCTTAGTGACAGTGAATGACCTACACACACACACACACACACACACACACACACACACACACACACACAAATACATGCAGAGGATATACTGTATATATATATATAATTATTATATATCAATCTTAATGTTGTGTTGCTGTTATTGTGTACACATCGTATTTTGATGCTTTGGCAACATTGTTTTTTGAAACTTTGATGCCAATAAAGCCTTTCTGAATTGAATTGAAGTTCAGCGTGTCCACTTGGAGTAGTTTGGAGCACCGGCGTCATCTGCATCCACTCAAAATGAATACTGATTCATCGCCGTAGGTGCTTGACTGCAGCATAGACTCTCCACCACAATCTTTCCCCTCTCTCTCTCTCTTTCTCTCTCTCTCTCTCTCTCTCTCTTCTGGAAATGTCCACTTTGGGATCCCTGTTTGCCCACATGTTCCACACTCTACAGGTATGGCTTGATTTCAGATTTCAGAAATTAGTCACACCCCTGCCTTGTGTTATAGTTTGCTAGAGGCACATTTGTCTTGAAAGGGCCTGCAAACAAACCAACTGCAGTATCTTCAAACAGTGTGCAAGGTGTGATATTTTGTGTGGATTTCCACTCAGTTATCTGGACAACTGTGAAATCACAGAAGCTGCTCATGTGTTACATCCTTCACTGCTACTGAATGTGGATAGCCATTTCTCTCATAAGTAATGCAGAACTAAGTGACTCCTTCAGAGCCTTCAGTTTGACAGCAGCAGCTGCTTAAAAAAGATTACCAAAAGTTTTCATGGATACGCTTCTCTTACTGAGGCAAACTAACAAACCAAGCAGGGTCAACATATAGAGTGCAAGAGAAGAGAACATTGCCATGGAAATTGAAATGGCAGGGTATCAATTCTTTCAATGTGTCGGATGAAAATGATTTTGTCACAATTTAGTGTGGAGCTCGTCTGTTTAAGACATATTTGTAAATGGAATGGGGCCCATTGTAGCAGTGTGTTTACAGCAATCAGCAGTGGTGTTGTGTGCTCCTTTGCCCCCTCTTAGCATTTCTGCAAAGGTGCCAGTTTGTTGGGTCTCAGTAAGAGACAGAAAGAGGCAAAAGAGACACGACAAGCTTCCCTCGCACCACCACCACCCACCATCATCACCACCACCCACTTGACTTCTCTTCATGAATATCCACAGTGTTCTCTGTTTCTTCTTCCAGTGCTCAGACAGATTATGCATCAAGTTTTTAATTGATCCCTCTGGGGTGGGATTCTCACAGTTGGGGGAGACATAGGTACACAATGATATGAACCTCAATCCTGTGATTTCTAAGCAAACACAGTGTCTTGAATACCTAGCTCCATGGCGCCATTAATTGGTTTTGCATAGATACTTGTGCTTCCACACTGCAGAGACCTTCAGCAGAGGATGGGATATTGTTTGCAGTTATTTGAATAGTGTAAGTGCAGGAGATGGGAGTAGGACATTTAGTGTGTTTAAGATGTATACTAGTATGCCATACACAATCAGGTTTTTGGAGTAGTGTTTGAAGTGTTTGCACATATAAGGTAGGATAGTAAACAAATATGAATATTATGAAATGATTCAGCAATGAACAGGTATTAAGCTCTGGACAGCAACCAAATGTTTGCAGACATTTAGTTTCACAGACATCCTACACACACTGCTACAATCAGTGGAACCCACTTTTATAGTGGTGGAATTGTTAATCCCTGCATAAATGAGTTTAAAGACAAGGGGCTAAATTCAGATCTTGCCTCATTTTTCTCCATCATCAGAGTAATGCAGGTGTAATCGTACAGTGTGAACAGGAACTGCTAGTAGCCAAAGCAGCGTAACTTTCCATGATGCAGATTTGACAAAATAGCTTTTAGTTCAATATTCAGACATTCAGTGAGGTTCATCCTCAATAATGTTTTATCCATTTTCACTAGATTTGTTGTACAGTGCAGTATAAAGAGAGCTTTTTACATTTGTGTCAATAGCTTTCTCTGTTTCTCTCTTCACACTTGGGTTAAATGTTTGTTGAAGGTATAGATCAAATACAATCCATGCTTTATTATTCATTTAGGTACATGGTTGAAATACAATGTTATTTTGTATATTTTGGAGCAGCTAAAGGTATACATATACAACATATAGATATGAGGAATATAAATAAAAAACAACAACAAAAAACAAAGAAATTTGAAAGAAAAAGATTTGGATAGCATTTTTTTTTATCATATGCCCAGCTACTTAAAAGCATTACACATTATGATTAAGAGGGCTATCATGCATTTAATCATTCTGCCAGAAAAGTGGCAAATATACATCAGAAAAAGCTGTCTTACTTTCTGCATGTTTAACCCAGAACCCTGCTGAACATCACATGCTGTGGTACTCTTTATTATGAGGAGTACATTATGATTATACCTTCTCACTGTAACTCAAAATACATGCCGCTGTTACTACCTTTTTTAAGAATATAAAAATCAAAAATCATTGTATAGCCACCATCTCACTGAATTATATTTAATGGCTTATAAAGGAACATAATCCTTCTTACCTTAATGTATCCATACTTGTTACAATTTAAGATGGTAAAAGACATCAATTGAAATTTCCCTTTGAAAAAAAGAAAAGTTGTAATTGACTTGACGTGTCACTGGTCAGACAAATACAACCACAGCCAAAGGCATTACAGTTAAAGACAGACATTTACCAGCAGAGTCCTTCACAACCAGATCACCAAAATCAAGAATTAAATACAACAAAATATAAGTGACACAACTATCATATCACACTGGAAGGTAGGAGGGATTATCTTAATCTTAATCTGACGATTCATTGTATTGTCGGTCTCATGTTCTGTTACTGGCGATCAGTTGGAGCAGAGTGGTTAATCCAGCAGAAACCAAAGTGGGTTTATCTCCAACTGCTTGGTTAGTTTAGTTGGTACAGAAATGACAGAGAGTGTCTGGATTTGGAGTCAGACATACCTGCACCAGAAGCTGTGACAATATTATAATCATGAATGCAGGATAAGAACAACCAGGTTTCTATGTGTTCCACATGTCATGTCCCGAATATGATCAAAATCAGGACAGGACATAGGACCAGGTTATTAGTGTGCATGTAAACATTCTTATTTTGGCGATTCTATATTTGGGTCTGGACTCTGCAACCTCTCAACTCATTTTCATCAAGATTTGTGGGAAAAGTCTCCAAGCTCTTACTCATTCCCTCATGTTCTGTGATCTGTCTGCAGGGTGTGTAGAGGGGTTGTTGGTAGAGTGAGTGGACGTGTGCATGCCCTCTTCCCAGAGCATGACTCACAATCAGAGCCTTTAAACTCTCCCTATCCCTCTGGGGTATTAAATGTCCTCATTCTTCTCCCTGGACTCTTTGAGAGCAGATGATCCTCATTAATGGTGCCCGGATGGAGGGCATGTGTCTTTGTAGCCTCTCCTGTCCTCACACTGAGAAACCCAATCTGACAAATCCTCTTATAAAGATATCATTCTCCCACCATCCCATCCCAGCCCCCGTCCTCATCAGACATCGATGCCTTATTTGTCCTTCCTTATTTGCACACGGCACTGATCAGGGGAAGGCAGCAGTGAAACTAGGACAGGCGGTGTGGATGAGTTGTAATAAATGATGAATATCCTATAAGCATTTTTGCTGGGACCTGACACATGAGGTATGGCGATCACACTTAATATAATCTCGCCTGCATGCAGATGAAGGGTCAGGTTGCCATCCCATCAACTACAATAATTGAACTGTCGTCCAAAACCGCTGCATTTCCCAGTTCTCTTCTTGTATTCCCCTTTCTTATATACTTCATGAAATTTTCATCAGCTGGAGTGGGGAGTTATTTCCTGTCTTCATTTACTCAGCTAACCTGAATGCTGTTGAAGACTTTCCTGACAGCAAACAAGATCTACCGCCATGTTTTATCAGTTGAAAGCTGCATGTTGATGAAAGAGCAGTTCAAGAGAGATCAAGGCACTCAAACTATAAATGTGAGCAAATGACAACCCACCTGTTTTTTTTTTTTTTTTGGTGGGGGGGGGGGTTGTCACTTTTAAACCCAACTCCGCTGCTCAGTTACTGATCCCTCACACAGATCACAGCTGTCCTTTATTGTGGGCTCACAGCCTGGATGACACAGATTAACTAGCTGCTGCTGTGATAGATCAATAACATCATGATGCAAAGGCAGAACCTGAATTCCTTTGGAAAATATGCAATGTCAAGGAATTGTATTTCTGTTCAGCAAAGAGGGAGTCGGTGTAGCAGCTCTATCCTCCTGTCTGTACTACATGCTGTATCCTTGGATAAACACATTTCTAATGGTGTGGTTGTAAAACTGTAGATTACTGTGCACCTGTGATCTCATTAATCTCTGAAAAACAAGTATGTCCTCCGGTGGGCAAAAGCAATAAGTCTGTAATGCTGTAGCTCAGTGGGCTTTTGTTTAGTGGCTTCACCATTCAGTCATTTCCTTTCACTTAAAGAATATAGTGACATTTGACATTTTCTGAACAGATTTATGTTGCAATTTGCACTGAGGTCAGTGGTCAAAGCCACTGCAACTTGTTCCTATTTCCCAACTGTGTATGAAATCATATGTAGTCTTTGATTGGAAGCTGACTCCTCTTTCAAAAGGCTAAATGTGGGAAAAGAAACACTTTGAAGCAACCAGAGGCTCAAAAACCCTGAAGATGAAGCATTAACAGAGCATAAGAATATCATTTTTCTTTTTCTTTTTTTTTTAAAGAAACTAGAAGAACAGGATGCATTTTAAGTGAAGAACAACTTCTAAAGCTGCTGAAAGTTACTGAAAATGAATATATGTATATTAATTATACTGTGTATAAAATATGTTTGGTATGCAAAATAACTAAAAAATAATAGAATTTGCATGTCACAGTTTGCTTAGGGAAATAAACAACACAGTCCTAATGCAGGCAGATAAATCAACAAGTCCTCCAACATCAACAACAGGATAGGTTGTTTGTCAATGACTCCAAAAACAACATATGTAGGCGTACCGGACTTTTGTTGTCATGGTAACAATAATAAACACGTGGTTAACATTGTGGTTCGGGTTAAAATAAGTATGTTAGTAAGTTAAGTTTAGTAAGTTAAGTAACTTAATGTAACTTATGTACGTAAGTTAAAATAAGTCAAGGTTAACTTTTGGTTTCACAGGGGACATGAACAGCGGTCTGCTGGGTGAAAGTCCTGAGTTGTTTGACCCACCCACCTACCCGTCCATCCATCCATCCATCCATCCATCCACCTACCCACCTGTCCATCCATCCATCCATCCCGACCCCTCTTCCTACATGGACTTTGTTGCTCTATATACTACCTCACCTGACTTCTGCCTTTGCCTCTGTCATAATAACTATGGCCACTAGAGGTCGCCGTAGAAACAAAACATAATAAGCTGCTGCACAGACGACCTACTTTACGGACATATTTCTGAGGAGGACAGTCTCAGATAAATGTATGAGTAATTGTACACAATTCCATGTTAAGAATTGAACCGAATGGCAAAACATTAAACATTAATGTACTAATCCACAAAAATGTAAGTCTGCCAAAAACAGAGAGGTGAAAGATCTTTCATCAGTGAATTTTTGTCATGCACATGCGCTGCCAAATGTTTGAGCACAAAATGAAGTTCAGTTCAATTTTAAATGGATTTTATTTCATCTCAGCGCACATTCACTCAAGACTGTAGAGAGAAAAACAAAAACAAAATCAAGGTTAACTTCAAAACATCTATTCTTCCCTGATGTTGATGATGTGAGAATAAACCTTGGATTTTCACTTTACGAAAAAGCTTTCTAAAACTTGAATGTTTCGAAGGTAGGCTATGTTTGAGTGTTCTGATTCATCTTAAAACTGTTTACTTATAACTCTGTGCTCTTTGATATCAACCTCTCTGGTGGGTAATAGACAACTTGATCATTATCACAGTCTCATAGAAATCACACGAGAAAAACTGGGACTGCAATGCCCTAAACACTGGCTATCAGTTAGCTGGGAGAAGAACTGAAGGAGTCCAAATAAATACCACATGTGAAGGAGAGACAGCAAGACAGAGGAGCACAAGGTAAACACTCACAGGGAGAGCTCTTAACATCAGAGTCTGTTTGAGAGGTGCAGTATCACCTGAGTTCCTCACTGAATTTGACCACAATTATAGGTCACGTAAACACCCAAAGGTGGCAGTGGGCAGATTAACACAGAGAGAGGCAGAGGAGGGGAAAGAGAGTGATAATTAAACAGAGAGAAATGTGCCCTCATATAAACATGTAGTAAGTCATTTTAATGCCCACAGGCAGCAGTTTTCTTGACATCCTCCAGCTCTCTGCTTATTTCCATTAATCCTCAGCCCTCAGCCTGAAAAAACATCCAGGATGCTTCAGCTGCCATCTGCTCAGATTGGCTAATAAAAGCAACACCATCAAACTGTTAAATTATGCCTTTTTATGATTATGATGGGAGACTCTGTAATTATTGCTGTAGACAGCCCTCTGGTGGACTCATCACTCCCTGCCTGTTTTAAAAAAAAAAATGTTGTTGATATTATGTTTTGGCCCTCTCCATCTCTTTGTCCACCGTTTTGTTTCTAATTCTCAAGAGAAGAGAAGAAAGAGAAGAAACATGTTTCACCTAAAGTCTCTTGAGGACCTTTATTGTAAGTTTCATTACTGAGCTCTCTTGCTGATTTTTCTCTGAGATCATCTGCCACAGCTAAATGACTCTCCTCTAAAACGCCATTTCCTGTAACAGGTCATCTAAAACTACAAGAATTTGAGCTACTTTGGTTCACCCCTTGATGTAGATGCTGATGTGAAATAGATAATACACCTGTCAGAAGTTTCTTTAAGGGACTATACTGCAAAGACTACATTCAGGAGAAAATGTCAGCGTGATAGATGCCCACAGTCTGTCATTAAAAGACTTCAAATCTTGGCCAGGTCCCAAGGCTGGGTGATGTGTCTCCATGGCGCCCAGCAGAGCCACCCGCATTACCCCAGCAACAATTCAGGGTGGAAGATATATGCGAACGGCGCTCACTGTCGTACAGGGCATACCGGTTGACCAGGAGGCTGGTGGTGGTGGTGGTGGGTGGGTGGGTCAGGGGGGTTTGTATGTCTGTCTCATTTCACAATTCATCAGCCGAGCGTGACTGTCAGGCCAGCCTTCAGCTCCAGCGATCCATCAGGGCCTGTCACCCAGCCATCACAACTGAAAGATGAGGCCCCGGCATTCGAATTCCATTAGCCCCATCAGCCCCGGCTGTACTGCCGAGCAGCCCAGCCAGCCAGCCAGCCAGCACCTTGCTCAGAACTCAAAGAGATAATAAAACCGTATCAGCGAATCAGAAACAGCTCCCGTCTCCCTCCAACCGCTGCCACTCCCTTAGACTTCCCATGGGATATGCTGCTGTGTTAAAGCCACATTGACTGACATTACTTTTTTTTGTCCTTTCACGTTTTCTCCCCCCAATTTTATTTATTTATTTTTTATTTTTTTGAAAGAAAGAGAAAAAAAGAAAGAAAAAGACATGAGCTTTAGATTTGTAATCATGGGATTGCACAGACATCAACAGATAGCTGTCAGCTGTCGGCTTTGACGCCAGGTCTGTGATGATGGGTTGCCTCTTTATTCCAGGATTTAATGAACAAACTTTCTGTAATCATGAACACATATGAGTAGTTTGAGTCCTATGGAATCATAATCATTCTATTCTGTAAGGGCAGATATGGATTTATCTGCATTAAAACTGTTAACAGCTGCTGTTTAAATGTACATATTATTTTAGAAATGATAAAACATTACAAATAGGGCTAGACAATTGTATTAAAATGAATATCACAATATTGATACGAATATTTTTCCAATATCAATATCACAATATAGCAAATTTATGCAAAATAAAACATAATATAACATTTCATGCAATTGCAGTGCTCCATTGCTGTGTGTTAAAAAAAAAACAAAACTTAAATGATTAATAATGATAGTTTTTAATTAAAATGTGTTCATAATCATTCATTTGGGCAGCATATAACATAAACATATAAATATAAAATATCATAAAATAAGATATGTCGAAAAATATATTCATGAGTCTCAAATGAGTTGAATTTAACATCAAGTTTGGAGGTTAAATTCAAAATAGACTTGTAGAGTAAGACAACACCCCTACCAGGTTTAGTATCCCGAGCATTGGTATAGTCAGGTGGGGAAGCTTCATTTAATGGTAAGAAAACATTTGGTTTCATAATACATTTCATACATAAACCAATCATATCCAGGCTACGCTCAAGAATCAAATCATTTATCAGCAAGGCTTTGGTAGACAGTGATCTTATATTCATGAAACCAAATTTGAGGCTCTTGTTGGGGCTGCAGCCTTCAGTAAGAGGCCACTCTGTAGAGCTACAAGTAGATGACTTAGTAATTGGAACAAGATACCTCATATTATAAGTAGAAACGTTTTCCTGCACAGTCTGGGGATACAGTTGTGACTATGTTAGATATTTTGTTATGTAGGACACAAAGGATGCTTTTTGGGAGACTTCACCACGGCCAGTGGTCCATATAAATTCCACATAAAGTGTGCTTGTATACCAAACAGGCAAGAAAGATGTGTGCAGTGAAGGTAGTGGTATTATGTCAAGTACTGAAGGCAGCCCTTGGGAGTGCTGAATAAAATCTGTTCACATAATATTAAGTTTTAGAGAAAATATAAGAATCTCAGATTATAGGATATACAGAATATCTGGCACATTCCTGAGAAAACTAAAACAGGACAGTTTACCTGAAACAATCTTATTGAGGACAATCAAAATGCACAATTCAAATGTGACTTTGGTTAATATGTGACTTTGACCCACTTACTACTTTGCTCTACTCTCTATTGTACATTGAAAGGACATTGATTCAAGTATATGCCCTCCCACTTTTCCAACAATAAGCAGGATTATGTCCTGTCACGCTACCTTCTCTTTCTTTAGCCAAACTCCAGTATTTTCAGAGAACCCCAGGTTTTTTTTTTAGTAGGTTGTGAAGATGAGCAATGTTGTCTCATCTCCAGCACTAGCATCATTGCCTTTCTCCTTAATCCTTCAGGCAGTCAATTTGCGGCCAGCGAAGTGTGAAGCTCTATAATGATGGGTTATTGACCCGTTTGCTGTTTGGCAACGACGACAGAGGCAAACTGAAAGGATAGTTCCTGTTTTTCCATGCGATATTCAGATGGCTCTTTGGCACTGAGGGTAATGTAACTGAAATTGATAGTTTAGTTGTCTGATAATGGCTAGACAGATATCAGCAATGTTTGCCAGCAGCACTCACAATGAAATGAGTGTAATGGTGGACAATACTATCACCTTCTCTTAAATTTGGGTTATATCATCCTCTCTCAGCAATGCAGGCCATGTCGTTAATTTAGGGCATGTTTTGTTAAATTTAAAAAGAATTATGGATCAGTACCTTTTTCTCACCACCCTGTAGCATGAAGCTGACTTTGGCAGTTAACACACAAAATGCAAATGCAGTTATGTGCTTGAAACCATGAATCAAGACACATTTGTAGAATAGCTGGGAAATCTGAGAAGAATCAAAAAGAAATACTGAAATTCCTGTCCCACGCGCGCACACACACACCACACACACACACACACACAAAAAAACACTTTCAAAAGCTCTGGGTAAAGTAATAAAATGTCTGGTTTTAAGACTTTGCAAACACCGTCAGGCACATTGGTTTACTACTGCCATCGCATTTCCCTCCATTACAGTTTCTCATTCACTTAAAAGATTAAAGCTTTCATTTATATGGCAGGGGATTTAATTCTAGATACACAGTCAAGGACACGCTGACAGCTATTAAAAAAAAGTTAGCATTACCTGTTGCTAGCACCAGAAAGTATCAGGTGATGCAAATACAACACTCATATCTCCACGTGTCCATCTTTAGTCCTCTCCAACAAAATCCAACTTATTTTTATTCCTTTTTGCAGGAAAAGTGACATTTGGGGCATGCTATCCTATCTAGAAGAAATGACATAATCTAGCCTTCCTAGAAAGCAAGTCTTTTTTTTTTTTGTGTGTGGCACTTTTTTGTCTGTCTCTGTTTCTCTCTCTCTATGTCTCTGTCTCTCTTTCCATCGCTCTCTGCTTCCCATGAGGTTCTAGTGGTTATCTATCTTGACATGAGGGAGGGGAAGCCTCAGGGTAACGCTTGACAGGAGGTCCTCTCCATGATTCCTGGCAGCTCTCTCCATTCCCCCACTGTCACTATAGGGGAATATAAGGGAGTCATAAAAGAATGCTGTCATGTCACTGTCACAAACACTGTATGGAACCGAGACGTCTGGCACCAATGGCGACTGTGAGCTGTAGAAATGTGTTTTGTGTGTGTGTGTGTGTGTATGCTGTATGTCTTTGTGTGTTGTGGTTAGGGCAAAGAGAAATTGTATTTCTGTGTTTCCCTGCCAGTTTGAGTTTTCATATGGCAGTCTCTGGTCTAAACTGCTCACATAGTACCTAAAAAATCTAACATTTTCATAAACAAATGTCTATTTTGCTCATCAAAGGACACTTCAGGTTTAATACAACTTAGGCTTTATTGGGTCATATTTTTAGCCATCAGTTGTGATACTCAACAAACAAAATGTTGATGATCTGGGAACACAGTGACGGTGCTACAACAAAGGCCCATAAGGCAAGAAATATGAACGGGCAGATAATCAGACTAATGCCAGACAAGAACATGGACACTGGAAAATTCAGCAAAATCCTTACTTGCATCCAATGCCAATATTTTTGAAATTCTCGCTTTCTATAATATCTGTGAATGCAACCCTGTCTTTATGTTTATACACAACAAATTTTCAACAGCACATACATTTTTGAAAGAAATGCCTCCCGGATTACGCTGTCCATTAACATAATGAGGAAATGTTGTCAATGAACATATCTGGCAAGCACAGCATTATTAAACCTTTTTTTGGTTATGTGTAGGCGCTCACAACAGTTGGTTAAGGTTAGGGAAAGATCATGGTCTGGTTTAATACAGAAAAAGTCAGCAGTGACTTGAATCATTAAACCCAACGTGATTATCAAAATGTAACCGAAATCACAATCTTTCCCTAACCTTAATTCAAGTTCTTTTGTTGCCTAAAGCTAACAACAGACAGGATTCAGGATTTGTCTCTGGAGTCCTTACTTCACGCCTCACTACATAAAGGACACACTACTTCCGGCACTGGCATTGGATGTAAATCTTGAGGTGTGGAATCATCCAATATGGACGTAATTCCTAGGGATACCGGCTGAAACAAGCCATCATCTCAGCCAAATGATTTAAACCACTTAATTTGATGAGCATATCTGAAAAAAACAGTAATAATCCCTTATTGCACAGAACTAGGAAATAACGCACACAACTAGGAAATAATGGATAGTTTTGGTAAGAATTTCACCACTTTCCCTCCTTTTCTCTTTCAAGTAAGAAATGGCTAATGTTGGGGTTTATTTAAAACTTGCGCCCTCACGTTTCTTGCCCCGCAAAGTTGCCATGTTTCAAGATTTGCTATTGACTTGGTGAGTACAAAGTTATAATTTCCAAAAGGAATGAGGTACAAAACTAGAAAAACAAAACCCAAGATGTAATCAATCAGAATTAAGCTTTAATACGAATAGCCTGTAGCCTTGAAACAACAACCAAAGATTGGTTAGTGGCTGTTGAGGATCTTTGGAAACAGTTTGAGCCATTGTTGGTAAATCCAGTTTTCTGCATACAAAGAAACTGCCTCACTGCTAATCTGTATCCGCTTGTTACGACCAGTTAAACAGTTCAAGATCATGCCAACAACACAGGAAACTCTCAAGCAAACCAGTTCACTGGTCAATCACAGTTTGACCTCTTCATATTAAGAGAGGGTAAAGGAAGCCACCCTTGGCTCAGAGCAAACCAAGTGGTCCACAGTGAGCCAGTAGACCTTGAGGATTTATGAATAAAAGATAGCACGTGTGTGGTGATCATAGGCAATAGCATTATGGGGCAGACAGCCCACAGCCTACTGTGCCATATGGTGTGTCTCATTTCATAATTGAATATTTGTTTGAAATCAAAATTCTAAGCACAACAAGCTACAGGGTATTGATGAATTCCTCAGTGGCTGTGGTCTGTGTAGACATGAGGAATTTCTGATTTACAGTTGGAGATTGTAATGAGGAGCTGTTATGTAAATGTTGAACAAAGGCACCACGCCTCAGGGCTCTTTCTTTCATGTAACATAATGGTTTTACAGTAATTACGATTGAATAGTGGAACAAAATGATCCGCTATTGGCAAAACAGGAAAAGAGCAAATGTCATGGAGTATTAATATGTTAATCTGGCGATTTTGGAGGGGAGAAGTGAGACATTATCTTAATTCCAAAGCCAATAGTGAAATCATTCACCACATAAAGAGCTCACAGCGCACTGGTGTACTGTATTATATCAACATTTCTAGCAGCTTTTAATAGTCTGAAAGATGTACTACAGAGGGCAGACTTCTACTTCAGGAAATTGTATGAGATCTTCACATATCAGAGTTCGTCTTCACTCATTACTGAGTGTCATAATTAAACCTTTTTAACTGCTGCCTTTTTTTTCAATGGGGAGCTTCTTTTTTCTTCAGGGCCCAACGCTTGATTTAATGATAAGGCAATAAACCTCAGCATCACATCCATCTGTCCTTACTCGTGTGCACTTAGTCCCAGTGACCTTTGCAGCTCCTGGAGTTGTTACTTAGTGCAGGTGACTTTCCTCTGCATGGCTGCGTTCAGTGATCTATCACCCCAGCAGTAGCAACAGCCCCTGATGACTTCCTGACATACAAGAAGTTCTTCATCTGCGAAATGGCCGCCTGTGTTGCTATGCACCTTGAATTTGTAATTCTCTCTCTGTCACCTTGACTTACCCACCTCCATTCTGCAGATCATCTAATAACCGTGTAGAGGGGGAACTGTTTTATGTAAATGGGCTCCTGCTCTGAGTTTAGATGACAGAGGAAGAGTCTGGACTGGTATCTATCAGCAGTGGGAAACCTTTACCAAAGAAGGAACATCAAATTCAATTAGCAACTGGGGCCATGGCTGTGGTGTTGGGATGTGTCTGGAGGGGACAAATGTTCACCTCGGCCCCTGTGATCCATCAGAAATCCAAGGATTACCATGCTCAACCACTCGGCAACTTGTTCTGGTCCACATCTCTCATGCTGATGACATATTTCTCTTTGATCTCTTCAAAAGAAACCCTCAACACACCGCGCTATGCAACGGAATTCAAATCGTTTTCAGTAATGTAGAGCAAAAATGTATGTAATGTAGTCCAGCCCTGCAAAACAGTTTTCAGAAGAGTAAAAATAAAGAAAAGATATTTAAATGAAATAATCATGAAGATTAAATGGGTTTTCATGAAGTGGAGTGTAAGATATTGGGTTGTTTAACAATTGTCATCAAGGGATACCCCCCTTATTGACAGTTCTGTCAGGGTCCATGCCAGCTCACTGACTTGGAAGGAGCTCAAAAAAGACCAGCATGATTATGAAACACAACTGAGGGGTGTCGGATGTCACCTTGGGCTGACTTTGTTCTTGGATCGATTGCAGAGATTGCACATGACTTCATATTTTTAATTGAGCACCACCGTGACCTCACTCACCCCATTGGAAATGCCAGGAGCCAGCAAAGTAGGGAGAAATAAATAAATTGGGCCAAGGTTATGGGAAAAGGAGCATGTATTTAACATATTGAGAATGTCGAAGAAAAAAGAAAAGACTCAGAGAAAGTGTTCTTCTTCCCTGCGACTGCAGGTAATAAAAGATGGATGTTATGTGTGTGGTGCCATAGAGCTTTGACAGCCGAAGCTGATTTCCTTGTCAAACAAGGATTGCAGTGTCTTTTTCTCCTCTAACGTTGGAAATAAAAAGCCCATTCTCTGGTATCACTTGCAGTACCCAGAGGTAGATGCGCTGTGTTTTATGCATTATTACTGCCGGGGACAGCGAGGAGAGCTTGTTATCTCTGCAACATGTGTGACCTCCCCCAGGAAATTCACCCTGTAATGACTACTGATGATGTGCACGTTTGGGGTATGCATCCTTGATAGTTCACCACATGTATGCCAAATTATGGACAGACTAGATCCTTTTTTCCCTCTCTTCCTCATTTAATGCATAATGTGTTGAGCTTATTGGTTTCAGAGGAATTTCAATTCCTTGGTAACGAGTAACCTTGTGAGTTTGGAGCTTTAAATACCATCTTATGGTAGGATATTTGGTGGTGGAAGATCCCCTATATATTTCTTATTCTTCAGTGTTTTTAATAACAGAATCATATTTGCATACTATGCATGCTCACTCAAAACAAATGACATGGATACATGTAGGTCATTATAATGCCCTTTTAATTGCACTGGCCTTGAACTGTGTCATTAGTTCTTGTCAAGCAGATAATCCCAGCAGCCATGATGGTGATATGCTCATTACCATTATATAGTATAATGGCCCATTTTGCTCTGATCATTTCCCATCTACATAGATTAAGGAGTGAGACTTATATTTGTTAGGCTAGTAGATAAATTATAGCATTATTGGCATATTGTGTGCCATGTCAGCTGAGTTCTGAGGAAAATATGGTTTAGAATTAAATATTAAATTTGTTTTGCACTCTTCCTGTTGTGCCTGTGTGCAAGGGTAAGTAATGTGGGAATACTTTACTTTTTACACTACAAAGGCAAAGACATACCTCTTTCATGACTTTTCAGATTACAAAGCTTACAGTAGACCTCATTCAATGAACTGTTGAATTCTGCTGAATATTGTAATTTTCTACATCTGAACCCTCTTGTAACCTTTTAAAAAATCATTCTCAATGCCATTCCCAAATGGCATATCAGTTCCAGTGGGTTATTTGAAGTTGTTAATTCATTGCACCATTAATTATGGGGACAGGTCCACAGGATAATACTCTGCAGACAAAGAATTTGGTCCATTCAGCAACTGAATGTGGCCACGTGGTGAACTGAGTGAATGAGAAGTGAAACGCATAAATTGAAATTATTCAAAGTAGCCATTGTACAATTTTACATTTGTAAAGTGAAATGAAATTAACAAAGGTCAATCAAATGCTAAAATCAAATAGAAACAAAGTTCAAAGGCTCAATTGCTCATGTGCAGCAATATTTCATCGTAGACTCCAGCATACTAGCCGTATGACTGGACATTAATACTTTCAAATGTGAACAGTAGCATTTTCTCTTGTTCAGCCAAAAGCCTTTATCAGAGCCACACAAAGGTTGTGGAATATTTAGCTAAATCAGCAATCTTAAATAAGTGATTAAAAAAAGATATTAAAATCATCTGTAGGATGTGCTCCCAGTAGTACACCCACTGTATGCTGGCTATAGGCTTCATTTTAATACCTAGGATACACCATGAGTAATAGTAGCATTTAGACAACAGTAAGCACTTTACCTTAAAAAACAATGTAACATATTTATTAGAAATTCTCATTATTGAGTTTGTCCTGAGATTCTGGGAAGGAATGTGGCCCCTCAGAGCCCCCTCATTATGCTCTGTGGCTGCATTCAAGTGCAAGCAGTAAAATAAAGCAGTTTGTCATAACACACTTCCAGGCTTCTGTTTTATTTGTATACATTTCGGCGAGACCGTAACCATGGTTAAAGTCATGGCAAAATGATTTCCGCCAAGACTTTTGGATAACGTTACATTTAACAAAAGTGTACACTTGTAGAGCTTTGACTTTAGAACCAAATACTTGGAATAGAAAAAATGTCATCAGTCATTGTGTGTCAAGTCTACCAAACTCAGCAGCTTGACCGGTCTATCTCTTCTTCTTAAATGTGTGGTAGACTGGGCACAGCGACAGCTTCCCTGTCCATCTCTATTCTAATTGGAGGAGAGGAAGGGTTGATTCATTGGAATGTAGACAATACTTTTTTAGAATGGAAAAACTGCCCAAAAATAAAAGAAAAGTAGCTCAATTGCTCACCTAATCTGGCAATAATAGCATTCCCTGTGCAAAATTCAGGGGGAAAAAATCTAATCTAAATGTTATTTTTAACCTGTTATTCAGCAGTGTGTTGCATTTTTAAAGGTAATTTTGTGATTCTACAAATGTGTACTGTCTGCCCAGAATGATGATGATGTTTTCCTGGGGCAAAACCAACGTTTCAATCGAACATTTCCCACACTGTGCTGGCCACTTCCTTGGCCCGCTGTACCTAGCACAGCAGAGAAAAAGCACAGAGCACGCACAGTTTGTGGTTTCCCACCTCACAAACATTTTATCATTCCAGCCAGACAGTAGACGAATGTGAGATCACAAAAAACCCAGCTGAGTTTTGATATTCCCCTAAGGTTTATGATGTGGGGAACGCTTTGTGACTGAATCATGGAGTCATTTACTGAGTGCTGAGGTCGCAAAATTTAGCGTGATTAGCAGTAGGTTCCATGCCAAAATAGGCCTAGCATTAACTCAAAATTAATCATCGAAAACACACACAATTTAGAGTTATCCAAACAACACAGTATGTGGCTAAGTATAGTAGTTTTGTATTGGAGATTAATTCAAAATGTTATAAAAAGAAAGATAATATAATCAACAGAAACAAGTGTTGTGAACCAACAGGAACTACTTTTGCTAATTCTAGAAGGTTTTGGACTATGACAAACTGTACAGGATAGCCTATGGTTAAAATATTCCTCCACTGTTGCTTAAGTAATTCCAAAAAATCAACATGTAAAACTCATATAACAAAAAGCTTTGTTTATGACTTACAAATGATCCTTTCTTTCTCTCTATGCTAGTGGCTTCCTATCATTCAAGATAGTGTGTGCTAAAATGTTAGCATAGATTGCTACAGCCAATAATATAACTTCTGTAAAAGTTGGTTTTCTATATGCAGCTTGTGCACTGTGAGAGATAGCTATTCCCCATCTGCTGAAGGTTTGAGCCTCTTCACCCTTTGTGCATCTTGGGCCGACATCAGACATATTGTCAGAGCAAGAATGACTGTGCACCAGGATCTGCTGCCCATCCCCTGCTTCTGTGTCCATATTTGAGGGCAGATAGCTGGAAGAACACTCTGGGATTGTTGTCCTCGCTGTCTGGCAACTTCATTCTCTCTTGTGCGAGTGTATTTGTGTCACAGTTACCGCCAAGTAGGGCTCCTTTCAAAGAGAAACCATTGTGTTTATTTGCCAAATACTTCAGAAATATTCATTTTCAAGACAGGCAATTATGTAGCAAGTGCATTTACAGTGCAGCTCTGGCCCTCCAGCTCAAAAAGTGAACAGAATAATTATTCTCCAAATATTCAGTAGAGACTGCTTCAGCGAGGTAGTTTTCCTATGCAGCATTTTTTCAGTAACATTGTAGGTCTGTTCATTTTACTCCTGGTAACACAGTGGTGCTATTATTGCACTTAAAGAAGTGAAAGTCTTGGTGATGTTTTTATTGCTAACAACATTTGTTTGAGTATTTGTGTTAGGAGATAGCAGATGAGAATAGACGACACAGGCCCTGTTTAAACCTGGCATTAACATGTGTCTTGGGTGATCCGATCACAAGTGGACAGCTTTACAGAAGTACACAAGTACAAGTGTGAATGCACCCAAGACGCACTGAGATCCGATCGCTCAGACCACATTCGGAGGTGGTCTGATGTGTATAAATAACACCAAACATGTGGCCACATTCTTTTAGCAATATGTACACAAATGTGTCCTGGGCTACATTGAAGGACCCGCCTACTCAACTGATTTTGTGTATGTGGGACTGAATTTTAATTGACTAGGCACAGGAAGTGCATTTCCGCCCGTTAAAAACAGCAACACATTTGGTCTTTGCAAATGGAAATGATGTACATGCTTATTTGCATATAGAGCAGGCAGGTGAGATCCGATTACAAGTGGACAGCTCTAAGTACAGGTGTGAATTCACCCAAGACGCATCGAGGACGCATTGAGACCCGATGGCTCAGACCACATTCGAATGTGGCAAAACAACAAGAAGAAGCCACAACAATAGAATAATTTTGTTTATTTATTTATACTTTTACAGTCATTTCTGGCAGACTAGGCACAGGAAGTGCATTGCTGCCTCCCGCCAGTTGTGATCGGATCACCCAAGATGCATGTTAATGCCAGGTGTGAACAGGGCCACAGTTAATGTTACCAATAACAGCAGGAGGAGAAATAATGGATGTTGCCTTGTTGAACGGGAGTAGCTGCAGACGAGCTCTCTCCTCTAAATCGAGTTCAGTGAGTCTTACAGAGGATGCTGGAGACCTGTGACCTGTAGTGTAGCCTGATATTAATCTTGTATTAATCCCCTCTCCCCTCCCCTCCATTTCTGTTTCTCTTTTAACCCTTTGGAGTTTCCTGAGAAACAAAATGTAGATGGAGAAGTAGTTAAGGTTCATTAGTGAAGGATATTATGCCACTACCTCATGGTAGAGGTATCTCTTTAAATGAATATGTTCTTCCTGTAGGACTTCTGCCTATTTTCTCATGTAAAAACTGACCTTTTTACCAAGCATATATGTATTTAGGTGCAGAACTCAATTTTCTGTGGTCCACACAAACTATCCAATGAATGTCCCAGTTGCCTTTGAGAAAAGATGTCGCGGCCGGTAGCAGGAACAAGCACAGCTCCTTCTGAGAGCACAGGTGTCACGCAATGGGAAACCACACAGATGCCCCGGGGGCCGCCACGACTTTCTCCTATTTGACACACTCAGACCTAATTCCTCTTCTGCTTAACGAGCCACTTGATCATCCTGCCAACTTGTGCCGCCAGATCAATTTGAGCAGAAGCAGGAAAAAAGCAAGGGTAACATTTCTCCCTGCTGGAGATATTTGAAGCTGCTTATCAACAATGGGCAATAGAGCAAGACAGGCACTGCTGACCCCAGTGGCCCCTGTGTAATATGGTGGACTCTTTTTTTCGGCAACTGAAGAGGGTGTCGCAAGCCATTTTGCTTTCATTTATGAACAATACAGAATCTGCAGCAGCTGCATTTTGTCTTGTTTTACCATCAGGCCTAAATATTCAGAAGAAACTATAAAAAAACTCACAATAATAGTTTTTTCCAACATTGCTTTGCTCCATTGCTGTGTTTGCCTACATATGCTCATTCACCTTGTTGCTGATAGGTCATACCTTTTTGACACACTATAATACTGCAATGTTGTGCCAGCCTTTATGCCTTTAGCGTCGAGGCCTTGAACGCTTTCATATTCAGCTAGAAGCCATTCTGCTATTTAGTGAAAATGCCCAGCCCTGACACAAGCTTTGCAATAAGCACACCGACACAACTCAGCACACCAGCATCCATTCTACAAAACCAAGGTTAGCATCTCATTGTGAAGTTCTGTGATTTATCAGAATATAGTGGAATCCAGTGGGAGGTCAGTGGGGACTCTTGCTTTGTTTGAACTTTAAACATAGAGACATGCATTAAGGGTTACCTGCTCTCGCTCCTTTGCAGGGATCTAAAGATGCTCTCTCGAGATGCCACTTTGGGCACAAAACCTGAAAAGGCATTTTTAATGAAGATTGATTTGGTTTGCTCTCATATCCAGCACTTTGCTTCACTTCACGAGGCAAAATGTGTGCATGTGTGCAAGTCCCTGGTATTTGCCATTTAACTAAGAGGCCGGCCTATGTTTGTCTTGTCAATTCTTGTTTGCAGAGTTAATTAATATGAAGGAGGTAGGTGAGAATGAAGAGAGGCACAGGGATTATTTGGGATCCATTTTGCATTGCAAAACAGAGAGAAAATATCTGAAGAACACCAATACTGAACAAATATTTAGCACACATTGACTTCATACTTATTTATTCAGCTGCATTCAGCAACAACCTCCTGCAGCACAATAGATCTGTCTTTATGTCAGTCTTGCAATAGACATTTTCAAATTAATAGTCTAACTATGGTGCTCTTTTGACTAGTGTTGGAGTAATGTAAGCTATAGAAAATAAACTCCTGTTAAATTTGGGGATTACATATATCATGAGCATTTTGGTGACTGCATCACTGAAGTCTTTTAGGATATTGTAGAAAGACTGCCCTTCAAGGAACTGACACTAACAGAGAGAACATTCAAAAAAATTATGTTTGCAAAATTGTTTTGACATTTAAAAACAGTTAAAGTGTCTTGAAAGTGCAGTACAGTAATACACTGCAGCTTTAGTTTGAATCACACAACTTAGAACATGTCAATAATCGTTGCTACTGTGCTGTGATTCAGGTTCCAAGTGGAACCAAGACACCGTGTCCTCTCTGCAGGTCAAAATAAGTTTATGACAATTTCCTCTCCAATTTGTAATTCATGTTTAAGCTGGCCTAATTCATCCCAATGATGGCAACCTCATTTCCCATCTCCATGTGTATATTTGACAGAAATATCCCAAGAGAACATTGCACCTTCAAACCTTCATACCAAGGTCTTTTATAGGGGACTGCAGTGATATTTGACTAACCCTCATTAGCTTGGCCTTATTTCTAAGACTAATGCCCCTGTACTGCTTTTAGCTCTTTCATTTCACCATCTGAAAGGGACTGTTTCTTTGGGGGAAATTTCCACAATCTGCACTAAATAATTGAATGGTGATAAAGTCCCTTTTCTCTTTTCTTTCTCAACTTTTCGACCCATTTAAATGGGTGTTGCAATAGACCACAATTATATTGTAGTGGAACTTTTGTTTGTTTGTGTCTTTGTTGCAGTCCCTCATGGTAGCTAGGACTATAGCTCTCTGTCAGGATAAGTCTCTTTCTCTGGTCTGCAGTCATTGACTGTGTGCGTAATCGACACCCTCCTTACTGTCAGAGCAGATTCAAAAGGAAAGCTTTAATTAGTCTGACTGCTTTACGATCAGGGCAGTGACTATCACATCGTTTACTGTATAACTCCCACAATGACATGCAGTTCTTAGGATGATAAGAATATATAAGGTTTAATAGCTCTCAGCAATAATCTATCATTTCACTGTTAGAGTGCAATGCATACCTCTATCTACCTAGATTGCTACCTGAGAGCTTAGTGTTCATTTCCTGTCAAATCAAACCTTCTAATTATTCTGCATCTGCTTCCTTTACTCTAAGTTTAAAAAAAGGTTGGACTGTGCTTTAATACAGCTATTGCTAAGCAATAATCAGTGACATTATCACGGGCGATGTGTTTATTTTGTTTATGCCTAAATGTCTTGCAACACCAACACCTGACAGCTCTGTGGTTCAGATCAATTCAGGAATCGTGTTAATGTTAAGTTCATGTTCTGTCACTTCAATGGATCAATGAAGTAATGACAGGAAATTGGTGGCAGCACTGTTGATGTATCAGACTAGTACTTATGTGTTTGTTAAACTGCAGGAAGGTACTTTGGCATTTTTTGTTTCATGTCTGCTGATAAGTACAGACCCTGAGTCTTAACTTTTTATGTGCTTTGTTTTTAACCTATGTGAATACAAAACCTTCCTTTATTATGCTTTCACAAAAAATATCCAATTATGACTTAATTTTGTCACATATAAGAGCTGTGTATTAGTTAAAGTGGCCACTTTTGAAAGTTTATGTGATCACTGTAAACAAAGTGTTACATCCTATTAGTCCTTTGTCTGTGCTTCCTGTTTTATTTTGAAATTCTTACCTGTTTGGTCTCTTCAGCTCCTGCACTCGTGTGTGATTGATTATCCACACCTGCTCCCCAGTACGCACCTGCCCCTGATTCCCTCATCAGCCACTTCCCTACTTATACTGGTTCCCTTCGTTTGTTCTTTGCCAGATTGTCTTGTGTTTCTGCCAAGCTTTCAAGCCTTTTGCTCAAGCCCTGTTTTTGATCGGATAGTGACTTCGCTTTGTTTCATAGATGACCAGGATTCTGCCTCACCCTTGCTTGTACCTCTGCCTCCCTGCCTGACCTTTTTGGATTTTTGACCTCGGCCTGCCTCTGTTTCTGTTTCTGCCCAGCCCATTGTGTATGTGACTTTTTGCTATTAAGCTCACTTATGAGACTTCCTTGTTGAATGCTCCTGAGTCCTCTCCACAGTGCCTGACACAAACAGGATGATTGCTGAAATTGGCAGCCTATTAAGCATCTACAAAGCTTTTTTTCCCTTTGTATAGAGACAGAGCACAATGCATCATACTCTAAAAACTACGCCTACCGGAGGGGAAACAATTGGTGCAAGTACACAACCAAGGGCTGAAACGCTAACAAAATGCCTGTAGCTAGCTAAAAACAATTATTCTTATTAACAAGATTATTTTAAGAGATGAAAAGGTATATTGACAAACTCAATATTGTCGCTATATCTCCGTGTCCCTTCTCAAACTAAGTTACTGTAGTTAGCTAAGGCACTTGCAAACATAATACTGCATAGCTTTCTGATTTAGCCACATTACACAAGTTACATACTGTCAAAATGCTTTAGCTTAACTTACAGCAATATAGTTAGCCTAAAACTGACCAGTGACAAAATACTGAGTGTCAGGATCCCACAGTGTTCCCATTCTTCCTGCTGATGCCTCACATCTGGATCCACTTTTGTCTTCTTAAAGGTTCAGTTTTTGGGTTCAGCAGCTTATAAAAACTGTTGGTAGTGCATCCTACCACACAGCCGTTTTTAGCCATGTTTCTGTTTGCTAGCAGAGCGAAGTGACAAGGAGGCACCTTCACGCAATACAAAGTCAATGGAGAGCGATGAATTGTTTTCCCCTCGGGTGGCGATGGCAGCTGGAGGAAAGACTGAAAATCGCTTGCAACATGAGCACCACTTCTACAACAACCACCTCTTCAGAAAAACCAAGGAGAAAACCTTTGACCTCAGACACAAAATCCTTTTTGAGACAGGAAGAAAAGCTCTTGGATGAAGCACAATGGTTAAGGGCAGATGAAGAAGGTTAAGAAAAACTAATGCAGAAAAGACACACTGCCACATTAGATCACACTATGAAAATGTAGACTTGGCTGCCCTCGCTATTTTTAGGCAGTGATGTGAAGACTATTAAGAGGCTACAGAAGAGAGGAGCAACGGCTCTAGCGTGAACCGTAACAGCTTGAGCAAACTCTCCACAGAGAAACTAGACTCACCATAACTGGATCTTTCTCAGCACTTTGCTTTCCTTTGGTGGAAAGAATCAGAGGCCAGCCAGGTTGGTGAAACAGACCCGAGCTGAGTGAAATGCACTAAAAAAAATCTTACAGTATTTCTGCGTGTTGAATTGAACACTGCAATGCCCTATTAAATTAAAGTGAAAACATTTTAGGTATGAGCATTCTTATAGTTAAAATAAGCTATGGCTACCAGTGCAGTTCACTTGATAATATTTCTTTATACAGGCCTGGATGTCCAGCTTCAGCTGCAGTCTTGAAATATAATTTTAAGGAATATGTGAGGTTAATTTAATTCAAAGCCAATTATACTCAAAACTAGGGAATTAAATTACTTCAAGTAAGATTAGTTTTAATTTTATGAATTGTACCTTAATATCATTATTACTTGACACTTTGGCAATATTGTCTTGTTGTTCATGCCAATAAAGCATACGGAATTGAATTGAATTGATTAGTGTTATGCTTGTTCTTTGAGGACTCCACTAATGAAAGATATGTATGGAGCTTCACCCAAGCAAGTTGTTGAACCAGGGACCCTCTAGTTGGAGGAATACTAACCACTGAGCTGTAGCCATTGTATTTGCACCCATTTTTGTCCAGACAAAAATATCTTAACTATTGGATGTATTGACATGAAATTTTGTACAGACAACCATGGTTCCCATATGTTGAAGTGTGATGACTTTGGTGATCCCCTGACTTTTCCTCTGAAGTTTACATGTTGCATGGGTGGATTGTTTCAACAACTATTGGATGGATTGCCATGACATTTAGTACAGATATTCACTGTCCTCAGAGGATTCTGTATTTTTTTATTACTGAACAAAATGTAAACCATCAGACGCACTATTGTTATTGAATTCACAGACTGAAAAAAAATGAAACAAATTAAGACTAAAGCTTAACATGAGACATTTTGTCCAAAGAACAAGTTGGTAAGCCAAAAGACTAAAATGTGATGTTCAGAGCTTAAGATAAATGTTAAAGCATACTATTGGATCAAGACTATTTCTTGTATCTGGCTAAAAGTAACCACAAACAAGATCGAATTTGTAATTAAGACAAGGCAAGTGATATTTACTTAAATTAAGTCAGTCTTTTATAATCAGCACTAGATAATCCAATACATAATCAAAACAAGTCAGACTGGCTTTTAAGTCTAAATATAAGATTATCACACTTAAACATAGCTTCTGCAGTGAAGCTGCCCATTGCAGCATTTACTAATTTGGTTTTATTCCATGATTTATAAAACGATTGTTTGCTTTCACATCTGAAATTTGTTTAGGCAAGACAACATTTCAGAAAGCATGTGGCCCTTTGTCAGAAATCTCCTGAATCAAGGGCATTTGATTGGAATATAATTGTAATGAGGCCATGCATATGAATGATGCATTCTGTGAATTATAATGAATCCCATAGTCATTGACAATGACAACAATCTGTCATTGTTTTGTTGATTACCGCTGCTGCTTCCTCTGTGTTCTACCTAACACCCCCACTATCTTGATGAAAAACCTTACACTCATTTAAGCATTCAGCTTGCTTGAACAAACTGAGGCAAAACATTTTTTAATCAATTTCATGAATAAAACACTCCTGGATGACTGCTGGATGTTTTTGTGATGGAGATTCTTTCACATTTCGTTCAGTTATTTCAATTAATATGATTGTTTATTTATTTATTTGTTTGTTTTAAGGTAATAAACATGTGTCACACTGCTGTTCATATTTTGTGATTTTGGTAACCATCAAGGTAGCATAGGTTTGAGATCAGTGGTTTTCTTCCAGTCAGCTGATGATCATACAGAATGGATCTCAACTCCTCAAAGACATATTATCCCATAACCACACATCTGCTACTATACAGCATCTTGACTTTTTATGAACCACACTGATTGGGCTGTGAATGCAGCTGAAATATTCTGTGTGGAGCTCACTGCTGAGAGAGAAGTGCAATTGGAATTTTTCAGTTATGCCTGGCTGGGGGGTGCAGACTAGATTTTGGGTGCAGGAGCTCAGCTTCTTCTCTATACAGACACATTAGGTGGTTTTAATACATAGACTCTGGCTTGTTGAAACCAGCAATGTGGATGTGTGTATCAATATAACATAGATCAAGGTGATGGATTGACTGCAACGTGAGCTGAGAGATGGTTAAATATTTAATATAGTGTCTTTATAGTTTGTCTCAGAATTCCCCAAGTGGAGTGAAAACACTTTTATTGTGGAATCGACTGTGCAGCTTTATTTGACCTCGACATGTTATTGCTTAGGGACCGAGAGACGCCAGCGGTCTTAGATGCTCATATTCAGATTGTATCTGTTTGGCCAACAGAGAAATTGATGGTCTTACAAGTCTTGTGATGCAAAATTATTAATACAGTGTGGAATTATTCTATTGTAAGCAGCTAATAGATCAAAGGCCAAGGACAGCTCCGTGTAGCGATTTACCAAACTGATGAAAAGATGAGATCCCTGTGAGCTGTAGCAAAACACCACCACCCATGCACAGGGGGTGGGGGTGCAGGTAAAATCAAAAGAGGCTGGGGTGTGGATTTCCTAAACCAAACAAGTTGTTCCAAGCCGTGTGTAATTCACCCCACAGATGATGGGTTTTACAGCCTTTTCGCCTGTATTCTATCCAGTGGGGATCTGTAAATCTGTCAAGGAGAGAGTCAATTCCATTCCCCTTGCCGTAATCTCATTTGCCTCTGGTGCCAATGGTGCATCAAATGTCGTCGCTGGCTCCTGTGGTTGGGTGCAGTGCCTGCCTGCCTGCCTGCCACGCTGCCGAGGCGAGCCTGGGAGTAAATCCCACCTGTCCCACATGAGGTGCTCCATCAACCACAAAAATTCATTATCCTAGAATGTTTTAAGGGGCTAATGGAATCCTTATCTTTATTTCTCACTGGAAGAATTTAATTACATGCTGTAGTAAAAGTTCCTCCAGTTTATCAGCCCTATATACACATCTGACATTTTTTCCGACTGTTTGTAAGGATGTTCTGGGCTGATGTCTGTGTTTTACAGTACTGACTGCCAATCACAGGATGCAGTCATTATACTGTTCCATCATGGGTTAGATTAAGCTATTGTCTATATATAGCCTATAGCAATAAGATAAAATGAAATTAAGAAAGATAGGAATGTCCTCAGCCTCCTACACACCCTTGGTGAACAACATTTGGCATTTCCCTGAAAATATGTGGTGTTAAAAGAGGAAAAAACAGAGGCTGGTGTTGTGCATGCATCACAATAATGTGTACAATGGAAATGTGATCAAACTTGCTGCTTTCACTTTGTTTTCCTTTCAACATGGCAATTTGCTTGCCAACACTCCCTCCGTTGTAATTATTTGGGATTATGCGTGTGTGTGTGTGTGTGTGTGTGTGTGTGTGTGTGTGTGTGTGTGTGGATGGAGGGGGTTGCATGTCATTAGCAATCCGTAAAGGGTAAAAGAAAGCCAGGGAGGGGATGCAAATGAAACAGAATACTTACTGTTGTCACATTTTTTTTAGGGGGCGATAATGCTGAGATATGTTTTGTTTCCAAATTGTCTGTGAGAATATTTTTGATGGCAAGTCTTTTTAAGTGGAAGCTACAAATGTTACAGTTGGAGCTCGTTAAAGCTGAGCATTTCTATGCTCCACTGTCGAGGGTCTCAGTTATTAGGGAGAGAGCTAAAGAGGAGGCGTTGCTTTGGCCTTTTGCTACCGAACATCTCCTAGCACATAATTTAAGGCCGCCAAGTCGCCTTCAAATCCACAGAAAGTTACTGTAAGGTAATAATTACAGATAATTTCACCAAATTGCGGTGACGTAAAATAAATAAATAAAGGCCTGCAAATGTCAAGGGTTGTTATTAGGGTGAGTTAGAAAAATACAGCACAGTTTGGTTCCTGGATTCTCCCTTTGCTTGCATACTTATTACTGTAAAACATATATTAAAATTCTAATGACACAATAACCACATTAGAAAATGTCATTAATGCATAATTATTATGACCAGGTTATGTGGCCAAGTATAAAACCTGGTCAATCAATCAATCAATCAAACTATATTTGTATAGTAATAATACAAATATAGTAATAATAATAATTATAATAAAATTAAAATAAAAAATAAATCAATAAATTAATAATAATAAAATAACAGAAATGAAAATGGAATAAGATTTTACCACAGAAATACGTAAAGGTTGTTGAGTAAAATAAAGTAAGTAATGTCTATAAAACATTCTTAATCAAAAGCCAGGCTGAAGAGGTAGGTTTTAAGTTTAGGTTTAAAAATCTCCACATCTTCCAGCTTCCCTGAGATGTTCCAGCGGCTCGGATCATAAAAGCTAAAAGCTGCCTCACCAAAGGTTTTAGTCCTGCAATTTGGGACTCGTGCCAGAGGACCTGAGGGGCCGTACTGGTTCATACACCATAAGCATGTGAGACATACAGTATATGCCGGTGCAAGACCATGAAGTGCTTTAAAAACAGTTAAAAGAATTTTAAAATCAATATGGAAACTGACAGGCAGCCAATGTAAGGACTTTAAAACGGGCGTAATGTGTTCTCTCCTTTTGGTCCTGGTCAGCACTCGGGCCGCAGAGTTCCGAATCAGCTGCAGCTGATATAAAACTTTTTTGGGTAGACCAGATAGGAGAGCATTACAGTAGTCCAGCCTGCTCGATATAAAAGCGTGCATTAGTCTCTCTGTGTCACTCCGAGAGAGAAATGGTCGCACTTTAGCAATATTTTTAAGGTGATAAAAAGCAGATTTGGTCACAAACCCCATGTGAGCCTTAAAGTTTAGATCTGAGTCAAAGACCACACCAAGGTTTCTTGCTTGTTGGCTTGGGGTAAGTCCAAGGGAATTTAATTTTGCGACCAGTTTCCCTGAGCTTTAGAACCCACGACTCAAATTTCAGTTTTATCCTGGTTGAGCTGTAAAATGTTTTGTGACATCCAGACATTAATATCTAAAATACATTTAAAAAGGGAATCAATTGGTCCTGTGTCATCAGGAGACACAGCCACATATAGTTGTGTGTCATCAGCATAAAGAGATGCCGTATCTCCTGATGACATCACAGAGGGGTAACATATATAGATTAAAAAGAAGTGGCCCTAAAATCGATCCTTGGGGAACCCCACAGGTTATTTTGGAGGTTTTGGAGAAGTTATCAATTGCAACAAAGAACTCTCTGCCAGAAAGATAAGAGGAAAACCAGTTAAAAACAGTTACCGACAGTCCTCAGTCTATTTAAAAGAATTTTGTGATCAACTGTATCAAAAGCAGCGCTCAGATCAAGTAGTACTAACACTGAAGGTTTATTGTCATCTAGATGTATTCTGATGTCATTGACTACTTTTACTAGGGCTGTCTCAGTGCTATGATTAGCCCAAAAACCAGATTGAAACATTTCAAACTTATTGTTTGAGCTGATAAAATTGTTTAATTGAGTGTAGACCAGTTTTTCTAAAATTTAGAGTGTGACGTATGAAGTAAGTAAGATGAAATTATCTGACCTAAGAAAGTCATACCCAATTCATACTTAAAGGGCCAGTTCATCCAAATTTAATGGTATTAACTCATTGTGGACAGGTTTCAGTTTATGCTAGGCAGAATGCAAAACCCTGCATTATGTTCAATGACAACATTTATAACATTCAGTTCCAATGTTTTAAACATTATTTTGTTCTACACGCATGCCACCTACAGCATGGTTAGCGGTAGGCAACAAAAACACTATGTTAAGGTTAGGGAAAGATTAGGCATTTTCAGACCGGAGGAACTTTCTCATAGTTCTAAGAACAGTTGGAGGAGCCCTCCCCTTTTTAATGTGTCCGCACTGCAAAAAATGTGAATGATCATAGTTCTTAGAACGCCATTTTGAGGGACTTTTTTAGCTCCTACTTCAGAGTAGGTACTCTCCCAGTACTAGAGGAACCTTGAGTGATGTAACTGTACGTTGAATGGTCCAGACATAAGTGTACATTGATTGGTTCCACGCGAGCCAGTGCAGCACCGGCAACCGCCATCTTTAAAAACCCTTGTAACAGCTCGTAACAGTAGCCTTAAAAATGGATCAAAACATGGACAAATGGACCGACAATGAAGTCTAGGCTTTACTGAGTGTACATGCGATGGGGGAAATATGACGCAATTTTGACTCGTGAAAGCGAAATATAAAAATCTTGTGTGTGATGTTGTGACGTTACTATACTAACTGCCGGCCAGCTTAAACATCACTTCAGCGTTCCGATTGGTGGTGCGAATGCTAACAGAAAAAAAGCCTTTGAAGGTATGTAGTTCTCAGGGGAACTCCCCAGTTGGCAGTTCCTCTCAGGGAGTCCCCAGAACAGTTTGGTCCGAAAACGCCTATTGTGGCTATGGTTACCAAAAAAAAAAAAGAAGCCAATATTAATCATTGGTCTGTGACATCTTTTACATTAACGTCATGCTTCACCCCCATCCACTGAAAGTGCCAATACATGGATTTTGGTTAGTTTATGCAGTTACAGTGGAATTGATGGAGCTCTTATGTAAATGTTTATTCATTTGTTCATACATATCTAATACACATCTCTTAGACTAATAATTCAATTCAATTTGAGCAAAACTAAGGAGAATGATGTGTCACTACCAATATATGACAGTTTCAAAATGACAGTCTTGGCACACAGGAGGAACTACAACATTCCTTTATTTGTTTATTCATTCATATATTCACATGTCAAGAACTATATCTTACTGTAGAAATCACCAATCTGGATTTCCACAAAATTATACTGAATGACCTGACAGGGTCACTAAAATTATGAGTTAAAGATTACTGCCTTGCCCCGAGGGGAAGGCATCATTTTCAGGGTATGGCATGTTTACGGTTGCCTTGTTAAGGAAATAAATTTAAGCTGTGAAGGTGGAGACATGTAACAGTTGGATAAGCTGGTGTTGATTTCTTTTTTTTTTTTCACTGGAATGTCATTTGCAGCAGACTATGTTATTTCACACAGATGGCGTGTGAACACCCAAGGACACCACACAGCACAGATAAATTTAGAGCCCATTAAAGATGACTAAAGAGAATACATTTAAAAGGGCTGAAAGCATTAAGATAGCTGCCACAGCTAACCATAAACCACTATAGTGTGTCAAAAGTAGAGAAGCCAATCAGCAGTGGCAGTGAATCCGACAATTACTGTAGCCTGTTGTTTTGTTTATCTTTCCAATAAAATCTGGCTGTCTATACTTAATCTCTGCTTGACTCTTATTTATTTCCCAACACTTATCTGAGCATACGAGGGATACAGGAGTATTGTCTGGGCGCTGTGGCTCTCACCCTTGACCTTTTCACTGGTTGTTTATAGAATTGCTTATCTAGAAATTGAAGATAATCTGCTGGAGCATTGTACAAGCCTAAAATCTATCTGTTTTAAAATAATCCCTGCAGTTTGACATTGGAACATTGGAAGTAGCTAAAATGTATGCAGTATAGAAACAGCTTTATGTGTGACGGAAATCATAAAACAGATTTGTTTTCCCGGGTGCTAATTCAATTACATAGAGCACATTTCTCATATATTTTTAACGACAGTGCTATCAGCAGGAACTGAGCTTTTCTTTAATCAACTTTGGCTAGTTTGAAAGAAAATGTCACCAATCCAGGCGCTGCCCTTTCTCTTGTTTTGGCTCCATTGATAACATCTGGTAGCAATAAAACTGCACTTTCAATTTTAGAATCTAAATGTCAAGGAGGCTGGGGAGTCATATATTAATGTGCAAATAATGTTGCAGGTTTTAATTTGAAGGTTATTATTTTAAATTGAAACACCAATCTTCTTTTTTGGTATTCTGGTGATGGGCCAAAACATGAATATACTGTAGGTTACTTTGCAATATTGCTTATCAATATGCATTCAATGATCAGTCTGTATATAAATAAAAGCATTAAAGTCTTATTCCTATACATGCATGCATTTCAGGAAAGAAAGTTCAAGCTTGAGGTTGCAACTGATTGAATGAGATGATGATACTATTGCAAGTATAGTAAACAAACCTACATCAGGCAATTAATTGTATGGATGGCAATACATTGTGTATATTACACTGAGGGCAACTTAAACCCAGAGTCAAATTCCTCGTATGCATACACATACTTGGACAATAAAGCTGATTCTGATTCTGATTCTGATATTGGTCTGTCAGTCTTTGTCTCAACTATTGTTGGATGGACTGCCATGGCATTTTCTGGAATTTTGGTTATCCTGCAATGTTTCCTCCAGCGCCATCATCAGGTCCAGATTTCAATTTGTCCAATACTTTGGTTCATGACCAAATACATGCATAACTAATGACATTCCCAGCAGCTTCAGCTGTAGTTCGTATGTCAGCATGTTAGCATTATCACTGTAAGGACCACTGTGTCTACAGCCTTACAGAGCCTCTTGCGTGGCTGTAGACTCTGTAGTTTTGTTAATTTCTAAAACCATTTTCTTACTTTGAGAGCGCACACATAGCGAGGTGCAGACCAGTGTGAGCTTCAATGCAAGTCCATCAAAATTAAAACATGTCACCCAACTCTTCTCCAGTACACTATGCTTTATTCACCAAAGGTTTTTGTCTATTTTGCCTTCATCAGGGTGGTGACTGAGGCTGTTTCTGGTTTCCTTATATACCTTTATATAATTTCTAAAATCATGACATGACTACGGCAGTTTCCCTTGCTTTCTTGGCAATTAAACATTTTAATACGAGGTTGAATCTGAACTTCTGGTGTTAGCCCACTACTGACTGAAGAAATTCTCCAAACTTCTATTCGGCAATGTAGAGAAGGGAAAAGGCACACATATACACACACAGTAAAGGAATGCACTACATATGTGCATCCCAACTGTCTGGGTGCCCTTCACTGCTTGACTGAGCTAGAGGATTATTTATGGGGGTGTTCAGGGGAAGTTATATGGTGACAGCTGGCTGACACAGCAAAAAGTGGGGGAGGAATGAGGAATTAAATATTGTGGAGGGAGCATGACCCTCTCAATGTATAAAGAAACTGTGCCCCAGATTTCAACATGTAATCACTCTTATATCACCGTTGTATTAAGATGTTTTATTTTTACCATTTCATAGCATAATTGATCATCTGAATCTAAGTTTTTAGCCAAAAAAGCCAATGACCTAACATGTTCATTACAGCCTACCCTAACCTGTGCCACAGACCTGCATGATCCCACTGGAAATTTGCAGTAATTTATAGAAAAACCAAATGCCCCCTTTTCAGTCACTATACTTTAATTTGTACACTCAATCAGTGTGCAATCAATTCAACCTAAACCCTAACCATCCAAAGCTGAGCCAAACCTTAACTCAAGGTGTGACAGAAGTTTGTTTTTTTTTATCAAAAAGAAAAAGAAAACAATTTAATTTTAATTTATAAGTCTAGTCAGAGTGAATGGCTGTGAGAACATATTGCACAGATAGGGATTGATTAAAGATGCCAGAATACTTCCACATAATTAATTAACCACTTAATCCTGCTGAGCACCTATGTCCAGCACTGCTAATGTGCTGGAGGAAAATCTGCCCTACACTACAAAGCCATAGGATTTGTTGGCAGGCTGAGGGGATCTGACACACTTGTGCTTCTATTTCAGCACAATCCCTCACTCTCCCAATGCCTTGACAGGCCTCATTAACTAAGAGGCAGGTCTGAGGTTGGCATTTAATCTCAATGACCCCTCTGCCATGGCACAAGATGCAAGTAACACAGCAGCTGTATCATCTTTAGATAGGAGAGAAGAATTGATGGGTAACCTGGAAGTGTCCAGGTTTTGTGCATGCGCACATGTGTGTGGTCTAGCACTGCTGCCATGCTCCTATCATCTCGTTCCCAGTTTCTCTCTTGGCACTTATTTTCCTTCTTACATCCAGTCTTCACAGAGGTTTGTAGAGTCACTGCTGTTTAGGTGCATATGTTCATGTTTTGTCCAGTTGTCACTAGTCTACCAAAATTAGATTTGCAACAGTTTAAGCTGGAGCAGAAAGACAGTTCAAAGTGCTGAGCCAATCTTGTCAAACTTTTTACCCGCTTTTCACACAACTATAGATGTGATAAGATATTTTAGTTGGAGGAGCAGCAGCTCTCTATGGCACTTAAAGTGGGGGAAGCGTGCCAGAGTCCTGGTTAAACTGCGACAGCTGGGATTTCGAACTATGCTCCTGTCAATACATCTGGCGAATGTCCACTCTCTGGCCAACAAAATGGATGAACTGCTGCTTCTCAACAGAGCAAACATGGACTTTTACAAATCTGCAGCCCTGCACTTTACTGAGACCTGACTTGGTGATCCTCTCCCGGAAAGTACACTACATCTGCCAGGCTTCCAACTCGAACCGAAAATGAGGGGAGGTGGAATCTATTTCTACATAAACAAAGGTTAGTGTGCAGATGTCAAAGTGTTAAGGAAAACATACACTCCTGACTTACAGACCATATTCATTAACTGTAAATTATGTTATTCACCACGGAAGTAAACTCAAGCAGTTTTGTTGAGCCAAGGGGGAGGCCTACAGATGTGGGGGCAGAATCCTGTACAACCAGGCCAGAAACACGCTGACAAATGAGATCAGCGTAGCGAAGAGAAGCTACACTGAACAGCTGAAAATCAGGTTCTCAGCCAACAACTCTGCATCAGTGTGGAGAGGCCTGCAGGACATCAACAGCTACAGGAGACCATCCCCCCACACCGTGGAGAACCATCAACTGGCCAACGACCTGAATGTGTTTTACTGTAGGTTTGATAAGCCAACATTCACACCCCCTCGCCCCTCCCCACTGATACCCCACCTGTACTCAGGATCTGTGCTGAGCAAGGCACCTTCCCCTCCTGCTTCAAACATTCCCAAGAAACCCTCTATCACAGGACTCACGGACTACAGTCCTGACGTCTGTAGTCATAAAATCCTTTGAGAGACTGGTGTTGGACCACCTGAAGGACATCACAGGCCCCCCGCTGGACCCTCTGCAGTTTGCCTACCAGGCAAACAGGTCAGTGGATGATGCAGTCAACATGGGACTGCACTACATGCAAGGATCCTGTTTGTGGACTTCAGGTCAGCATTCAACACCATCATCCCAGAAGTCCTCCACTCTAAACTCCCCCAGCTCACTGTTGCAGCCCCCACCTGTCAGTGGATCACGGGCTTCCTGATAGACAGGAGGCAGCAGGTGAACCTGGGGAAAACACATCCAGCTCCTGGACAATCAGCACCGGCACCCCCCAGGGATGTGTGCTCTCGCCACTGCTCTTCTACCTGTACACCAACCCCACCTCAGGAGACCCGTCTGTTAAACTCCTACAGTTTGCAGATGACACAACGGTCATCTACCTCATCCGGGTGGTAATGACTCTGCATACAGGTGGGTGGTTGAACAGCTGGCACTCTGGTGCAGTCATAACAACCTGGAGCTGAACACGCTCAAAACTGTGGCAATTACAGTGGACTTCAGGAGGAGTCCCTCTACACTGCCCCCCATCACCATACTCAGCAGCAGTGTCTGTGCTGTGAAGACCTTCAGGTTTTTGGGATCCACGATCTCCCAAGATCTAAAATAAGCATCCAACACAGACTAATCAAAAAGGCCCAGCAGAGGATGTACTTCCTGTGCCATCTCAGGGAGTTCAACCTGCCTCAGGAGCTGCCAATCCAGTTCTACACCTCAATCATCCAGTCTGTTCTCTGTACATCCATCACTGGCTGGTTTGGATCAGCCACCAAACAGGACAGGAACAGTCTACAACGGACAGTCAGGACTGCAGAAAAAATCATTGGTACCAACCTGCCCTCCATTCAGGATCCCGCAACGTTTCCTCTAGCGCCATTATCAATTCGTCCAATACTGTGGTTCATGACCAAATGCCTGCATAACTAATGACATTCCCAGCAGCTTCAGCTGTACTTCTTTGTCACTGTAAGCATGTTAGCATACTGATGTTAGCCTTTAGCTCAAAGCACTGCTGTGTCTATAAGTACAGCCTCACAGAGCCTCTTGTCTGGCTGTAGATTCTTAGTTTTGTTAATTCCTAAAATCTTACTTTGAGAGTGCACACACAGCGAGGTGCAGACCAGTGTGAGCTTTAATGTAAGTCAGGACTTATACATCTCCACTGTAAGGAAACGAGCAGGGAACATCACTTCAGACCCATCATACCCTGGACACAACCTATTCCAATTCCTCCCCTCTGGTAGGCGCTACAGAACACTGTATGCCAAAACAACCAGACACAAGAACAGTTTCTTTCCACATGCATAAAGTGTGTGACAACAATCCCTGTGCAGTAACCCTGTAACACTAAAACATCGACTGTACCTACAAATGATAAATTATATATTTTATAGTTTAAGTACACTGTTTTTTAACATGTACATATAATCATCATCATTGTAAAATATATCTAAGCATACTGTATATAGACATGTATATATGCATATACTGTACATATTTACCTACTTCATGTATATAAAGTAACCAATTACATTACCATGGTGATGGCAGCATGTGCAGATGCTGCGGCCAGTGGCTCCCTCAAACTTTACTACATTATGTTTTAATTTGTTATGTTTTTCACCTTTATTTCTGAAGATTGGTCTCAAAAAGGCCATAACAGGCTGAGACAGATCAGGCAGATCATGTCACAGCATTTAGTTAAAGTGACAGATGGCATACATGTGAAGTTGCAGTTGCTGTGTATGGATGATGTTGCATTATATAAAATGCAATGATAAAATGATGTGATAATGATAACGATAATGATATCATCCAAGCAGTGCAACAGCATTTTTAACTCCCTTATCCCTCTCTTCTTATTTTTTCCCCAGTTTCACTGTAAATGTAAAGAACTGAACTCCATGCAGTCTCTGCATATGTTTCATTTACATACTCTGTTTGACTGTCAGTGCTTGACTAAGCAAAGGTGACTTATGATACTACCTGTGCTGATGTTACATCATCTAACAGTAAACAAGGTAGCTGTTTCCGTGAAGTATTACACACTCAGTATTGGATCAAGAAGCAGTTGAGGTCTATTTATCTTGTTTTGTTTTGATGGCACATTGCATTTGGAGTTCATAATTTCTCCTGCAACTGGGAGGCAGGTTTCAGGGACGCCGACCCGGTCCTCAGTGAGTTGCTGCAGAAGATAAACAATCAAATATATCATGTGAGAGGAAGGCATTAATAGCACACAGTGTGTTATCTGAACTGTAGTCAAGGTCAAAAACCACACACTGAACTGGCATTACAGCAGTATTTTATCAATCTCAGCTTAAAGTGGTGCAAAATAGTGACATTCAAATATGATAACACTTTATTTTAACCCCCCTTATTTAGTATTCACATAATAATTAATAAACAATCATGGTGTTTTATAAACCATTATAATTGTTGACAAATACTTTAATTAATAAATGGTTTATAACGCCTCAAAGCATCCATAACTGATGTATGAACAGCTTCACTTACATGTACTTCAATGTATGTATGTGTTAACACAGTATAACTTAGGTGCAATTATATAATATAATAATAATAATAATAATATAATGTCTTCATTAGTTTTAAACACACCTTTGAGCAGTTTTAAACTTGCTTTACATGTGTATACACAATTAATGAATACTTTTTAACATGGTGAAATTGTTATAATCTTATAATATAATTGTCATTCATAAATTTATAAGAGGAAACTTTAAATGTATATTAGAGTATTTAAAACATTGTTTAAACCCTAAACCTACAAAGGAACATGTGAATAATCACATTATACATACTATAAAATTCTAGTAAGCAATTATAAGGATATCTTTAATTGAAATATTATTTATAAACAATTCAAGCATGTGTGTCCTGCATGTCTTTCAAGATTTTTGTTTATAATTTTTGCCCATACCTGCATGTAGCCATGCAGCCCTGAGGAGCTCTGTGGTGGAGAGTTATTAAGATATTTATATATTGGCTGATAACTGATAATTTAAAATTTTAATCTGAACTGTCAGTTGTAAACATCTATCACAGTTTACAGACCTGGTTCAACTTGCGGATGATGGAAGTAGCTAACGAGTGAGCCATCAGGACAGGATTCACAGAGTGACTCCAGAGCGACGTAAAAGTCACACAAATTCTGATATGACTGTTCAGACTGAGGTCACACTGCAAATAATCTGACCTGTATCTGATTTAGAACCACATATGAAAGTGGGCCAAATCAGAATTGAAAAAATCTGATTCCATCTGATTTGTGCTGTTCACACTGTTATAAAAAAACAAAAAACAAAAACAGATCTGAGTCACATATAAGCAAAAAAGTTTGATTTGGGCCACTTTTGCCTGCAGTCTGAACTTAGCCATGGAGTCATATTCACCTTAGGTTTAGGTAACAAAACTACTTGGGTAGGTTTAGGAAAAGATTGTGTTTGGGTTACAATAAAAAAGTAATCACAAAGTGATCACATAAGTGATCACAAAGTCACGTAACATTATGTAGGCTAACTTAAAACATGTCAACGTTGACTTTGGTTTCACACCGGGCACAAACCCCGACCTCCTGGATGAAGGTCCTGTGATTGACTCATCCATCCATCAGACTTTGTTGCTCTTCATACTACGTCATCTGACACAGATGGGTTTACATTGAAAGCCCGGTGCATCTCATACAGACGTGATCAACCATGTGAATAGATGATAACAGCCTTCTGAACCTACTAGTAGGTGTAGCAGGCCCCTTCTAACCCCTATCTATGAGACAGATAACCACTGAAAACAATCAATCTTGCTGAAAAAACAGGACATCTACAGACCCAAATGAAACATGTTATTGATTAGTGCTGCCCCTCTGTCTCTATATGCTATCAGAGTACAGAGCCTTATGGTATTGTTATAACCAAAAGCATGCAATATTTTGAGTCACAGCTCCTACACTAATTTTGAACATGTTTCAATAACATTTCCCTCTTGAATATGCATGAAACCCTCTGCCTAAAAAAGTCAAAAGTTTGGGTTGCCACGAGGCTTTGCATATTTCTTTGGTTAATGTATTATTAGTCACAGTAAGCTCCTTTTTCCATTCCTGTAGGAGAGCTCGTAGAGGCTTGATTTTGTCAACAAAAAGAATATAACCACATAATAATTAGATGTGTGCACCTTTCCGCCTTAAGCTGACACTTTTATAAAGCCTTACTGAAAGAACTCCATAGAGCAGCAAAAAATGTGTTTATTAAAGTGCCTCTACTCAAGGGAAGCAAAGTGTGTGTGTCTGTGTGTGTGTGTGGTGGTGGGGGGGCAGCTATTTTAAAACAGCTGTTGTATCAGTGTGTGTGTGTGTGTGTGTGTGTGTGTGTGTGTGTGTGTGTGTGTGTCTCCCCCTCGAAAAAACTGCTGAGATGAATAAACAAACAAGCCCACACCATTGCCATTAATAATTACTGAGCTGCTCCCCAGCTCTCCAGATTATTAAGACATCTGAAGATAAAGTGCTTTCTTTATATTGTGCATTTATGCCTTATATTGCTTTGACCTATGTGAATTACTCCATCGCCTAATGTTGCTCTGGGTGACCACATCTAGTTGTACATGGATATTTTGCTGAATGCTATATGGCCTCAAATCCATTTCCCTTCCATACACAGCTCTCATGGAGGCAAAGGACAAAATGAGATGCTTCTGGAAATGCTGCTGCCTCTGTGGCTGCTGAATAGAATGTGTGCAAAAGTGCACTTAACATGCCTCGCAGTCAGGAAGCCATTGCTAAGGGGTGATGAAGACGACTTTACCGGCATCAATCTCTTTATTAGAAAGTAATGGTCACTTCCACTCGGGGATGTCTAACACCTAAGGGCCACTTTGGTATTGATTGCTTGAGCCCACCGTGATTAAGATCTTGGCAAATGCTTGCTCTTGCTGAATGTTGGGGAAGAGGGGTGGAGCAGAGCGCGAGCCTGCCAAATGGAAACCTCTCCCAGACCGCGACCAGTCGGCTTCACAGTCACTCAACCACAGTGGCTCTCCCACAGCTGTTATCACCACTGTTTGTTCACTCTTAATTATTGTTTTTCTTCAAGAGCCCAAACCCCAAGTCAAGTGCTTCCTGTCCGCACATCTGCAAGTGCTCCAGCACAATTACTTAGACATGCAATCACTTGCAGACAATGGGGAAATCTCGCAAAAACACATTCACATTGTCATTTCTTTCTCACCAGGCTCTCTTGAGATCCAATTATACTGTGAGCTTAATTCTACACTGGGAGAAATGTGTGTGATTAATGTGTGAATGATTTACCATGCATTTTAAGTCATCAAGATTTTCCAGAGGTATTCTCAGCTTTTCACCTCATACAGCAGGTCGGGGAGTCCAGCTGACTTCCTCACTGAGATCCTCGGTGTTGCTCCCTCCAGTCCGTTAGGTGATATTTCATTAATGCCAATGACAAAGACCTCATTACCCCAGCTTCCCTTGTGGACAAAGAGAGTCTTAAAGATGGAGGATGACCATCTGGAAGTCATCAAGAGGGATCACAGTGCAGAGCGGCAGACATAACCGTTTAACTCGCTGTCCAGAACGCCAGTGTGATCCATTTCATGCACATCTGGCCTGTGGCTCCCAAGTGTAAATGGCAGTACGAAAGGTATTGCAGATTGCAGCTGATCAGGGGCTGCTGTTTGCTGTCGCTTGATGCTGTATTGAGTTTGTTCCTGTCATTTTCTCAGCACCAACTGCATGTTGGTTTCTTTCTAGATGGTCTAACAATGTCTTCCACTTTGCATTCATTTGTTGTCAAGACAACCAATGGCAATATCATTTATTATTTACAGCTAGTTTAGTTCTCTATGATAATATGGCATTTCAAATGATTGCAAAGCACCTATTATATAAATACAGTCACTATGTCTGTGAATCACTGTTATGATGCCAGACTGGCAGTGAAAATAAATTTGTTATATAAAATCCTAATTGATAGGTTATGAACAGGGTTAGAGCATTAAAAAGAAAAGCATCCTGCAGTCTGAAGCACCATAGGCTAATTAAGCCAGCATTCACAGCAAATATCTACTATTTTCTCAAGAGTAACTGTATCTGAAGGTAGACAGGAATCAGATAAAAAGACAGACAGCACTTAATTATCAGTTTGCCTTACACAAAGGCAGTCTATGTATGTATCTTAATCAGGAGTTACACTATTGCAATTGGCAAAACAAATTACTAGTATATAAATGTAATATCTAGCTGTCAAGGTTGTATTTGCAGACATTTGCTGCTGAAACACACAGCTAAGTGCTGTAAAAGTTGCTGAAACCATCACTGAATTTCACTTGAATTACAGAATTACAGCTAGTTTTTAATTGTTTTTTTTTCATTTATTATCTTATCTCAAAGTCAATTTACTAGTTTGATGGAGACTTTTTTGTCATGGGGATGGCTCAGCTGTCTGTAAACACCAGACCAAAACATCATATCAGCACCAGTGTCACAGAACTGACTGGGAAAGGATCAAAATCTTTGACCAGGTGTTAATGGACAGCTGAAGAAAGATCAACAATGACATTCACATCCAACACAAAACGTGATCATGTGATGACTACTGGATCATCTCCATGACAACTGAACAAACTTCATCTGCTGATAAAGACTGAGATGCTTTTGAAAGCACCTTGAGCTAGGGTTATTTGATCAAACTACTACGTCCAAGGTCAAGAACGAATTTTTCCACTCACAGCATGTTTTACTTCAGGACCGGCTATGATAGGATAGCCATATTGCTGCATCGCAACAATGAGCTACGCAAGGCAAAGCTGCATGCTAAGCATTTATTTATTATTATTATTATATATATTTTTTTTTATGGGACTCAGTTGACGCTTTGACTTGCAGTTTGTAGAGCAGCTGCAAAAGTCAGGTTACAGTGTGTTGTACTGTATGTTCGAGCAGCACAATGCAAATTTGGCTTTACTATGTTTTTATCCCCGATGATTGTAAGCACTGAAGTGCAGAGTTATAGTGTATTTTAGTCATCAAATAAAATAAATGAATCAATCAGTTGGAATTCAGCTATGCTCTCAACCCACAGCTGGTCTAAGGATTTGAAACAGCCCCATTTTAGCCTCAGGTCCACTTCTCCTCAAACACTCAAAATCCATTGTATAATACTATATAATGTGTTCTAAATGACCCGATCTGAATGATTTTGCAGTCTGAAATGTATCAAGCAACATTTGAAAAACACCAGTTCCAGCAACATTAATGCTTCATGTCTTTTTATGGTGCATATCTCATTTTAGAATAAATCTCCTATCCACTAATGCGCAGAAACTTCTCTCTCTCTCTCTCTCTCTCTCTTACTGGCATTGATTGGCAACCATTTTGCTGATTTGGTAGCATTCTTGAAATATGAGCACCTATGCATACCTGCATTATGTCTACTGTACAGATACTGTAAATGCTGGTAAATGCTGAAAATTGCCTGCGCTTGTGGTTAGTCTGACCAATTTTCATGATCGACTCTAATTGGTTTGATTGCTGTGTAGCATCACACAGAACCCATCACTTGTCCTCTGCTGAAAGTACACTATAGTATTCTCTTTTATGTACCGTCACAGTCTGATTGACATATGGAGGACTGCCTAATAGACATATTAGACAGCTGATGACCAGTGACATCATGACATGCTAAATATCGACAACATTCATCTCTTATTCACGTACACTCTTCATGTCAATCTTTTTCATTCTGTCACTCATACCAATTAGCAAGAGATAAAAGGTGCTTTGTTGCCTTCAGGTGCATTGGGAATCTTGTGTTTTCTAAAGACCAACCAACAGAATGTCAGTTTACCTCGAGGTAGAGAAGTGAGATTGTGCTGAGTAAATGTGTTTTTACAGCGATGCACTGCTTCACACTGGGTCATGTCAGGAAGCTGTCCAGTCTGCTCCAGTGGAGTCGTTGGAGGTTAAGCGCTTCGCTCAATGACATCTTGACAGTATTTGAAGCAGGGGTGTCACTTACTGCCTTCACCCAGCTTTTCCCTGTGCTCCTCTGATTCAAACCACCCAATTAGGCCTGCATGATTACCATTAGTTTAGTTAGACATCATCATCATCATGATCATCATCATCATCATCATCAAGTCGATGGGGTCTTGTTTTCACTCTTGTTGTGTTTCTCTCCTTGTGGTCTTTGATTACCTCACGATTAATTCTCAATTACTTGTGGGCACAGCTATCTCAATTTATTTATCACTATAACTGAGGACGATACACGTTTCCTCTCCTATTCAAAATATGATGAAATATTACTAATTTACTTTGCCAAATACAGGTTGGAGGAAATATAACTGTTGCATGGATCATTTTCACTGACAGCTTTATTTTGAAATCCAGGAAAGTATAGCATCCTTATTTACTGTATAGAAGTCACAGTGGGGAAGGTGGGGTGGATGGTTTGGGAATACAAAGCACAGGACTTTGACACCGGAGACCAGGGTTTGCATTCTGCACCTATGTGTTTTTAGTTTTAGGCAACTTAAACACTAGTTTAAGGTTAGGTATAGGTTGTGGTTTTGTTACATATTGAAAAAGTCAATGCATCCTGATGTTTTGTGTAAGGTTTCTCTGCTGCAACTCTATTTCAAGTTTAGTATTCACAGGTTGCAATTGGTCATTGTTAATTAAAGGTACCTTTAAAAAGGAGTAGTCACTTGGGGGCAGCAGAACAAGCTGAAAACACAACATTGACATATCAATGTATAACAATATAAAGATGTTAGGGGAATGTGCTAGCAAACAGTTGCCTATTTACCCACCCAGCAGACACAGTAGCATTCATTTAAAGTGGTGTTTCTTGCCACCTAATGAATGTATGTCCAGTGCTCCCTCTTCAGCTTTGTTTTGGTCTCCATCAACTCCACTATGTTCACTAGCTTGTTGCTAACTTTGTGTGTCTGTTGTTTGGTGCTGGGCAGGAACTGCAGAGGTGGGGATAATTCTCTGTGGGTTCATCAGTATGAGCGACCCCTTTCACTTCACACATAGGGATTTGATCCATGGTTAACATACAAATATTGATTAGTGCAGCTTTAGTATGAACAAGCACATGATTATCAATAAGGTAAACAAATTTCTTTTTTTTTTTTTTTTTTTTACTGTATTTAAGTTACTCCAACCAAAATTGAAAAAATATATACAATAAATAACGCTGTTTAATTGATTTCCACCTTTTCTTTCATGCGTTTAGGGGACATGACATCCCTAATTTACTGACTTAGCATGCTTTGATCCAAATGGTGATAATGAGTGATTGACTAAACAGGTGTCTCAGATGAAGAACATTAGATGTCACCACAGGAAGCTTCAGCTCGCTCATTCATTTACTTGACAACTTCATTCAGGTGAGATAGAGAGGGGTGCAGAGTAGTGGCATTTATAGTCTGTGTGGAGGTGGAACCTTGATTATGAACTGCAGCGCTCCAAGCAAGTCAAGTGACGTGACTGTATAGCTTCCCTGGAATGTGCTGCCTGAAGGCTCGTTGTTCTGGATGGTGACATCTCATTCTCTCCCTTTCAAGACCTGGACTATAAAATAGCTTTGATGCTGTCAAGCCTGAAGCACCACTTCCTCTAGTCTCATAATGCTTAGAGCTGGCAGGAATTTGCTACAACATAGTATCCATATTATCCATGTAATAGCACTGCAAAATAAATAGGACATGTTTTCACATTTTGAGTCTGCAGTTGAGAGAACACATAATAGTTTTTTTTAACCAAATGATGCTCTTGCAGATGGAGAAAAGTGGTCAATGTGCTTTGAAGTCAGAAAGGCCTTGAATTCCATCCAGTAATGAATGCAGTTTGTCATATTCAGATGTGTAATGGATTTTGACATTTATTGGCCAGACAGAGCTTCTTGAGGCCTTTCAGGCACAGACACAAATGACTAACTTGCACCTTGGGAGTCAAACTAATTAAAACTTATTATCATCCCCGCCGTGTGGATACTCAACCCAAAGATTCAGAAAATTCAATTGGATTATTTCAGATTTTAATGACAGTCAAATTGATGAAAATGTGCAAATAATCAAGAAGGCATAGCATAAAAAAAGTCAAATTGCATATTCACCAGTAATATGTTTTCAATTGCAGCTCTTGTGATTCACATTTGTATGACTTCATTACCTGCACTATACAGTGTGACAAAGCTGAGGTGAGGTAAAAGTTCTGAGAGCCAAAATATTGGGTATTGAAAAGCATTGGTGAATGCTGGGATTAAATGAGTGAAAGTACTAGCAGTTGTGAGCACGGGACTGAATAATTGCAAGCTGACTGTTTTCCAGCGGGGTTGTCGTATGTCATGCTATGAATGGCAATAGGCAGAGGAGACTGCTATGAGGCTGCTGATAAACTGAGAACCTACAGTAATGAGGCTAAATAAAGCAAGCATTTATTTGAGTGATTATTAGAGAAGCAACCTTTCCACCCTTCAAGGTTTTATTAAATCAGGCATTATAAGTATGGATCAACCAAAACAACATCACCTCTTACAGCATGATACATGTTTTACTTATTTATTGTTTTTAAAAAAAGCAACTTTTGGTATTAAAGGTTTGAAATTAGGTGCTCCACACCCAGATTTGCTATAAAGTCTGTAGTTTATATCAATTCTAAATGTGAAAAATGCAGCATTTGGAGAGATTATGACATGGTAGCCTAGGTACAACAAATACATGTTTCTTCCTACTAACTGCCATTGGGTACTGTGATATTTGGTATGTTGACTCATTTGTCACAATGCTGGTATCTGATGAGTAGTTTGATACCAAAACAATCTCTTTGTCTCTATTTGTCTCTAGATAGCTGTCCAGCGTGTGTGCCAATGCTTTAGCATAGTGGCAGTACACAAATTCGAAGATAAACCTTTAAGTAATCCAAAATACTGGTATTAATTCCATGGGCAATGGATTCATATCTTGTGGAAACAAAATCTCAGTCTTCCGAACCTCATTGTGACTCAGCAGCGCAAACACTTAAGCTGTCTGGTAAACAGCACTCAGTTCCTGTGTCAATGAAAAACAAAGATGGAGAAATGAAAAGGGAAGGAAAAAGCTCAAAATCTTGCAGGTAGAAAGATCTTCTTCTATTGAAAGTGTATTGTTTAGTCAGATTCTGATATATATTAAACCAGTCATGTAAACCTTGTCATTTAAACACACTAAACACTATGTTAATGTCATATGTTAAAGGCCCTGAAAACCTATTTTGCCAGTCATCTTCATGAGCCATGAGTTCCCACTGGAACAAACAATTTCCTGCTAGGTTTAGAACAGTTTTTAAGCCTTTATTACCGACAGCAGAGAAAGATGACAGGAAATGAGGGACAGAGAAATGCAACAAAGGTTCCCAGCCAGACTCGAACCAGGGATGTTGAGGTTCATGGTTGCCGTCTTACCCCTAAGCTACGCCTGGATGCCCCTAGACAGCATTTTCAATCAGAGACACATCAGAGTCACATACTGCATCAAGATCAACCAATGGGCCAAAAACCTACACTTCACACTGAAGGTAAGATGAACGCTACAAACCATGTTTTGTTGCAAGACTTGATCAAATATTGCTCATCTACTATAAGCTGTCAGGCTGGTGCAGTTATTTGTGGATGAAACTGGCATTGTGGCAGAGTATGGGTAAGAGACAAAGAACATATATAGAGATATACATATATATGTGACTCTTTGGCTTAGAATTGTCTGTTCAGTTCACCTGCAGGCTTATGAACCATACACTGCAGTAGTTTTCTCTTTATTTTCTCATGTCCAGCGTCACATACTATACAATTCACTATGGAGGTTGGTTACTAAACTGAAATAATGTATAATTAAGCATGTCGGCTCACTTCTCTTGTGCAATTCCAAGAGTGCTGCCATGGCAACCATTTTGCCTCGTTCTCCTTTTTCTCAACATCATCTTGATGCACAGCTTATACCTGTTTAGAGTTGTTTATGTTGGTGTATGCATCCAGGTGCTTTTAGTTCTTTTGAGATAAATCAGAGCTAGTGCTGCCTGATGTTGGTCTGTTGTTGTGTAAGTCTGAGAGCAGGCCAGACGTTTGTGTTGTTTTGACATTTTGAGTTATTGTAGAATGAACACTGGTCACACAGGTCATGAGAAGGAACCTCTGTTCTTCATGTTGCCTGGTTTCATGCCAAAACGTTGTCTTTCTGGGTCCTGTGTACCACTTTGACATCCACATTCTAAAAATGGGACACTGTCATGATCCAGTTGTTTCAAGAAAAAGGTTCGGCCTGGTTTGGCTGTGTTTTCAGTTTTTTAACCCTTTTTATACCACCAAAGTTGTTCTTTTTTTTTTCTTCTTTTTTTTTATGACTTACTTTATGAACTGTAGATAACAGAATCCTCGGAGGTTGTTAAAATGAAATCACAGTAATCAAGCATTGATTGCGCTGAGAGAGCCAGAGAGGGCCTGATGCACCATGCACGCAGCAAACGGCCAACAGATAGGAGACCCCTCACAACATAAATCTGTGAAGGGTAAGCACAGGCTTACAAATGCTGAATACTCAGCTAACGTTTTGTACATATTCATCTCTGGCTAGTAGCTGCCTCTATTACAAGCAGCATGGCTTCAGATGGAAAAAGAATTTAATAGGAATTGGAAATGAGTAAAGTGAAATATATGCATGGTGTGTGTGAACCATGAGACCAGTGATTTAACTACCACTTCTCTTAAAGCAGCTAATAAAACCAGCGTTTTATGTTTTATCTGAGGAACACATTTATGCAGTGTTGACACAAAGTGGTCTATCTATGGAGGCATACATAACTCACACTGCAAGTTTATTACCTTTTCTACATTCTATTGACATTTTAATGTTTTAGTCATTGTTACTCACATAACATTTAGAAACCCAAAAACGGAGCTGTTCCTTCAGGAAATTTGTTTGGTCACATGGTCCCACTCATCTGCCCGCAAATAGAATAGAATAAAATAGAATTTCTTTATTGTCATTGCATGATGTAAGTACAACACAATTGAGTAGCAATCCTGACGGAGCATTCACACATATCAAACAGCAATTACAATTAGAAAAAAAGCTGAACTAAACTAATTTAAGGTGCTAAGTATATAACTAAATAAAAAGCTGAGATATTTAACTTCTAGATATTGCACATTTGCTGAATTGCAGTGGCCCTATAGTACATAGTATGTATAAATTCCAAGCTGTAGTACTTTACTAAGGTGCAGTTGGAATGTAGACATCAGTGCAGTGTTCTATTAATGTAACTGCAAGTAGTGCTGATAGTCACACAGGTCCCAGACAGTCAGTGTCAGTCTTTGTGTTTGGTAGTGTTCAGTCCTCGTATGGCTCTGGGGTAGAAGCTGTTCTTAAGTCTGTTTGTCTGTGATTTGATGGACCTGTTGCCAAGATGCAAACCTTCACATATTTGGAGAAGCAGTATGCATGATTTTGAATGAATTTGTTTTTTGTGGAGTTTGTTTTTCATTCTTGGGTTATTCTTTTAATTCTGTATTATTAAAGGTTTAAAGATAGAGCATTATAAATCAGAGCTGCCCAAAATTCTCTGAGTCCGGCTTCTCAAATGTGATTTTTTGCTGGTTTTCTTGGTCTTGGTCAAGTATACGATAATATATAAATATATGATAAATAAATATTGTTCAACAATATCTGGAGAATTTTATGATATAGAAATATAACTGGTAAGAGATAAAAATGGCTATTGTGAACAATAACTATAAAGTCGCTGTTTAAAGGCAGGAGGAGTAGGATTTGTTGTGGTTTATAAACACAACATTCAAAGCTTCATCTTTGATGCCTGCTTACTATCTGGCACCTGGTCGCCCGCCCTCACACCCTGCGCCTGTTATTGGCTGGGGGCTACACACCCACTGCCCAAAGGTTGACCCAGAAAGGTCCCAAACACAGGCAAATAAGAAAATACAGGCAGAGGGCAGATACAGACACCCACACACCTCTAGTGGGTCATAAGTGAGAGGGATTATTTTTGCATGAGTCTATAGGCTACCTTGCTTTTTAAGAAAACCCTACTCATTCTGACTTTAGCACCAGAGGCACAGTTTCAGAGAATCCCTAATTAGAACTATAAACTTCCTGTGGAGGAGCAGAGACTCACTGCCACTGCCTACATGATTAATATTACATTTTTTCTTTTTTTCTTTTTTAATTTCATGAGGGTATACTTGATGCAAATGTGAATCCATTTTGCTCTCACCACTACCCCAACTGTCCGTCTCTGACGTAGCCAGCCAGTCGGGAAGTGCTCATAATACAGAGCACCGACAGAGAAACAAGTCATTCAGCCGATGCAAATCGCAAACTTGGCATTTCTTGCTCTTCTTTTGAATATGACTCGTGTCCTTTTTTTGATCGCCTAGTAGGCTATTAAATATGCATATTTAGGCTGCAGGTGAACTGTAAATAGCCTACTGCTCCTTGTTTATGACTTCTTATGTTAAAAATAAAACTTGGTAAAAAAAAAACAGGACGCCGCCGACCAGTCGCTGCAGGACCGTCAGTGAGAAGGGATTATTTTTTCTTTGTCCTTTAAAAAAATAAAATAAAAAGCGGATGTTTTACAGTGCAGCCAGATAGGGTCGAGTGTCTCTCCTCCCCTGCACACGCGGCTACCTGGCGAGAAGATTTGGATTAAGACTAATGAACTGGGGGTAAATAATCTCCACGGGACCGTTTACGGGGGCGAAAAGCAACTCATTGTCTCGCTGTGGGATTTTTTTTCTACACCTCTGAAGGTTGAAGACGATGACTGTCCGGGGATACTTGGTCGCTTTTTCCAAATGCACAGTTCTTCTCTCTCTGAGGATTTTGCTTCTTGTGCCTGCAGGGTTGCCAGTCCGCAGCCAAGGGGATTCTCAATCCGACAACAAAGTGATGGACAATATCACCGTCCGACAAGGAGAGACTGTCTTTCTCAGGTGAGTCAACACATTTCTTTTTTTTAAATATATTTTCCTCCTCCCGCTGCTGCTCCTGAATTCTGTTCCCGAACTTGAGCGCTGCCTGCAGACTGTCGTAATTGAAGTATTTAGTGCGGGGAGAAACAGAAACATGACATGTTGTCTGTTTTATCATGTTCCCGCCGTTGAAAAAAAAGGGGGGTTTGGATTTCAGAGGATTAGTCTCTGGAAAACATTAAATCCAGAAGCGATACTCTGGTAATCTTTAGCAGCTGTTAACGAGAGATTTAGCGGTTTTAATTGTTGTGTGACGGTGCAGAACTAAAGGTGGAGGGAAAAGTGTGTTTCTGGAAGGAGAGAGAGAGCAAAAGTAGTCGTAAAGTGTCTGCTGAGGACTGAGGGAGGATGTTGCAGGTGAAAAAAGAAATACAGTAAATACTGCGGGCATAGAAATGGTGACTAGCAATTCCTCAAGATGGGAGATTGTCTGTGGTGACCTTTCCCCTCCTCTGCGCCCTCAGAGGCTTACTGGACATAGAAGGATTTATGTTGCTTTCAAGAGCTGTCGGGAATGTTCAACGTAACATGAGCGATAATCACAATGGCCAAAGGAAGGGATTTTCTTGGATACCAGAGTTGACAAGATGTGATGTGTGGGAGGTGGAGGGCATGGGAACAGTTAATGGTTAAAGTGTTGCTGTACTGCATTCATATTGTACGGATGTGACTGTAGGAATGAGTTTTGGCAGGGAAGTCTGCTTGAGGCTGCCTTGACACCATGATTGACGTTTTTGCCAGGCATTTCTTGCTGACAGTAATTTTCAGTATTTTCACTTGATGGACTTGAGGTCAGACTAAAAACTGTCCTGTCAACTGCAAAAATAGCCCAATGATACATAGGCTGAGGTTACTGTGTCCAACCAGAGCCTTCAAAGAACTGTGGTCACACAATAACATAATTAAAAAGCCCATATTTTAATGATAAAAAAAAAGAATCAATACCTAATTTCATTTAGTTGACTGCATGTATTTCCTTGCTATTGATTTCATAAATTAGCAATCAAATAGATCATTCATAACATCTGATAAAACCAGATCTCCTGGATAGCTTCTGTGTCCTGGCAGCTGACATGCTTGATCTTTCCATGTACAGGTGGCATTACAACAGGCTATCTATGCTGCAAAATAAACATAAAAATCTTTTAAAAGCTACCCCTTCTGTCTTATCTGACATAATTTCTGACCAGATACTCTTGATAATGCAACATGTTGTATCTAGAACGTGGACATTTGGAATTATTTTGCTACCTCACACTGATTATAAACTAATGTCCAGGGATCCCCAGGGGTCCTCTGGGTTCCAGCAGGTGAGGAGGAGCTCAACATGACAGTTGCTTCATTTACTGTGAGCTCACACAGTGAGGGAATGAGACATGGTGACTGCAGGATTCCAACTAGTACAGAAAGACAAACTAAACGTGCTGATCTGGGTTCTTTTAAATGTAACAAGATGAAGAATCCCTGTCCAACACAATGCTAACAATGATAATTAGCTGTGTCAGGTTGACAGGGGACCATGTCACTTTATAAATGTTTTATAAGTGCTCTTAACAATGTTCAAACATTGTTAAGAGCCATGGGATACAAATATGGGTGAGTTAAAAAAAAATCCGTCCACTTTACAGACACACATGTCCTTTGAAGTGGCCCTAAAAACCTAGCAAAGGATGCACTAGGCTGAAGTATTTAGGGTGGGGGGATGTGGAAGAAAATGGCAGGAGGAAGCTGAATTTGGATGAATATCTGTGTAATTTATTCTCACCTATCTTAAGAAGCCCATATTTTAATGATTAAAAAAAAATCAATACCTAATTTCATTTATTATTTATTATTATTAAATAATAATAAATGTATTTATTATTATTATTATTATTAAATAATAATAAATAGAAAATTCTAACACATTAGGAGCCATAGAAGTAGGCTCAAGCTGAAGTACTTGGCAGTTCCAGTCGAGTACTGTAATGTCCTGACTTTCAGCCTTCACTGCTGACCCCCTTCAGGACCATGGACAGCATACTGCCATGTCCATAATTGCAGGCTGTTAAGTGGTAGCAGTCAAAGAACAAATCAGTAACAATCCCATGTTTCTGCTGTATGTTACACTGTCAAAGCTCATTCTTTTTCTGATCAATTTATATTACTATATGTAAGTCAGCTTGCACAATAGAGCTTGTATTGTAGATGGAAAACACAATGCAATTTTGCTCCTTCCCTCTCGAAATTGGCATGCAGTGCCATTATTACTCCACTGTTCAGCCCTGCACAGGTCAATGGGACTGGCAAGTCTGAACTTGCCATGATGTGCATCAATCCTGCAGGCTGAGCAGTAATGGCTGTTTCAGTCTGACATTGATTCACACATTCTGTGGCCGTACTTTGCTTTCATCTTGCTGGTAAGTGCCCACTCATACAGTCACTTGGGTTCAAAAGGCATTTGAATCGAAATGCATGCTGCTATGAGGCTACATGCTCAACTTATAATGCTGTCCATCTATCGGCCGATTAATTAGTTATCGTCTTTTTCCTGCTCCAAACTCGTTATTATACCGGCCTTTAAAAATCCACTATCAGTTGACCTCTAATCTAGACAATGGATAACAACTGCTGTTGTTGAGTAAGCAGGCCATTATAATGCCTGAACTGTGTCTTTATTTTAAGCGTGTCTGAATTCGAAGTCAGTAATAGTACAGATCTTTTTTTGACTGCAGGGAATATTACCTTTGTTTACACTATAAGACAATGTCATTTTCAGCAGCACTTATAGGTTGAGAATTTAAAAGTTTGATAAAAACAAGTTAATGTCAAAGATTTGTTTTCCTTTTCTTCTCATATTATTCTATATACCACTGAGAAGTATTAGTAGTACTAGTAAACTTTACTTTAATATTCACAGCTTTCTGCTATGTTTATATTGCACTTTCAATGCCAAAACTGTGATTACTGAAGTTTTTTACAGGGTAGTGGGGTTACAAAACAGCAAAAAAAGAGACAGCACGAAACAGCACAATTGGAGCACATGGGAAATAAGAACAATATTAAAAGCCCAAAGTAGCATATGATGCAGGAAGGCCGCCCTCCATCAGCTATGATGTTATAGACATGGGACTCACTACCCCTGCTGTGCTCTGTGCTAACAAGCTCCCCATTGCTCCTGCCAAAACTGAGGGTGGCATCACGTTTTAAATTAAAGAAAGTCAGAGCTGCCATTTTCCTTTGTGTTTGCGTTGTCTTTTATTGCTGTGGCCTAATTTGTGGAGATGATGTATAAATTGCACTAATTATCAGTTTATCTCAATGTGATCTACGCTTTGACTCCTCAGTTGATCTGTTGCTAAAACCTCCTGTGGAGAGAGTACAGCGAACAGTATTGCAGCATGTAACATCGCCACATACTGTACACAAAACCAATACTAACAATGTGAGTTATTTTAAATATATAAAAAAAAAAAGGCAAAAAAACTGCTACTGTAGTCTTTTTGTTGATTACATACTGCATAACCTGAAGAAGACAGTGTCTGGAGAAGAAGAGTTTTACCAAACTGTGTTGCAGTCTGATTGCAACCAGAACTAGATGATGGAAGTGTCTGATCGACTGAGCCGAGCTTGCTTCACATAAAGACAATCACTACAGCAAAAGCTAATTTTGGTGACTGCATATTTCCATTGTCTATATATATATATATATATATATATATATATATATATATATATATATATATGAAAAGGTTCATGGGCGAGGCTTAAACTGCCCTCTGTGTTGGCATTTTATTGGAAGGCTATGCTGTTCTTTGTCTCCTCCGTTGCTGGCTTTGTGTTGATCAGACACTCTTCAATAGGTTCAATAGGCTTTTATCTTGTATAATCTTGCCATGGAATGTGGGGACAGCAGTTAAATGCACAGATACTGAGTATAATGAAAGTTCTCTTCACAAGAGAGATAGAGCCGCATTTATATTCCTAACACATGACATTGAATTCTGAGCAGTGGAAGGTTGAACTATGTATTTTGTCAAACTCTGTTAACATGTATGTTGGCGTAGTGGCAGCACTGCTTTACTTAAAACAGACTATAACTGGACTAAATAAGAAGCACATTAATTTCCAAAGGCGCTGCCCACTCAAATGGACTTAAAAAGAGACATGCTGCCTCCTGAGACTGCGATTAATGAATGTCACCATAGTGACCGAGGTGGGCCGACAACCTCCTGAGACGCTTATCTACCTGCACAGACCATGCTGGTCTCAGAGTCACATCATGTTAACATTTATTCCTTTCTCTCCCAGCTGCCTGAGGAATGCATTTGGGATTCAGGTTAAATGTTTCAGGGATGAGGTTCTATTGCAAACAGGGAGAAGCTTTTAATTGCCTTGATATTTAGTTTGTATGTAGAAATGTTTGCTTGACACATGTATGCATTTGTATTCTTCCATGTGGCTTTCAGCTTGTTTGGTGCATTGATGTTGTGAATGGAACTATCAAAGCTTTGCTGTCACCCATGAAGACTTTTCTATCTAGTCCATATTAGGAGTTAAAGCAGCGCTCTTTTTACGGGGACATTCATTTTATTCCCTATATGCCATGGGCCAAGATTGCAAAGTTGATAATTTGATTTCACAGAGGGATGCTAACGATTCCCTCTGTAATTCAATTTTCTTTCACCTTGCATTGTCTAGCCAAGCTGCCACCCATCAGTCCCACATTTCACTTATTGTCTTGAACGTCACTGTCCCACAAAGGGGTTTCACCGTCCAAATAAAATGGCTCTGATAGCGAGTATGGCAGCAGAACAGGATCACTATACAATTTCATCAGTTAACAAGATTTTATAGTCCATTCTAATAGAGTTGTAATATAGCTGAAAGCATTTTTCACATTTAATTAAGCAGTGGTAGATGGATTTTTTGCTTTTTCTCTTGGTGTTTATCACTTAGCTTAAGTGGCAAAGAGAAACTGAAGTCAGTCTGCATTGTCACTAAAATGAGCATAAACATGCACAATCAATAAATCAGAAATTCCTTCCCTGCGTTATTTCTATCATTCAGTATGAAGGGATTGTAGTAGAGTGCAATATGGTTCTTTTGACTGTGTATAGCATGTGGATTTCACCATGATTTAGGTGTGGTGGAGTTTTGAAATCTTCCTGAGACAATTTTGACTTCTTTTCTTGCTTTTATTATCAGCAAAATGGCACAGATCTGTTTTGACATGCAGAATGTACAGATACAGAAGGGTGATGGGTAAGCTGTATTTATTCCCTAAGTTTTAATCAGAAATCAGAATCAGAATCAGAAATCCTTTAATAGTCTCACAGTGGAGAAATTTACATTGTTACAGCGCAGATAAGAGGTAGAATAAAAGATAAATAGGGATATAAATAGAATAATGAGTTTAATATCTTTTACAAGAGAGAAAGAATTGCATCTGTATAATATTGCAACAAGATGAATCAGTCACACAAAGCAGTCATCACACAGACACACTAATTAAAACATTCACAAGTATTATTTAAAATATACGTAAGTAAAACCTTCAACCTGCAGTAACACAACACAACACTGACATACTGTATCATCACCTTTTTAGTTGATATGGTGAACTTGTTAGCAAACAGTTGCTTATTTACACATTCAGCAGTTACAAAGCAACATTATCATTAATGTGGAGTCGTGTTTGTGTCCACCTGATGAATGTAAGTCAAATATTCAATCTCTTTTAACTCTGTTTTTGGTCTCTATTAGCCTCTTCTACCTCTATCAGTCATGATGGAAATGTCTAGCTGTTTAGCTGCTAAATGCTCCACCATTAGTATTTATGTATAGAATAAATAGCCAGGGGCCTAATATTGATCCCTGCGGGACACCTAAGACACTTAATGTTAGTTTCCCCTTTAATTTGTCACCCAGCCTTTATATGCAGTCATGTGTAGAAAATGGGGAGATAAAAGTATGACCTCTAGTCTAGTGATGATTAACTGGTGAGAAAGCCATATATAAAACATTTTTTTCTGTCATTCAAACCCCAAATTAAGTGGCATTTAGATATGATCTTGCTTCTTTAATTGGATGAATTTCAGATTGAAACAGGATTTTGATGATAACACAGCATTCATTTGAAACCAATGGATCAGTTATCAGTTATCGAAGAAAATTTGGTGAGTGTTAGGGCAAGACTTTGCAAAGTTAAAGCAATTTTAAGTTGAAACGTTATTCATTTCAGCGTGATTTCAAGTACCAAATCAGACTTGTAGGGTATAATTAGGCATCCAGCAGCTAAAAGGCAGGAAGGCTGAAAAACTGTTAGGTCAGGTGCTGCAATCACACATTTCATTAACAAATCTTAATCAAAAAAGACCAAGTAGTAGTTGTCACTTGTTGTATTTCATGACAGTAACTTGATACTCTGGGAAAGAGCTTGGCCTACATTTACAGGCTCTCTATATCGTTGATGAGAATAATCTCATATCTCCAGTGGATTACAGAGTGAGGACTTGGAAACTGTGGAACAGTGGCAGTTCATCGCAAGTAATTCCTGGAAGATATCTTTTTTTCTCTCTCTCTGTCTCCCCTCTCAAACTTGTCTTGCTTTGAAGTGATTTAATTCTGCCTTGAATGCTGTCCAGGAAATTACAAAGCCACTGTGATGAAGTGTGGCTGATTGGACAAGTGCCCTTGTGTGAACATTCATTTTTCGGCTATCCAGGAATTTTGAAATGAGTACTGGGCAGGCTGGATTGCGCAGATGGATTTTTATAGCCTTAACCCCCAGCAATTTGAAGGTACCAATTCTGTAAAGTTAATAATCTTCTGATAGGGCTGTTGCCCAAATAACCAAGCTGAAGCTGATGTTTTAGTCATTTCAAGCAGCTCAAGCTGGCAATTGTACTGCAAATAAACGGTTACACAGAAAAGATAGTTACTGCTGTCATCTTCAAGTTATTTCAGCCATTCTGAAATAAAGTCTGCCCCTGTATGGAGCCCCAACAATTTTCAATATTAAATAAAGAGAGGGAGAGTAAAAATATAAAAAATGAACCAGTTAACTGTGAAATAATTTGACAAATTATTAAAACTCAAATTATTATTATGAAAACCTAACCAATTATTATGAAATGCTATTCCTATCTATTTCACTGTATTTCTATTTTTTATTTCAAAATGTTTTTTTTCATGACATTTTTCCCAATGACACCAATATTTCATGTTACATTTTATATAATAATGTCACTTTGGTTAATATCACTTATTATTAACATTATGTTGTTTTTCATGACTGTGGTGTGTCCACCAGTGGCACCTTTCAGCCAATCACATGTGCCCTCAGCCTCACAGCAGGCTCAACAACTGCTACTAAAATGTTGTTAGCTCTTGTTAGCTTAGAGCAACAACAAAGCCAGTAAGTCTGAATCAACCAACTAGTACACAGGCACAGTAACTAACTTCTCCTTTTATATGCTACCTACTGAGCCAGCTAACTAGCTGGGTTAGCTTGTTGTTGGTTTGGTTTATTAGTCAGAATCAAAGAGCCAGTGTTAGCAGAAGCTGGCTAATTTAGAGTTACCCCAGCATTGTTTTGATTCTAAAGATGTTCTTCAGACACACAGCACTGTGGAGGAAAAGGGTATTTTTCTTTGGTCGCTGCAAGCCCCCAGGAAGTGCGCCAGGCTTTGAAGCCAATTTGACATAGTGGCCAAACCGTGTAATTACAACTTCCGGGTCCATCACGTGATGCACACTGGCCCCAAGAGACTTTTTCCCATAGACTTACATTGTGAAAGAGACGTCTGTAAATCAGCGGATAATTTTTTTTTAGGTACAACAACTAGCCAGGATGAACACTTAAATAGCCCTTATTTAAATCATTATGTCCTAAAAGTTGTAAAATGCATAAATTGCCGAATCCAGTTATAAAGTCACTGCCATTCATGTGAGTGAGCCTGAGACGGAGCGGATGGGAGGCGGGGCTAAAGGAAATGCTAGTGCGCTTGCTCTATGGGCCGTACAATGCGGAAGCTATGTGGGAGATCCGGGTAATTTTATACCCGGAAGGTCGAACTTTTTTGGCTTCATGCGCCACTGAGCAGCTTTCATAGGAATGAACGGGGCCCTGCCTCCGACGCTGTATCCAGTTCTCTTTATACATCCATGGGTTGTTGTAGCCAACATGAGCTAGCTAGCTGGCAGTTGTTGAGCCTGCTGGAAAGTTAGTGGCATGTGATTGGCTTAGAGTGAGGGGGTGATGACATCTCCACCCCAATGTGCCATTATGAAATAAGGTGTTTTTGGGGAAAATGCCATTATGATATAAAACACTTTTTTTTTCAATTTGTCTTCTAAAATTCTATATTTTAAAACTCCATAATGAAATAAAAATGAACTGCAACAAAATAATAATGAATTGATTTTTATATTTTTGACTTTAGTCATATCAGTATTTATGTCAAAATGTTGTATGTATTTATTGAATATTGAACACTTTGGAGCTCCTTATGCTTCTGCCACCAGCATGGTTAAAGTAATACTCATTTTGGTGTGTGATTACAGTAAAGAGACTGACCCATGGGCAGCACAAGCGGAGCTTTGCTGCAGCGTCTCGTCGACTTAAGGAGGGCTTCAGTCCTGTCTGGGTATTAGACGAGGAGATGGGTGGGAGAGAGGTGGAGTGCTCAGGATTATGTGCTTAAAAGATTCTCAGCTCCACCTCCCCTTTAGCGCCAAGATATCAATACTGCAGGGCACCATGCTCGTGCGCACACATAGACACACACACACGCAGTGTTTACCAACACAAGGATTAGTTATGGATATAACTCACCATTGCTTTGGCGGACACAGGCACAGTGCAATATACAGAGCTCCTGCAGAGGTCATAAATTCTGCAAAAGGTATGAAACATGATTGTCTTTTAAAGTATGACCAAACAAAAAGTTGTTTTGGGAAAAGGTAGTACCGAATTTGAGCAATAGTCTGAAAACACTGGAACAAAATCCACATTAATTTAACCAAGAACATGAGGATAAGTAATGCTATCAGCTTTAAACATGTAGGACGATTAGGTCTTGAAAAGCATGGAATTCAACAAAGAAAGTGAATATACAGTTTAGAGCTGAAAAGATGATTCGTTAAGTTGATCGACAGAAAATGAATTGTCAACTATTATAATCATCGAATCATTTTTTAAGCAAAAATACCAAACATTCCTTTGTTTCAGATTGTCATTTGAGAGGATCTTTAGCTGTTCTTGTCTTATGTGACAGTAAATTGAATATCTTTGGGTTTTGGACTGTTGGTGGGACAAAGTAAGACATTTCAAGACATCACCTTTGGCTTTTAGGGAGATTCTATGGACCAAACGATTAGTTGCTACCCTAATACAGTTTGCATATAGTGGTTATAGTTGACAAATTTAAACTGACATTTGAGTTCGGAGGGTTTTGTAGAAAAACTTTGTGTCAGTACTGAAACTCAGGTGTCTATCATATTGGAATCATTTTCATAACAAGACTATGCGGTTATGCTGGCAGTGCTGCACTTAAGCACAGTGGTGCTTCAAGCTAAATGAGTCAGCATGCTAATATGTCACATTGGCAATGTTAACATGCGGATGTTTAGCAGGTGTAGTGTTTACCATGCTCACCATCTTGGTTTAATGTGTTAGCATGCTAACATTTGCTAATCACCAAACCAAAGTATTGGACAAATGAATATTTAGATCTGATGGCACTAAATAAAAAGTCAGGGAATCACTAAGTTATTATAATTCATCCTGAGAGGGACATGAATTGTCTGAACTAAATTCCACGGTAATCCATCAAATAGTTGTCCAGACATTTCACAAGTAACCACAAATGTCAACCTTAACCCCTAGATGAAACATCAGGGGATCACCAAAGTCAGATGATTTCCAGTTATTGAGATATTTTATTCTGGACCAAAGTAGACTGGCCGACTGACAGACAAACATTGCCACCCACCCCTAGAGCTGCTAGCTTTAGTGGCTAGCATGGCAAAAAATTCAAAGGAGGTACTGAACGTAAAGATGAGCAGGGATTTATTACAACTGAGATGTGGATTGTAGTGAATTGAGACTTTGAGACATACAGGTTGGGTTTATTCCTCAGACAACCAAATGCACACGTAGGAACACATTGGTCAGTTTGTGCTATTGATTTTAGCAATATCTGATTAATTTAATTTTGATCTAAAAATACTGTGCACAGAACATATAATATACCAGGAATTGTATGGGGTTCAATTAGATATGAGGTAGACAGGTAGCGCCAGTTGGGCCAGTTGGGCTACCTGTCTACCTCATATCTAATGAGTGATTGGAATACAAGAGTCACACCGGCTCGGACGTCGCCCGGGTCAACAAGGTCCGCGTCAGGTGTTGGGGAACCAGGGCAACCTGATGAGAAGTAGGCTGCTGGAACAAGAGAGAGACATTCATGGACAAGAATGGAGAATAAGGAACTGTTGGAATGCTACTACACAAGTAACCCCAGTGACAAGGGTTATATGCAGAGGATGTGGGACCTATGGATTCTTCGAAACCCAACATCTAGACTAACAAAGAAACAACTAGTAGCTCAGTGTTCCAACATCCGAGGGCAGCAACTGCTATCACAACTAGAGATTGAAGAGGTACAACACGAATGCTACGGCAAGGGGGAGCCAGGACAACAGGTCAGAGGGGAGATATCATCATCCCCACCTGAGATTGGGTACCAAGCCCCAATAACTACAAGCCTATACAATGCAGAGAGGCTTAACACAAGAGCAGCTGACCTGAGACTGAAGATCTTAACCAAGCTGGACACCTGGAACCTCCGTGGCTGATTACCAAGACTAAGTGAAGTACCCTCTGAAAGTCTACTAGAAGATGTGAATGCAGCACTACAGACAATCTCTACTGTGACCATCACTGAGACCAACAAGCTGATATACACCACAGCAACAGTGATCCTTGAGATGCTTGGCTAAGAGAAGCCATAAGGAGCAGTATCCTCCATGGAGAAGGAGGCTGGAGGCCAAGATTAAGGTAACACGGAGGGAAGTTAGCCAGCTATCAGAACAACAGAAAGGTGTGATGAGGAGGCTGCCCAAGAAGTACAACAAGCTGCCTAATACCTGAGGTCCTGGAGACTGCCAAACAAAGGCTCTCAGCTCTGGCCACTCGCATGAAGAGGTACACCATCCAAAGTGTACTCTCAGTGGCAGAGTAATAACATGACAGCAGCAGACCCACCATATGCTGGAAAAGCATATGGGAGAAAGAGGCATCACATAACACCAATGCCCAGTGGCTAGTGGATCTGAGAGAAGACCACAGCAACCTCCCTGAACAGGATCCAGTAACCATCGCAGTGGCAGACATCCAAGAAAGAGTCTCAAGTATGAAGAACTGGACCTGACATGATCCACACCTACTGGCTAAAGAAGCTAACTGCCCTAGCACAAATGAACCAGCTGCTAATGGATGGGACCCACCCTGAGTGGTTAACTGAAGGCCGGACAGTCCTGATCCTGAAGGATCCCCAGAAAGGAGCAATCCCATCCAACTACCAGCCAATAACCTCTGCACAACATGGAAACTCCTGTCAGGCATCATAGCGGCTAAGATGACTAGGCACGTGGCGTAATACATGAGCAGAGCCCAGAAAGGAATTGGTAAGAACACCAGAGGTGCAAAGCACCAGCTGCTGGCAGATAGAGCAGTCACCCGAGACTGTAAGACCAGACCAGTCTGTGCACCGCCTGGATTGACTTCATCAAGAGCTCAATGGGGCTGTGGAAAACGACCCTAGAGGCCAACTTCAAGCCAATTGCACAAGTGACCATCAAGTGCGGCATATACCAAGGAGATGCTCTGTCCCCGCTGCTGTTCTGCATAGGTCTGAACCCTCTCAGCCAGATCATCACAAAGAGTGGCTACAGATACCAGCTACTGAATGGAGCAACCATCAGCCACCTCCTCTACATGGATGACATCAAGCTGTATGCCAGAAGTGAGCGAGACATCGACTCACTGATCCACACCACCAGGATCTACAGCAACGACATTGTCATTTGGACTAGATAAGTGTGGTCGGATGGTATCCAAAAGAGGAAAGGTAGTCAGAACTGAAGGGATTAGACTACCAGAAGGTGACATAGCAGATGTTGAGAACAGCTACAAGTACCTTGGGATCCCGCAAGCAAATGGGAACCATGAAGAGGCCGCAAGAAAACAGCCACAGCCAAATACCTCCACAGAGCAAGGCAAGTCCTGAGAAGTCAGCTGAATGGGAAGAGCAAGGTCCTAGCTATCAACACCTACGCCCTGCTCGTCATCAGATACCCCGCTGGCATAATAAGCTGTCCAAAAGAGGAGATAGAAGCCACCGATATAAAGACAAGGAAGCTCCTCACAATGCATGGAGGATTTTACCCCAAGTCCAGCACCCTGAGACTGTACACTAAGCGGAAGGAAGGAGGCCGAGGACTAGTGAGCGTCAGAGCCACTATCCTGGACATCTGGAAGATGGCCCCAAGTGAAAAGTTGCTTAGGTAATACCTCAGGCAGCAGAAGGCCGATGAGGAAGAAGAGCAGGAAAACCCCTCCACGGTATGTACCACCGGCAGATAAAAGAAGTGGCTGATATCAAGAAATCCTACCAGTGGCTGGAAAAGGCTGGACTGAAAGACAGCACAGAGGCACTAGTCATGGCAGCACAGGAACAAGCTCTGCGCACAAGATCGATAGAGGCTGGGGTCTACCACACCAGATCCTGTGGGACTTCCAGATACAGACTGACAAACTAGTGATGGCGAACCAACCTGACTTAGTAGTGGTGGACAAACAGCAGAAGAAGGCAGTAGTAATAAATGTAGCAATACCAAGCGACAGCTACATCCGGAAGAAGGAACATGAGAAGCTCGAGAAATACCAAGGGCTGCGAGAAGAACTAGAAAAGATGTGGAAAGTGAAGGCAACAGTGGTCCCCGTGGTAATTGGAACACTCGGGGCTGTGACCCCCAAACTGGGAGAGTGGCTCCAGCAGATTCCAGGAACAACATCCGAGATCTCTGTCCAGAAGAGTGCAGTCCTAGTTCAAGTTCAAGTTCAGAAAATAAAAAGTCTGGCAGATACACTGTAAAACAATGTCCATAAAACGTGTCATTGGATGATAAACTCTAGCATCAGTAGTAAACATACACTGTAGCTGCAGCATCTGGCATCTCCCTCCCATGAGTGATTGATGACAACTAATGAACGAATGAGCGCATCTGATTGATGTGAATACCTTACCTCTGCTTTCACTCAAACGCCAGCTGGTATTTAGGAGGAAAACAAACAGCTTTATTTATTTTTCAGCTGTAATTGTGCCCAACGAACTTCTCCTCTGGCTAAAATAAGTTTTTACTGACTTTACACTTCAAAGTGGAGAGACAGGCAGAGTGGAGTTAGAACAGGCAGGGCTCCGGGCTAAAGCTCCAACACACCCTTCATGGCTGATCAGAAACTCTGCCTGTCTGTTTGTGTGTGTGTGTGTGTGTGTGCGTGCGTGCGTGCGTGCTGGTGCCGGTTATATCTCTGTGCTTATGTAGAAAAATGTCCTCAAACGGATTCACAAGTGAGGAAAACCAACAGAGTGACAGCATTTTGTGTCCTCACTTCTCCAAGTGTTTAGTTAAAGTTTAGTTAAGGTTTGGGTCAGTGAAGGTCATTTTAGAGTTAAGACTCAGGTAAATAATCTGCCGTCGGGACCTGTGTTTAAGGTTACGGGAATTAGCATTAGCCCACGGAACTGTAATAACTATAATATTAGGTGATGACAATTCAATTATACCACACACTTAGGCAAAATTATAGTGTACTGGTAGCCCTATGACCTTTTCCTTAAATTGTAGAGTGCAGTGAAATAATGTATCTTAAGAATCACTTTAGCTTTCTTATCTATTAAACACAAAAGCATGCCCCCTCATACTCAGCCCCCCCCAGGGCTATACTGTAGGTGTTGTGTCCATTTATAAGCTATAAGTGAGTGTCCTTTCTGGGTGAGCGCTTCCTGTTTAATTTCACTACAGAGGTCAATGGAGAAATTGGATGTGATGAACTCACTGTACCCTGCTGAGGGTTATGGGCGGTGGTAAGAGTGGACAGGAGTGTGTGTGTGTGTGTTGAGAGGGAGGGGGGTAGCAAGGTCAACAACAGGTACCAAGTGTTATTTACCATCATAAAACAGCAAGATTTATTTGACAGGCAATTTAACTACGGGTGCATGAACATGTAATACACTCAGTGTACTAAATCACACTTATTCATGTGTGGGAGGAAGGCTAGAAGACATAGTTGTGGGGGTTTTACCCCTATCAGAGAAATGTTTTTACACTGCTGGTGGTAGGGGCTAAAGATGAGGGTGTCTTTCTGTCTGTCTGTCTATCTGTCCAACACTTTTGAGCAAGATATCTTGACATCTTCTTGCCACCGCCAGGAGTTCATCAATTTATAGTCCCCATAGAATGAGTCCCCCTGACCCTCCCATAAGCTCCCTCACTTTTGTATTTTCCTCGTGTCTTAGTCTTTTAATGCATGTGCATCAGCAATGCAATTTAAAAAATGTGTTCTGTACTTATACTGTGTACAGATCCAGAGAAGTGGGCTGCTCAAAAACCAAGTGATGAGTCATTTTGGCAGCAATATGTAATTATTTGATTCTGCATTTATTTATATCTAGTTTTTAAATTGTGAATTGAACCCTGGTTATGATGAGAATGTTATGTTTGTAGAAATAATGTAGTTACCCAACTGTCTTAGGGAAATAGAAATTATGTAAATATCACACATTAAAATATAGTTTCTACACAGCACACTGGGATTTTCAGTGTCACATGTGACTGAGTGGAAATGACTCTGATAGATAATTAAAATATGTTGCTGAAGGACAACAGACTCTCCTCCTCTCCCTGACTGTAATAGTATCCGTGATTCAGGTCAAAAGGGGACATGACACAGCATGAAAAAAATATTTCTGATGAATGATCAAAAGTGTTTATCTTCCCCCGTTTCCTTTACCGTTTCCATGTTAACCAGATCAAGTGAACACAGATCCACTATTTTAAACTAGATAGTGAATTGTAAAATGAACAAACAAAAAACATCTAAAAACCAGCAGTAGTCAAGAGTTGCACATGACACATCACGCTGTGATGTTCTAGTTTTAATCAACAGATTTCCTATAAAGGTGTGTGCTGGTCCAGTAAAAGATTTCCTTCAGCTGGTCTTGTGTATCCTCACTCAAGCCTCCTCAAAGATCCCTCCTCGCTCTTCCAAAAGGAAATAAGAGCATTGAAAGAAGAGGATCGAGGCACGATCAAGTTAGGGATTTGACGTGTAGCATGGATACTCATATTTTGGTGACTCCTGACCTTTCCTCTAGCGCCATCATCAGACTAATACAAGACATCTCCAAATTTAGTAAGTAGATTGCCATGACACTCCACGTACTTTCCTCTTGCATGGCACTGAGGTCAAAATATAAACTTTTGATTTGTATGAGCCCATGGACTTTCTTCTAGCGTCAACCTGAGGACAAAATTGATGTTTGTTTTCATTCAACACAGTTATTGTGGTTTCATGAACATTTCACAAACAGGGCCTTAGACCTTCTTGTGTATTTATTAAATTTCTTCTATTGTATGTTAAGAGATGTATTCCATCTATAATTGGACACAATATTCTAAAAAGTTACTCAAAGACAAACTCAAGACAATACCAAACTCAAGACAAAACCTGTCTTTGGCAAGTGTTTTTAACAATTTGCTGCTCTCATATTTGTTGTAATACTCCCTGTTTTGCTACAAATATGAGTAGTAGTGTCTTCCATGAATATTAACTAGATGACAGAGAGGATAGTGTGCAGTACGTGTTGTGTGTTGCTCCATGCTCAGTGAAACATTCCTTTTTTTTGCTTCTGGAATTGATTGTTCCCAAATGCCAAGCAGATGCAACCATAAGCACGCATACCATTTATGTACAATGCCCTGGGTGCCTTATTATATTTAGGGCAGTTATAAGTCGATGATTTGTTTCCAAGCTGCAAGTCAGTCTGCAACAAGAATATGTTCTATTCCTCCTGGACACCCCTGCTCCAATAACCAAATGCAGAGGCAATGCTAGGTATCTTCCTGAGGATAAAGTAAAATCAGGTGGTATTCAAAGCAGATTATCTTCCCCGGAGCAGTGGTTCACCTCACTTACCTAAAGCGCTCAGATGTCTGATTCCATAGTGGGAGCAGACATCTATGGTACTAGAGATTAGGAAATTCTTCATCGTTAATGCACCAGGGAGCTTTAGGCAGGGATGTTCCCGCTCACCACTACTTTTCTTCACAGACTCTTCCCTCATGTCTGAGAGCATCTGTATCACAGTGTAATACTGGTGCAGGTACAGAGATGCTGCAGCTTTCTGTTTATTCAGAGAGGGATTCACTCCTGGTGTTTCCATTCATCCCTTTAATACTGAGATACAGAGAGCCCTAGAGTGCAGCATTTAATTCAGCTTGCTTCCTTGAAAAGTATCCATCATTTTTTTGTTGGAAAACAGCCAAAGTGAAAATGTGGCAGCAATGAGCAGGTTACCACAGCATGACAAAGAATGCACCGAGTTCTCTGATTGCCATACAAAGTAATGTTGGTATTCTACTGTCGTCTTTGTGAAGCACAACGTAATATAAAATGGATTATGTTTCCAAAAAAATCTCAAACATTACTGGTTTGAGATGAAGACAAATCAGTCAAATAAAATCCAAGTTCCATATAGTTTCACAAGTTAAGACATAGCAGGTGCTTCCCATTGTGTCCAGGTTATAGCTGTGTCCCATTTCATGTGCAGCCTACTTATATTTCAAGAACAAATATGTGTGGGAATTCGCTATGATGGTATGGTGATTCCTCAGTAGACTGTCCCATTTGCAGAGAATGTGGAGGTTCAGCCCACAACTAGGGCTGCAACTCACGATTAATCAATTAATTGTTGGGTCTATAAAATGTGAGAAAATGGTGAAGAATGTCCATCACATTTCCCACCTCAACTCCCAGGCAACGCATCAAATGTCTTATTTTGTTCGACCAGCGATCCAAAAGTCAAAGATATTAATTTTACAATGATTTAACTCAGAAAAGCAGCAACACCTTTGAGATTATTTGGCATTTTTGCTTAAAAAACGACTTAAGCGATTAATCGATTATCATAATAGTAACTGATTAATTATTGATTAATCAACTAATTGTTGCAGCTTTAACCAGAACTATTAGAAGAAGTGACCGCTGGAATGTAGTGCAGCCACCAGCTGTGAGCCAAAATAAAAAGAGGACTTGTATACAATATGTCTGAGTTAAGAAACTAACTCTTTTGAACTGCAGTGCTCAGCTGTGCGTGTGCACCAAACAGCCAAAGCTGACCTGCAAATAGTAAACAAAAAGCACTGAACCTGTGTCCCATGCAGCATCAAAACTTTATGTATCTGGATTAGGGCTGCAGATAATGATCATTTTCATTATTGATTAATCTGATTATTTTCTTAATTAATCGTTCGGTCTATAACATCAGGAAATAGTGAGTATAGTACAGTTGGTCTGAAGTGTTAAGTGTTAAAGCTGTTGCCCATTGGGGCGCCCTGGTAGCTTACCTGAGGCCTGTACTATGAAGCAAGTTCAACATACCCAGGATCTCTTTTCGTTATCTGGCTTCACTAAGCCTAACAATCGCGATCCTGCTAAGCGGTCACACGACACTGGTTATCAACTCGATAAGTCAACCCAGGGTTTCCCAATCAAGCCATGAGCGCGTTCACGTGAAAGGGGCGGTGTTTGTAGCATATGACCAATCACAAACATGACAGGTGTGCTGGCAGCAAAGCGGCATACTTTACAAACGAAGAGCAAACTGTAATATTAGAGAAATACTAAGAATTTAAACATCCTCCAGGCTAAAAGCAACACAACTGCAGCTGCTGAATGTAGGAAGGACAGCTGGCAAAAAAACCCGACTGTATGAAGCGTAAATTAACAGGCTTATGATATCACTGCCCTGTCAGCAGTATTACATTAAGTTAATGTGTTGCTTAGATGTATCTTTATGGAGTGTATGACAATTTTAGCCTGATTCTTTCAGCTGCAACCCCGGTGGTGTCAAACAGACAAAAAATAAATAAATATGAAAACATAATTTAGCGGTAAATAGGCTTACATTCATCTCTTATAAGTACAAAGCTTTAGTGCTTCAGTCAGTCTCTGTTGTAGGATGACACAGATACGTCGGTCAATCCGACGAGAAACTATCTCTCATATAAAAAGAGTTTCTCTCACGATCTTCACGATCTACGTACCGAGCTCCACTTGTTTTCTATTGGTGATGTCATTTTCCAAGAGAATTGATTGGTCAGTAGGCGGTGCTTTAGTACGTGTTGATCTGTTATCTCGAACATAACCTGCTCCGGAGCAGGTTTGCCGTGCAGCATAAGTTACCATGGCGATTTACCCCGGTAAGAAGTGAACCACCATCGTAGTACTGAAAACCCAGAGTTGAACCTGAAGTTCTCTCGCCAACCGCAAATCCCGCTTCGTAGTACAGGCCTCTGGTAGAGCGCGTACCATTAAGGCTGAGTCCTTACCGCAGCGGCCTGGGTTTGACTCCGACCCGGGCCCTGTCCTCTCTCTCTCCCACCTTTCCTGTCTCTCTTCAGCTGTCACTATATAATAAAGGCTAAAATGCCAAAAAAAAAGCTGTTGGCCATGAAAGCTCATTGGGTCATAAATTAATGAATGAATAAAGCTGAGGTTGTGCATGCAGTGGGAGGAGGTTCAGGTGAAAATAAAGTGGATTAGAAGTGACAAAGATCTGAAAGCTCTCTCGGCCATCTTCCATCTACTTTTAAGATGGTCCCTAACCTTGCCCCAATTTGCTCTCGATGATCAGGCCAGCACCTGGCAAGGTAGATGGCTGCCATCGGTGTCTGAATGTGTGTGAATGAGAGGCAAAACTGTAAAGCGCTTTGGATAGACACGCTATATAAATGGTAAATATTATTTATATTATTTAATACCTGATCAAGAGGTAAAAGTAACAAATCTAGGATGTTGCCACGGCAATCCGTGTCTTCAGTTCTAAATGCTTCAATAACTTGATTCAGTTTGGAGGGAACAAATTAAGTAAGTTGTGTGCACAAGCTGTAGATTTGAGGGTACAAATTACTGGTTTCTGCTCACAAATTATCCAAAAATTTACCTGATTCCTGCTCTGCTCAGTAGCTTTGATATATTCAACAAAACCGATTTTAAATCAATACAATTTTGATTTGGTTGCACAAAAGGCGACTGTGATTCAGTGCTTCATACAAGTAACAGATGTGAAATGCAAAGTGCAGGCTGATAGATGTTGATAGAAGCACTGTAGTATGCAGTTCTTCATATTCATAATTAATATATTAATAATTGATGTTGTCCGTAGGGTAGATCAGGGACCAGCTCAGTGTCTCTGTCAGTGCTGTCTCCCACAATGCATTCTGATTCACCACTTTTGCATGCTGGGCTGATTGCAAGGTGTGTCCTCTCAGACCCAGTTCACAGTTTGACAAGCTGTCAATGTCAATGGAGTAGAAGCATGTCTCTGATGGCTGTACCTGTCTGTCAGTGTGTGTGTGTGTGTGTGTGTGTGTGTGAGAGATAGAGAGAGCCTGAGAAAAGCTAACTTTGAAATGTTGTTTCTTGTGGTTTTTGTCAGCGCTCCCCTCGAATGCCATTTCAGAGTTCTATTATAATCTGTTTAAAAAACCAGGAAAATATTTTTTTCCAAAACACTTAACAAAATGTTAGGTGCAATCACCCTGCACCAGTCAGAATAGCAAGTTTTTTTTATAGTACATAAAACGGAAAGTATTAAACTAATTTTAGATCAAACAGAACATAATTTTCAGAGGCAACTTACAGTTTATTGCAACATACTGTACTTGATTGCAACATAATCAGTTATCTGTGACATGATTTGAAATGAATTCATATCCAGACAGATGCTTGCCTATTTTGACTAGCGGTGGATCTGAAGGTGGGTGAGTCACTTGGAATGATGGGGAAAAAAAGTGTTAAATCTTGTGTGAAGTACCTTTCCAATTTACAGGGTTTTCTTTTTTTCAGCGTAGGGAATTTAAATATGAAATTCTAAACTTCTTTGCTACCTTGACCAAACCTGACCATGTCATAAAACCTGTTTGTGTTGTGTTAAATATATCACTGCCACCTGTAATTGCAGTGGAATCACTTCACGGGGTGCAAAATGAAGAGACAACATAGCAGGATGATATGAGATTATAGCTAATTAGCTCTAGCAGTTTTATGCATTATTTATATTATAAACAAGATGCTGTATAAGTGTAGGGATGGGAATTGATAAGATTTTATTGATACCAATGCCTTTATCGATTCTTATTGATTCCTGATCAATTTTCTGTGTGGAAATAAATAGGCCTACACAGGTTTTTAGCATCAACGCAACTGTTTTATTATCTCTGAGTCTGAACAAAGTGTGGAAAGAGCTAGCTGTAGCAACAGTCTGTCTGTCATCATCTAAAATGGATGAAATGAGAGAATATTTGTACAGGTTTGTTTTCTCTTAAAACAAAAAATCTGCTAATCCTGCCTGCATGGCGCTAATGTCATTATGACAGGATATTTACCCTCGCAGTGGCATTTGTGCGTAGAGTGTCAAATACATGGCATTCCTGGAATCTAAGCCCATGTTGCGTAGAAAGATGTTTCAGCATATTGCTGGTGTTTGCACCCTTAACGTTGCTTGAAATTATCATTTTACAGACATTACAACTAGCACTGTTGTCATCTTTCTTCGTGAAATGAAGCCACGCTTTTAACCGTTTCTTCCTCTCCGCCATGACTCCTTTTTGTTGCAAGTTCCAGCAGCATAGACACGTGAGTTTGACGTCATTATTTTGCAATGCACAACTGTCAGAAAAAACATGCCAGCATCAATAAAAGGAATTGATAAACTCGAAGGCATACTATTCCAATGAATCAGACAATTTGGAACCGGTTCTCAGCTGGAACTGGTTCTTGATTCTCATCCCTATATAAGTGTGTGTTATGAATGAACGCTGAAACAGGACAACTGCTGCAGGATGAAGGGAGCGGTAATGGAGAGTCAGAGTAGTAGTGTTACACAACTAGTTTCCCTGGTTACTTTAGCCTGAATGCTTTGGTGGTTTCTTGTAGATTAGAAACAGGAAGATAACACCTTAGCTGCTCTAAAATACTTTCTTTTCATAAAAAATTCAAAACATACTCAATCACGGTTAGAGTTTTAAAAGTAATTCAGCCAGATCAGCTTGTGACCACGCTTACTACCATAATACCAATCCTTTTAGCTTCTTTTAACTGTTTTATACAATAGACAATTCCTACTTTGTTATATTTATTGTTTGGTTCCCTTGTAGAAAAAATATCCTATCATATTTTTAACAGTTATGAGATGATATAAGAGTGGTAAGTGTTTTTTATTGATTTTATTTTCATTTTTTTTATTGGGGAGACTTTGTAAGCCTACTCCACATTAGCGTCTTGGGAGCAAACTTTTTAATTTAGTGGGGCATTTACTAAGACTACACATGTAAATAAATCCAGCTGCAGCTCTAATTTGCATAAAGTGCAGCTAATGAAGACCTGATGCCAGGCTGTTTTGACACATGTTGCGCTGGTCTGGAAAGTAATGGAGCACAAAAGCGTTTTCTGCTGCTGAATTTCAAATATTGGTTGAAGAGACACTTTTGGAAGTGCAAGCTGTATGCCATATGCTGTGAGCTGAATGTGAGGAAAAATTAAATAGCTCAATGTAATCAGCTCTGGATGAGTTATGAAAAATCACTGTGGGAGATTTCCGGTAAAGGTTTTTAACTCATATGAATACATTACTGCTTTAAACTTGTAAGAAACATACAACAGGCCTATTTAATAAGTATTACTAGCTGTGTCTATCATATTGCACTGAACTGGAGCAGCTGAAAAATACAAATACAAGCAAAAAAGTACAATCCTGTGGACAAAAACAGATTGCTACAAATTGTCAAACTGCTACTCTTTTGTCTTTTGTTGTAGTGTTGAGTGGGTTATTTAACTACTATTCACACTTAAACTATTAAAATATTGTCTCATTGTTTTTCTCACTCTGTTTGTCTCTCTCACTCTGTTTAGACCCGGCTACAGCCTCTCACCCTCTGTGTGTGACTGATAGATATATTGGACACACAGATGTTGCATGAACACAGACTCAATTATCAGCAGGCCATTTTCTTACCATTTTAGCTGTGCAAAACCTTGTTGAAGGACAAATGCAATTTGACTGTTAAGTGCCTAAAAAAAGAATAACAAATCCTTAGTTGATTAAGATTTTGGGAGTCATAGCCTTTGCTTCCTATAGGTAGAGGCAGACAGGGCCTTGTGAAGCTACTTAGTACTTGGCACATAGTATACATTTATTTTCCTATTAAAAATCAAGGTTTATTAGATTAAATCTGAGGTACCGTACCACCTGTAGAATATCTCTGTTTTTTCATAATACTTTATAATAGCTTTATTTTTGTTGTGATTAAACTGATTAAACTCTAATAAATAAATAATATATGTTAAATTAATGAAATTAGTGTAAGCTAGCTTTTTACTTACCATATGGCAAAACATCCAAACACCCATACTAATTTAGATTTATATCATGTGCCTTCTACCACTTTGAACAATTCAACAGCTAGTGAGCTCAGTCGTTGTTTACCAGCAGTTTATGTGGAACATTTGATCAAATGTCAAACACACAGTACAGTTTCATTGAGTTCATGAAAGTCAGTAAAGTTTGTGAAGAGTGAGGGCACCTCAGATTGTCTTAATGATCCCCAGCACAATTGGTTAAGGACATCTTTATTGACACTGTGCAAATGAGGCCCTCAGATCTAAGTATGTGAGTCTTTTGTTGAGTCAAGCGTATTTCAAGAAGGTGGCAGTAAAAAGGGAGAGTTGACAAGCAAAAAAATCAATTAGGCATTTCCACATCACAGAAGCTTTTGAGACAGCAACTTAACACACTGAGTGTCTGATAAAGATGATGATGACGGCCCAGATGCCCCAGCAGAATGCTTCTAATCATTGATGCCCTCACTGTTGAAGCATTCTGTCCTAATCCTTATTACCTTGTGATAAAAGGCCATCTTTGTTCTCTCATCATTCTCAGAACATGTCACTTGTGCAAACTCTGCACTCTTTCTCATTTGCTGCATTAACTGTTCATTACATGAGCTTTTCCACCTACATACCTCTTCTGGGGAAATTCATCAAAACATCAACATCAAAACTGCTGACCTTGCAGTATTTCACTTTTTAGTTTAAGATCGCAGATCAGTTTTATTGGAAAATTCACAAAGAAATCAGAAAACATACGATCTGTTGAAGGAACTTCAGGACGTTTGCTTGTTATTGTAGGGAGGGACTGGAAAATGAGAGTAGATTAAAGAAAACAGCTCATAGTTCCTCAAGAGATAGCCACCACTGATCTAAGACAAGATTTTGTGTTGTGGTCAGAAACACAGTGTGTTGTGTATTTTTTTTAGCTGACAATACCATGAAGGATGCAATAGAAATGGCCTATGAGAGGAAAAAGCTTACATATACAGTGTTGGCAGCAGAGGCAAAGGAGCCCAGTGGAGGTTGGCTGTAGGGGTTTTGTAGGCAGATCAGTTTTGTCCCTGTTAACTAAACTGGGTATAAGAGGACTTAGCCTAAATCAAAAACATGGCAGACACTGCAGCCACTTCCAGTGATTGGCTGTGGGTTAGAAGAAAGGTTAGTGACTGGGGCAAAGATAGGAGCAGAATCTTAAAACTGTTAACTGATGATGTTATAGACAGTGTATGTTTTATTGTTTGTTAGGATGAGGTAGCTGAAGAGGCTTGGTTTGTTTGTTTGGTGGGTTAGTGCTGGCATCACAGAGAACCTGTCATGGACATCACACATCTCCATCCTGGTAAAGAAAGCTCAGAAACAACTATATTAACAATATATATACATATATCTACATATATATTAAGTACTATATATAACTATATATAACTTTCACAGAGGAGCAATAGAAAGCATCCTGACTGGAAACATTACAAACTGGCATGGCATTTGCAACTGTAACTGTATATATTCCTTGCAAATATAATTTCATTTTGCCTTTTTTTTCATTTAGTGCTACTTTTAAATAGTTTGTTCTATTGTATTGCCTATTTTATTGTTTATATTGTATTCTACGTAATTTAAATATTTGAATATCTGTTTTTATATTTTCTGTGTATGTAGCATAGAGGGGGGCTACAACTACATTTCATTGTGCAATCCTATTCTATAATGACATTTTGATAAAACTACTTGAATCTTTGAAAACATAGCTAACTCCTATTAGCTAGCTAGGCTAGTTAGCCTGGCTATATAAGTTTGTTTGCTTAGTAATGTCAACTTTAGCCAAATATTGTTAGTTTGCTTGCTTGCTTCCTCGGAGGGCTGTGTTGAGTGTGTATGGACTGCCTGCACTCTTACACTCATACATAACTAAATATTAAAACCATTTTCTGTAAGACTGTTCAAGGGATACATGTGTGGAAACTGATACCAGAGGGGTTGCTAATTAGTGGCTCTTTGTAAGACTAGTGGAACTTGATGAAGCTCAGATGAATATATTGAGAGGTGTTTCAAATGTTTTGTGCTCCCTATTTACATTCATGAGAGGGGCAGAATATTAAAAACACCTCTCACACAACATCATCACTAACTACAGACTCAATGCTAAAGTATATAATTGAATTAACACCTCTATGACAGTGTCAACAAAAACTGAACATTATAGGCATCATAAATCATAGATGTTATGCTAGAACAGTTGTATTGGATTGCAATAGATTGTACAGCTGTACCTAATAAAGAGGCCACTGAGTGTAGATATTCAAGATTCAAGAACATATTTGTCACATGCACATGTAGGATGTGTAGTGAAATTAAAAATGGCAATGCCAGCAGAACACAGAACAAAAAGCAACCACAACAATACAAAATAAGTAAGAATATTTACAATAAATATGAATATATAAATTGATATTTTTAATATATATATATATATATGAAAATATGAAAATTAGAAAAATATACGTTGTATCTATGTGTACTTACAGTATATGTGTGTGCATGAAATGCTGTGGAACTTAATGGGGGGGCCCTGGTAAGATCAGTGTTCACAAGCCGGGTGGCCTGAGGAAAGAACCTTATGTTTTGGCTGCGTGACTGCCGAGGCTCTTGCCTGACTGCAGCAGCTGGAACAGTCTGTTGTTGGGGTGGTGAGGATCCTTCATGAGCTCTGGTTCTGCTCCTGCAGGGAGGGGAGTTTAGTTCCAGTACTGCGTTCAGCCAAACGCACTACTCTCTGCAGAGCCCTACTGTCCTGAGTGGAGCTATTGCCAAACCAGGCGGTGATGTTTTCTGTCAGGATGCCCTCTACAGCTCCAGAGTAGAAGGACTGAAGGATCCTCAGAGAGATTCTGAATTTGCCTGAGGTGGTAAAGGCGCTGCCTTGCCATTCTCACCAGTGTGTCTGTTTGTGCTGTCCATGTCAGATCCTCTGTGATGGTGACTCCCAGGTATTTGAAGCTGCTCACATTCTCAACAGTAGTCCAATTATACCTCAGTGGCGTGTATGTCTTCTATTGTTGTGCTCTCCCAAAGTCCACAATCAGATCCTTGGTTTTGGTGACATTCATGAGTAGGCCGTTATCCTGGCACCAGAGTGACAGGTCAGCCACTTCCTTCAGGTAGGTCTTCTCATCGTTGTCAGAGATCAGGCCCACCACCACTGTGTCGTCAAGTTTACATCTTATCTGACTACCACTTCCTGTGCAATTCTTTGTTTATACTCAGGGAAATAGCGGCATGATCTGATTTGTCAAATGGAGGGAGAGAAACAGCCTTGTAGCCTCTCTTGAATGGCATATAGCAGTGGTCCAGAGTTCTTTCCCCTCCGGTGGCACATGTAATATGTTGATGGAAATTAGGCATGACTGTTTAAAGGTTTTCCCTGTTGAAGTCCCGAGCCACCACCATAGCCGCGTCATGATGTTTGTTCTGAGGCTGGCATAACACATAATGTAAGTCTGCTTGTGGTGGTATGTAGACTGATGTGATAATAACTGAGCTGAATCTCTGGATAAATGGTACGAAGAACTTTGTTTTAGACAAAGGTCTATGTCCAGGAGTGTGTTGCGATCGTAGGATGTTGCTGCCATTGTGTTTGTAGCAAAAAATGTATATAAAAATAAACACAATTGCTAAAAAAATGCACAGTCTCTTCGGAGGTACCACAACTGCAGTGGTGTATAAAGTACCTGAAAGCCACACTTGAGTAAAAGTACAAGTATCTCATCAGAAAATGACTTTGGTAGAAGTTAAAGTCACCTGTTATAATATTACTTGAGTAAAAGTTTTAAAGTATCTGATATTTACTGTACTTAAGTATCAAAAGTAATTTTCTGATATTAAATGTACTTAAGTATTGAAAGTAAAAATACAAGTAAATGCTTGTTAATAAAAAAGCAAGCAGTCAGAATTTTGTGAATTATGATGTTTATTATTTTAAGTACACCACCTTAAAAATGGAGCGTACATCACACTTGAACCTCACTGTACTTGAACTTGCACTTCACTTGAAATTCACAACTTAAAGAATTTAAAGAACAAAATCATTTGTTCTTCCTTCCCTCCCATTCCTTTATTCGTCCTTTATTTGTCTGAATTTGAAGCTTAACCACGCTTTGAGAGCACTTGTTTGCACTTGCGCATTAACGTGATTAACCAGCGATATAACTTGCAAGCTAGCTTGCCAAACCTGCTTGCTTGCAGTCTGTGTTCCAACATCATTAGGCTACCATTTCTTTTCCAATTTTATTTTGTAGTAACGATGTAACGACGATGCTTACGGGAAATGCATTGGAGTAAAAGTACACATTTTATTTGGAAAATGTAGTGGAGTAAAAGTGAAAGTTGACAGAAATATAAAAACTCATGTAAAGTACTGATACTTCTAAAAAATACTTAAGTACTATAACAAAGTATTATTACTTCGTTACATTACACCACTGCACAACTGACACGACTGACACGGCCATGCCATTCTAAAATAATATAAGGCAAGCCGTCAAGTATCTACTCTTTGCTTGGGTGAGGGTAGTGTTCAAGGACGGTTTATAGGTCCACTTGGTCAGAGAATGATGTGTTTTCTGATGTAACTAGTAACTATTAGTGAAACGAGTGGAGATAGATAAGCATGGAAGATTGCTGTACTACTGAGCGGGCCAAGCCATTAAGAGGAAGCTTGGTAGATACAATGTAAAAAAAATATATATACCAGAATCAGGTATATTCTGTTTTCAGTTTGATAAATCTCAGAATAAATGGATAGTTATCATGAGTAGTGAAAGTGTGCTCTGTTGGTTAGTGAGTAAGAAGAAAAACATGTTAAATATCACAGGCTATTGGGGATAGACCTATGCAGTAAGTGTCTTTGTATTGAGGAAGGCCAGCCATTGGTTTAGTTGCTGCACTGTAACCGCTCCTCCGTTCTCTGCGTGTTCTAAATATTTTCTGAGCAAGACCCTTATATTAGTATAATTTGGGATCCACCAGAGGGTTAGCTCTCACCCCATGGTCGCCTCGTTCTACCTGTATTTAAATATGTATGAGTCATCTGTCTTTGTAAAGAATCATTTTTTTCTCCCTCTGCTTCACCACGGTGCAGTTTGCAGTTCTTCACATTGGAACCATTTATCAGTTGTGTAATTCAGGCATGAGAGCTCCAAGTGTACATCTGGAACCCTGGGTGAGAATTATTTATCGTCAGCAGGACTGTAGTTGGCGGGCAACGAAGTCATGCATGTCGGCATTTTCATGTGAGCGATACCTGATCTCATCCTCAAGGTCATGTGCTAGCTTTATGCTAAGTGTCTTGTTTTTTCCAAAGGATGTGCTTGTGTGACATTTCCATTATTCTTTCTCATATTTGTCCCTCACAATAAAACGAACGATAAAGTTTTTATACAGGAAATATAGTTCAATAATGTGAAAATCAAAATCCAATGAAAATATGTTAATTAAACGTGTTGCTTTTCATACGTGTAATCTTTTCCTACAGTTCAACAAGATTGCAGAATTGAGGAATAGAAGATTTCCCCACTCTACTTGTTTGTAGCATATGTGTGTTACACAAAGCTGCTTAGCCACCTCAATGTTATTTTAATTCATTATTATCAGCTAATTAGCTTGAGTGTTTTTTGGACATACAGTATGTGCATATCTTTGGATTGAACATATAAATCTAAATTGTATACTAGCCCAATTTAGCTTCACCTTAGTTTAAGCTGAGAAAATAATTAGCTTCAGGGTTTTCCCCAATGGAATTGGTTAGCAGAGGTGGTAAGGGCTACCTAATTTTATGAGAATTGTTTATGAACATGGATTTGAACTGATGGCATGTTTCAGTATTCCGTTACATAAAATTATACATTCCCTCTTTTTGTGGTCTCTGAGACCTCAGCTGTAAAACATGGTTAAATACAATGGATTTCCATATACTCTATATCTGTAATTATGTTGACAGTAGTTTTTATGCAGCACTGCCCCTGCCAAGTCCCAAATCAGTATATTAGGATTTATGTTATTTGAGTTCTATAACTGTTTGTTCATAAGAGGTCTAAAAGGGAGTGAGACATCTTAGATCCAACTGACCCCAAATATCAGTCATGTCACTCTATAGTATACCATACTGTACATGTATCTGTCTGTGAATGACTTTGCAGCAAACAAAGGGAATATATATGTATGTTCTTGCATAGCCCATACAGATTTTACTATACTACATTTTGGATTTTCTGCACAGCCATTAGTTCTCCCAAGTATAAACAAAAGGAAGTGTTCAAGAAGTCAACCTGTGCCAAGCAGCTGTATTGAAAATACCTCTAGATTCTAAAGCTTAATACTTGGATACTGGGGATTTGTGAGGATGAGCGATGTTGTGCTGCTGATAGTACATACTTAATATGGAGATTAGGTGCAGCATGCAGCTTTTGTTCTGGCAGAGCTGACAGCGAGCGGAGCTAGCGGCTAAACAGAACTGCTGGATTACAGCTGCTGGTTGTCAGAAATCCAAGGCAGTGTCTGAAACGCAGTCCACTTATCCACTTGAGAGACTGCGCTGTCCGCAGATATGGTGAAAGATTCTGAGCTGTCCAGACTTAAGGCACAGCTCCTAACCATTGAGAGTCTGATCAGCAAACTACTTAACCAGAAAGCTAAACTGCATTCCCACCTGGTTGAGCTGGAGCCTGCTTGCATGGATAACAACCTGCCTGTTGATGACAGTGTAGAAAAGTTTGGTCCCTCCAGTACAAAGTCTGGGTCTTCTTGGGCATCAGTGGTCAAAGGAAAAGAGTCTGTCACTTCCTCTTTTTGAATCCCCAGAGGTTGACAGTGTCCTCCTGCTGTCAAACTGCTTCACTCCAGTATGTGATGGTGACGACAGTTCACCCACCCCTGTGCCTGCTATTCGAACATCTCCTCTGAGAAGGAAATGCCCTCTAGCCTCGTAAGCGACACAGTGCCTAGTCCTTTCCAGCGCAAAAGTCAGAGGACATCATCACCGGCGCGCAGGCCCGAGTCCAGTCGTATGGAGGCCGGGTCAAGCCGCCAAGTATCTACTCTTTGCTTGGGTGAGGGTAGTGTTCAAGGACGGTTTATAGGTCCACTATTCCAGTCATACGGAGGCTTCTTCCTCCTTCCATCGGCTAGATGGAATGGACCCTATCCATCTACGATACCCTGCCCAGTCAGACAGTCTGGTCCGGCTGGCTGACAGTATACCCGTCCTACACCCGTTATCAATTTCAGAGGTCCTTAGGGGGTTGCCGAGGGCGTTCAGCCTGGGCGGCTGATGACCTACACCCATTCCGGCAGCGGCCAAAGGTACCGAATCCCGGTCACCCATTTCTTATGTTAGAAGCATGTTAGGAAGGGAATCTCTTAACAGCCAGTATGAACAGGAGGAATGATTACCGCAAGCAAAGTATTGTATATAAGTATAGACAGATTTGAAAAAATGTGAACCTAGCATTTAATTCAATCTATCGCACAACCTGACGTTTAACCTAAGGATATCTGGTGACTGATGGCTGTGTCTAATCATGTACAGTAGAGGGCTGAAAATGTGCATGTGCAACTATTAACCAGCTGTTTTCACTGATGAGCACACCTACTCACAACTAGAGACAAGGGGCAACTTGTTGTGTCTCGTCGGATTTGTTAATTGTATTTCATGTCATATCTTAGTTTTAGTTTTATGTTAAGTTGAAGTCACTCATGTCTAGTCTCGTCCTGCACTTCCTGTTTTATTTTGTACTCATCTTTCCTTCTCGTTTCAGACCCTGACTTACTCCCTTTGTGTGATTTTCCCGCCGTTGTGATTGTCTACCCCGCCCTTGATTGGTCTCACCTGTTTCCCCCTACCTCATGTATTAATAGTCCTTGTCTTTCTTTGTCCTGTGCCAGTTTGTTTTGTTTCGTCCGTAAAAAGATTTGAGTCAAGAGTACCAGCGAGTTTCCATGCATCAGGTTTTGCTTCAGTCTATGTTATTTTTTGATCCTCCTTGTGAGCGTTTTGTTTTGCACTTTGTATATCCTCCTCGTGAGCGGTTTTTGTTGAATTCAACTTCAGTAAAAGATTTGTTTCACCCAACACTGTCTGAAGAGTCGTGCACTTGAGTCCACAAGTTTTTGTGTCGGAGTTCGTGGCACAACTAGTGTTTAGAAAAACCTGCATACTCTTTTAATACAAATCTATGCTGAATCATTTTAAAGATAAGTGTCTACAAAGCAAGTATTTAGCATATACAGTGCTCTTACATCACAGACTTGAGTGTGTAAAGATAACATAGATGATGATTATTAGGTGCCAAATGACTTCAGACACATTTATTTTTGCTTTCTGTGTGTTGGTGTGGCTGCTCAGTGTGGCAGGGGACTTGGTTTACATTTCAAACACAATAATGAATATATCTCATCTGAAAGTAATGTCTCTTAGAAGACTACTGACAATGATAATGTGTCTTTGATGGCTGCAGTTGACATACCAATTCAGCTTTATTTTACTATAGTACTATAGTATAGTTTAGTAGACCTTTTACAGTAGGTCAAAAAATGGATTAAGAGATGGGATAGAACAGAATCCTTTCTACTTTAGAAGTGAGTGGGGAAATAAGTGAATATTATACTGCCTCAGAGCTCATAATGTAAATGCATACTGTGTCGGCAGCAGTAAATCAGTGATCATTTTACCTGAGCTGAGACGTCTGGCTTTTAGACGCACAGGGGGTGCAGGGATAAAATGTTCACCCATCACTGAATAGACCTGGGGTTCTGACAAAATATTCTATAATAATATAATATAGAATATAGAAATAATATCTATCCATCCATCCATCCATCTATGCCTATGTTGTAAAAGCTGCTGTCTACATTTGCTGTGTTTCAACATTCTATGTTTTTTTTTTTTTACCTATTCCATCTTGAGTCACTTTCTCTATTATCTGCCATGACACCTTTTTGTTGCTGATGGAAATCTCATCAGTGGCTTGAGTATTGAGTATTGAGTTCCCGGTGAAATGGATGGCATGGCCGGTCCCACACCTCAGAGTAACATTCCACTAAGGCCACAACTTTAATGAAAGAGCAAAGCTCACCATCATGTCTGAAAACAACCATTGAAATGATCATGATTTTTTTGTAAAGCTAAATTCAATTACTTTTTGAAAACTGCCTCAAATATTTTTCTAAATTGTTGGGTCTCTGTGGTACCATCTTTGTGTTTGCCAAATGTGTATTGTCATATTGTCAGAATGCTGTACACTCATAAGACCATAGGTGAATTTGATTAGGCGTGAGGCATGGATGTGACAAAAAAGACAAATCCTTTGCATGACACATTCATGGATCATTAACTTTGAATAAGAGTATAAAAAATAAGAGTTCTGGCTCTGACTGACTTTTTCTTTCTAAAAAATAAGAGTTCTGGCTCTGACTGACTTTTTCTTTCTTTCTTGTCTGTGTTTGGGAAGTCATTTCAGGTGACATGTTGACAAAGAGAGTGCTTTATTGCTCTGGATGTCTCATGAGAGCTTTTGTTAGTTGGAGCAGATACTGACTAAATGAGGAATTAACTTAGTGTTATTCCGTCACCTTTCTGTATTTATCTTCTCTTTGAAGTTATTTAGGGCCTCTGCATGTTTGGATTCAAATGTAAACCAACATGAGGTTTAGGGATTTTCCTGTCATCCCACTGTCTCCTCTGTAGAATTTCTCTAGAATTACCCTATAGATTATTTCATAATAATTTTCTGATCTGTTTCATTTTTTGTAAGTGGCCTGCTTGTAACAAAAATAATAATTTCTCTAACAATTTTGGAAAATAGCTATTCAGAAATATCAAGATTAGAATTATACATAAAATAGTGAAAGAAAATGTTGAAATATTATTTTTTCTTCTAAGGTGTTTATTTGTGTAATGCAGCCTGAGGTTGAAGTCAGTATTTTTGGGTGAAACAGTCGATTCTTCAGGGTAGACTAGAAATAACAGTGGAAGAGTTAAAGCAGCCCATGGCTTGTAAAAAGAATGACAGCCAGCACATTTGCTTCAGAAATATGGAAATTATGAACAGTATGCTAAGGTTCCTTGTTCTTAACTTGAGTCTACACTAAGGCTTCAGAGTTTAGATGAAGTTTGACATTTGACATCATCATCATTCCAACTTGTGCTGTTGTTTTTAAGAGACACTGTAGAGTGGGGATTCAACAATACCATTTTTTTCACTGTCAATAACCACTGAGCCAATACTTAGTACATCTAGTCATCCCATGCCCTAAGGGTGGGTGATAGGACAATATATACTGTTACATGATATACATTTGACTACTGTCCTATTGAAATGTCAATGACTGATCGATTATCAGTTAAATCAAGCAAATATGTATTTACCTACAACGAAGACTAGGGACGTTACGGGTACGCTGACCACCTGTAAGGGCCTTGCACTGCTATCCATAGATATATAGATATATAGATAGATCCATAAATAATTGCACCTTACTGTGCTCACCTTGGCCGTACTGGGAGCAGCTAACTCCCCTGTCCGTGTAGCCGGTTGGTACATGTCGATGACTCCTGCAACATAAAGCAACACTGTGAAAATCACTCCCTGTTGTTGCCTGATGGCTGTTTAGCTAGTTAGCTATCCAGATGCTCAAGCTAATGCCAAACTAGCATCTTCAACAGAACAAGCTGCTCAATTAATGCAGGCTGGGAAGCTGAGAGTGGGACTGCAGAGAGCATTGCTGCCATTATAGTCAAAACGTCAAATCTAAAGTCATGAACTCTGAGCGATGCTCCCTCTTCTTTGTGTCTTATGTTAATGTTAATGTTATTCACTTGCCATTTCTGAACCACCACCTCCAGTCTCCTCCACCTGCTGAGCTACTAAAGGTTCTACAAAGAAGAAAGTTAAGGCTTGGTTCATAGCTCTGTGGGGAGCTGCTGATCTGCTGTCTTGACATGCATAGTTCTTGAACTACTTATGATGACCTCATGCATGACTACTGTCATAATTTTGGGGCATTGTAGGAAAAAATTAGGTCTCCAATCCTCCAGCAAGCAAAAATAATCTCACTGCAATGGTTTAGTCAGATGCAATGTCACATTTCATTTGGTTCACATTCTGGACTGCTACGTCCATTTCTTATTGTATGTTACACAAAACCACATATTAATGGACTCAAAACTCTGGCAAATCAGACTCAATTCAACCCAAAAAGCCTGAGTGTCATCACAGACAATGATTTAAATCTCAAAAGGCTTCATCAAACTACATCTGTAAGACTGCATTTGTCCACCTGAAAAATATTGCAAAAGTCAGACCATATCTTGCACTTCCTCATGCAAAGAAGTTGAGTAATGCATTGGTTTTCTCTTCTCTGAACTATTTCTCTCTACTCTTTTAACTGGATTACAAAAAAAAAAAAATGTTAACAGACTTCAGCTTGTACAAAATGCAGCCCCCAGAGTTTTAACAAAAACAGGTCATTGGCTTTACATTGGCTTCCTGTCTCTTGTATAATTGATTTTAACATTTGATTACTAGTTTAGTCAGCATTAAATGTACTAACAGTTCAAGACGAAGTATGAAGAGGCTGTCTTCTCTTACTGTGGACCAAAACTGTGGAACAAAATGTCCATAAATATCTGCCATGCAACTTCTGTAAATTCCTTTAAGAAACATCTTATAACTAACCTCTTTAATATTGCCATTAAATATGTATCCTGGCTTTTATTGAATCTTATTGATATTCCTATCATTCTACCCAGTTTTATTGTATATTAATGTTTTGTGTATATATATACAGTATATGGTGTTAGCTGTTATAAAACAGCTACAGTACCAGTCAAATGTTTGGACACACTTTCCCATTCACTTGGGAAAGTGTGTCCAAACATTTGACTGGTACTGTACATCGATAAATATAGAGCCTTCAAGTATTTCAATTACTTTCAAGTAAAAAGTACAACATGAAAAATGTATCTCTCAGTTCATTTAAAGAGCTGAAAGTTAACAAAAGTACTTATTGAGAGCGATTTGCTACTGGCATTTTAGACAGCACCTCATTTAACGCCGCTGGGTAAGTCTGGGTAACTCCCAGGTAAAATGTGTGTGGCTATTTTAGGAAACGCTGTGCTGGTAACTCGTGCATTTAGAGTAATGCACGCTTTCAGCCTATGCTTTTACACACTCCTTGTTTCTTCCTCACTGTGAAGTATGACTGCATTTGAAGTGTACTGTAGCCTAAAAGGACTGACACTTATTTTGAAGTTCAGCTTTCTGAAGTGAACAGCAGCTCTTCTGTTTCCTTCAATGACTCAGCCTCAGAACCAATTTTAGAACCACCATCCCCAGATGACATTTCAGACACTTACAGAGAAGGTGGTGAAAGTATATTTCTCAGCCACACAACAATTAAAATAAATTGCTATTGATATTGTTATCGAACTTCGGTGTTTGGTTAAGTCTGAAGGATTCTTGAATCACAATATTTTTACAGCAATATCATCATTTGCACATTAGTTTTCTACCACCTATCCTAATTCCAGCATTTTCTGCTGTAGCGGCTGTGTAAAAGCCCAGCGGTGCATAACACTGATGAAGCAGCCAGAGAGATAATCAAATAATTATAAATGAGAAACGTTATGCTTCGTTATGCTTCCCTTTGAAAAATGCACTGCCTAATTCTTTCCATGACAAATGTAGATTGCATTCTATCCAAGGCTACAGGTTGTTTCATGTATATTTAGCTTTGATTATGCTGCGAACGGTACATGAGTTTACAATTTAATTTTCTTCACAAGACATGAGCTACTATTTTGATTTGTATTCAGACTCTTATTGTGTGGGCACAAATAAAAAAAAAATCTTAAGTATGTCCACATTTGACATTTAGCACTGTCACAGAAAAGAACACTGAGGACAGATGAATATCTCAAAAGTTTATATGCCAACTGAGGATCTGGACATGGCTGCAAGTTATAGCAGCTCTACAAACACAATACAGCACCAGTATAATCGAATTAATATAATTTCTGGGTTCATTTAGTATTTAGTTGGACAGTTTTTTATTTAACCTCTTGATGCAAATTACATCAAAGTACTTTTCTCACGATAAAAAGCATCTTAGAACATGTATACATTTCTGAGTCGCATAACCTGTCCTTAAAACAATATGTCATGCCTGAAAGATGTAGTGCCATGAGAATGTAAAAAGGGAGTGTGATAATGAAGCCGCATTTCAAAAGCTTCAATGTCAAACTATGAATATGCACTCACCCTGCAAAATTCAGATTATTACTACTACTAATGCTAATACTACTACTATTAATACTATGAATAACAGAGGTTTACAAAGTGCTGAAAGGGAGTACAAAAATGCATGTCTCATAAGTGAAAACACAATAAAGATAAAACAATCAAACAGTATAAGTAAAATCAAATGAGCCTGGAGTGTCTGGGAGGGGGTCAAATGGGCCCAGTAATACTTTATTAGGGGTCCCTGCCCCATTAAGGGGTGTAATAAACAATACTAAAACACTACACGCATTCAGTGCTGCAATATAATATTAAAATCATATGATATTTGATATTAGACATATTTATTATGGGGATTATTATATTATATTATATTATATTATGGCAATTATAATATAAAGGAATTATACACAACTAGTTTAGTTTTCGATAACACTAAACAAAGGAAATGTTATGTCATATGAATGGAAAATAGGCCCCTTTTGTTTCACCAGTGACACTGACAAATATCTTTAGCAGTATATTGATTGAACTTTAAAGAACTTGAAAATTCATCTGTATCCAGAAAAGTTCACATTTAGTGATGATAGCTACATAAATAACATATACATTTTCATGTTATATATTCCCAGTACTAGTATCTCATTGTATGTACTACAATGGGATACTTTACTTTTTGTCTTTATTATAAATGACATTCAAAGGTGGCATTATATTTAGTGGTGACTGCTACGTAGTTATCTATTTATGGCAATTATGACAAACTGCTGGTTAGTTATGCCCGGCAGTTGAAGCTGAATACATCAGATATCATTTAAATTCAGCGTCCTCTCTGGCTGCCGAGCTAATGTTATGTTAGCTGATGTTATAATTTCACAGACTAACAGGACAAGCTGCTGCTCACTTTACCAGACAGAACTAGACAGAACAGTTTATGTTTCAAGGGGGGTCATTGTCACAATGGTGCACTCTGGATCAAACCCTGACAATGATATAAGTGGGGACAGTAAATACAGATTATGACCAGTGTGCCAAGCTGTACAAATGAGTCTTAAAACAAGATTAAAGAATATTATTAACATGATATGGTAAGCTGAGTTTAGGGTTCAAGTTTAGGGGCCACATTTGCCAAAGTAGTAGTTAGAAGCCTGATGACTTTATATAAAAAATCTGCAATGTACTTCAGGGCTTTGCCACTAAGAAGATAATTTTACAATCAACTCAAACAAACAGGGATCAGTGTAATGAAGAATGTCTTGGATTTCTCAAGACAGATAAGACCCTCCTTCTCAAGGACACACACTTGGCATTGCTGGATGCCAGCAAGACCAAGTCTGATTATTGTAAGTCTGATGGCGCCTCGATTTCAAGAGGTAGAGATAGAGTACTGGAATATGAAAGATGACATATGAAGAGGATTAACATTTTAATTTCTTGGAAGTTCATGACAGTAATACACAGTGCAGCCTGGGGTGGGTCATATTTCTCAGGCAGTGACAGTGTGCTGCTGACAGGCTCTGCTGAAAGGCCAATAACTGTGCAGGGCTGAGCTGCTCTTTCTGGTGCCCAAGTGTTGTAACCTTAACCACAGTGAGGATGATAAAAACAGAGTGGTGAGAGGGTCATCTGGGACTCAGCTGCGTGTCCGGGTCTCCATTATCATACTTTATTAGAAGTGATACCTTCCGCTCTTTCAATTATATAGGGAAAAGATTAGGACTTTTTCATTAACCTCCTGTCTCTCTTACATAGAAAAGAAACTTTGGAGCGGTCACACAAAATTAAAAATTTTGTCCCTGATAGCCGTCTTGCACAGTTTTTACTAGGAGCTGCAAATCCTGTTTTCAGCTACTGCTTATTATACTGCTGGATTGCCTCTGCCAATCATTATACCCTGGCCATTCCTTCAATATTGTGGGGCCTGTAGAGACTTATCTTTAGTGCTTAATAAATACACAGCACCGTGCTGCTTTACACTTAAGCTGCCATGTATGTAATGCACACCCACCTACTCCAAATATTTTTTTAGCAGCCTCCTGTGCTGCTTGTCACTCTGTGTTTACCTTTTTTTGTCCCTTAGTAATTTCCTGCAACACAGCTTTCATGGTGGGCTGGAGGCCAAATCTTCAGTTTACTGTAATTTAGTTGTCTAATTGGCTCAATCTCAGGTATCTTTGTGCTAAAAAACACTTGCAATAAATGTCACAGCACTAAAAAATTGATTGCTCATGTTAATATACTGTATCTGGAATTATTGATTGAAGTACCACTTAAGGTCACCAAAGCTAATATGCTTTTTGGTGGCGTTGATATTTTATGACCTGAGCAAAGATTTGCCTGAGCTCCTTTCACAACACATCTCCAGCCTGGCACATTGATATCCACTGAATAACAATACCCTTACAACAGTATCCATTATCGTCTCATTTCATGGTAGTAATGACAGATCATTATCCTGCCATTATCACCAGTTCACTGGATGACAACATTTTGATAAGGGTCCACACATACCCTGATAGCCCACGGACAGTGGACTGCACATGCAAACTACAGCGGGAGCTAGAGCAGCTTTACAATTATATCAAATTGTTTTATCACTGCTTTCATAATTTGCAGAGCTCTGTGGTCAAACACTTTTTTCACAGCAGCCTTCAACTGAATATCAACATGGCCACAGTCACAAGTGGGGAAAAAAAAGGACAAAAAGAAATTAATTTGAGCACAGCACAAAAAGTCCAAATAGCCTTAGAAAACGAGCCTATCAAATTACTGTTGAGCATTATCGCCATTTACACGGAGCGCTCAGACAGTTATCTGAAATGGAACAATTGCAGCATTTTTAAAATGTCAAGCTACAGAAAATGATAAATATAATGGGAGACAAATTAGCTGAATTTTACTATAAATGATAAGGATACAGAAAACTTTCCTGCTTATGACTTTGCAAATAATTAGTCATGTTTAATGTGAAGTGGGACAATTAACATCCAGAATCCTTACAGTATATATTTTCCATGTTAGTGTCCAGTTCTCATTCTAGGTATTCTATAGAACTTTAACACGCTCATACATGATTTTCTTGATTTGACTCCAACTAAAGAACACTGTTTTTACAGAATTGAATCAACCAAGCAAACACATTTCATCCAACAGCTCAGTTTGGCTACTCTGTCTAACTTTCTCTTTTCTCACTGAGCAGAAAGATCCTCTAGAAAACTAAAAAACCTTGGACTTTGATTTAAATGTAAACATTTAAATTATACATACATTCTAAATATACATTTATTCCTGTTTTCCCTAAAGATTATAAAGTATTGTCTTGACTTGGTTGTCATATTCTGCTTTTCTGATTAATTATTGCTAGGGATTTCACAGAATAGTCAAAACCACACGACACTGTGCATCGTTGTAGACTAATTGTTCATCTGTGGTTTTAGCACGGTGCAAGAATAAAGCAGTGGCAATGCATCTACAGCAGATATGCAGCTGGGGGCGCTGTGGGTAGTTGTTGTTGACAAGTCATCAAAATGCAGCAAGAGCAAGAGGCAGAAAGAAACATGGCTGTCCCAGTGCTCGACTACAATCAACAGTGTGGAAATACTTTACCAGAGCAGATAAAACCGTTAGCTGCAATATTTGTAAGGCTACCCTAAAGTACCACAACAGTACCAGCACTTTGCATAACCATTTAAAGCTACACTTGCATATGGTTAGCGCTAGCAGTGGCAAAGTTAGCGAGGAGAAGCGCAATGTGTCAGTCACTATTAATAATGTTTATTTCAAGAAACCAACACATTCGTAATCTTTATGCAACCTGTGGACATTTGTGCTTACTGGCGAGAATGTAACAGTAGTTTCACAAGTTATATCCGAAGTTGGTCTTGTACTTCAAACTGTTTGAGCATGTAATCAAAGTGCATCATAGTAGGCTATTCAGAGCTTTTGAGATGGCCTTCTAATAACTGGTGGACACAACTTTGGTTGTTGTTGAATATAGATTTGTTTGAACAGTCATTTTCTACGTTATGCCATGTTAAATAAACATAATTTAAGGTCTTTAGAAAAGGAAAGACTCCTGCTATCCCTGCAACAGTATCTCCTGCTCAGACATGTGTGGAAGAAAAATCTCGAAGATGGGCCAGATGTCTTCAGGATCTTCACCACACTTTAAAAATCAACTATTTCTAAAAAAAAAACTCTGAGTTCAGATGTGAGCAAGGTTTACTGTTCAAGCAAGCAGTACAGCAAACATGAGTCCTTCCATGGAACGACTGACTTTACAGTGAACAAATCCTGCCTTTTATACTCTTTGAGTTGTTTTCCCAGTCAGACACCATTATATTCTTTTTTATCCTCTTTCCCGTAGATCGATAAACAATGGTGTCATTTGCCAGATGGTTCAATCTCTAGGAAACCTGATCTGCTCAGTTTGGTGAAAATAACCGTGTCAACTGCTAGGTGCTTTCCAAGTCCCTAAGGACCCATCTGTTTGGTCAAGAACTAATGGTGTCCACTCTCAGCGCTAAGTCTATTTTTTAAAAACAGGCTGCCACAGTATCCTAGGTGTTTCCCATGATCTTTACCACTTGTGTAAATACATGCTTCAGTAACCTAGGTGGTCTCCATGTTCTTACTTTAGGTTGAGCTGGAGCATCTGTCGTGCTGTTAGTCATGCTCTGGTGTTCTTCATCTGTTTTTATGCTGCTTGTGCTCATTAAAAACTGACTATATGCATTATATAGTATACTTCATCAGACTTCCAGTGATTCACTTAAACAATCATTTTCATTATTATTATCATTTCCAGTGCTTAAGATATACCATATAACTTTTTATTCCCCACACATGCTTGCTGTGGGTTTAGTCCAATCAGATCCCGGATCATTTGTAAACAGCCTCTCAGAGCCAGGTTGGTCCCGCCTACATTAGTTAACCCTTTACTTGTTGTATTTGAGATCTTTTTGACGAGAATTGATCATTGTTATTGGGTGAAAAACATATGATATATCTCCCGCGATTAACCGACTACTCGATTACTTTTTGGGAGTAGTTGATTCAGCAGTCGTGACAAATTACGGCTTCTGTGAGAGTTACAACAATGCAAATGTGCAACAGCCTACAGTTCAGCCTACTACACCATTTTGTTATTGATCACTCATTTTGTGTTGCGTTGTCTCCATCTGACTGGACTGGACCAGTGGAATTGGTTATGGCTAGGCCAATATTGTGGTAATGGAGGCTGCCTTACTACAGCTAGATGTAAACAGGAAGAAGATGAATAAAGTCGGAGCTCAAACTACCGCTAAATACCACTGGTATTGATTACAAAAATATTAGAACTAATTATATACTTTATTTTTTAAAAGAGTGGAATAGAGTTTCTAAAAGTTTTCTGCGTCTCTAACAACAAGCTACAATTAGATATTGTAGAAACAATGCGAGAAATATAAACAGGGACAGCCTCCCTTTTGCGAGGTCTTAAATGGCTACTCAGCTGATCACTCATGAATCCCATTGTTTGCCCTTTTTAAACCCATTTACTTGTGTTAGATAGAGGCGGGATCAGGAGCTAATGTTGAATTAGTGTGTATTGGAGCTGGGACAGCGCCCATTAGGAAAGAGAATACAAAATAGACTGATTTTTTGTGGTTCATTTCATACTGTATTTATTTAATTAAAGTAATGCTTAAAAAAATAAAATGCTTTAAAAGTAAAAAAACGAATTCATTTGCTCATTTCAAATATTTGATAATAATTTATTGGTGTGGTGCCTCGTGTGTATCCTCTATTGGTTGGCTGTGTTCAGACATGTCTCTGCTTGTTTGCACATGACCATATTGTGCACATTTTAAAAATGAATGCAATTGCTGATGATTGTGGTGGTATACTCTACGAGTGAAGATGCCGTAGCCAGAGTGTAACATACATATAATGATACAATGATCTGGAACAGGGAGTGATGGAATCAGCATCTAGTTAACCTCTGGTTCAGTCCTCACACCCACAGTATGTGCCTTTATACCTTCTGCTTTGATATGGCTGTTGTTTAACCCCCTGACTCGTTTTTCTTTGCATTGTTGGGCCTTATCATTTCTCCTGTAAAATAGGCCAGGATGTACTGCTGTTTTAATTTCAAGCTTATTAAAAATAAGGGATGAAACTGAGGGAAAAGTATTAAAGGGTAGAATTAGCATGTGGAGACAATCCTCTGTGAAATTACTGCAGACGAGGGCATCTGAAGTTACCTTCAAACGTGCACTGTGTCAAGCAGATTCACTGTGTTTACCTGTTTCCCCAGAGCCTTAATTAACCCATCACTCACTTCTGAACACCTTGTAATCATTGCAAAATTAGACAAGCCATCCATTTTCATGTGTAATTGTGAAAAATCATTTAATTTAGGCTAGCTGATTATTCTCAAAAGAGTCACAGGGGTAATGTGAGCACTAAATCCATCACCATATAATATTTCTAAATAAAGTGATTCGTATCATTTTGAAATAGAGGAAAGTTTATTCCTCTTCCAAGCTCACAGGCAGAAAACATCAGCCTACCAGCTGTGTTTGCTAATGCACTTGGCAAACTGGTTCGAGAAGAGCTGTGCTTTAGTGTATGTGCTCTACTTTGGTCATAGAGAATGAGGCTGACTTTGTGCCAGCCTGGAGGCACATTGTACACAGTTTGTTATTCCTGTACATGTTTGATGCTTTAACAACTCTTTAAATTTAACTGTGCAAGTGTCTTGATATGCGATGTGTACATGATATGATCATATTCAAAAGCTTGCCATCTTTTATTGTAACTAAAACACTTGTGACAGACTAGGTATTTTCCAACATAGAACCTTCAGTTTGAGCTGCGGTACATAGAAAGGATAAGTCTGAAGATGGACTGGCAGCTGGATGCCCTGTAGGGTTGGGCAATTATTTTCTATTTTCATATCTTCTAATCGTGGTTACTCGAGATTGCTGATAGGTGATTCATTGTCACCTGTTTCAACAGCCAATCAGCTCGTAGCGAAGTCAGCTGGTCAAGTCAGTTACAGAGTTTTGGACAGAGGAAAGAGAGGATCACCTCATCACTTTGTTTGAGGAACAGCTGTATGACATAAGCCTTAAACTTTACTCATAAGGTCATATTTTAAGACAAATTATATCCAGCTACAAAAAAACGCCCGAAAAAGACGACAGTTAGAACGGAAGTACAGAGAGTCGTTGCTATGCTATCTAGTCGCATTGGTGTAAACTGGCAGGTTTCAGAATGCTGCAGACCTTCGCATTGCACACGTGTGTCTAACTGGTTTGTAATTAGGGATTTTATCACTTGTGCTGATTAACGGGGCTCAGCGGGCGGACATGCAGCTCCATCAGAAACATCTCTAAATGCACAGTAGGTCGCAGACTCTAGAGATTATAACATTTTAGTTTTGACAGTAAGTTATTTAAAACTGGCGAAGGAAAAACCAATCGTCGTCCCTTCAATCATCAATATATGATCCGATCAGCAATTTGGCGCAAGCCTAATGTCCTCCTCTTATAGTCTAACTCTCCCTGTGCACTGCTGCTGGTTTTGTCTGGCTCTTCTTACACATTGGGCATTGGATCATCTTGGACCAGATTAAAGTGATAATTTGATATCGTATGTATGTATTACCACATATGCATTATTCTTTCCATCATGAAAATGTCTGGTCCTGGTGTGCATTGATGATGGCAGCATTTACCATAACTACTTATTCCACCTTAAAAAAGTCTGACATCATGAGCATCACACACTGCTGAATATGCATTACAGTATGTGTGTAGATAATGAGCAACAATAGAGACATACACAATGTTGCCAAGTGTCTTTCAAGTAAAATACCTATTTGAAGCCCCAAAAGTCATTAGGAGTCTCAGATGACACCGCACACTAAATTGATTGTATGATTATATTTCCTGCAGCTGCTTATTCTTGGCGTGTTGGAGGTGGTGTGATCATCAGACTTCTTTGGATAGGACATACTGTAAACATTAGCAAAATCTGTTGATGAGCAAATTATGCTACCTCTTTCATGTGCTTCACAATACATTCAAATATGAAAGCAGTGGTAGACCTTTACTGTCACACCGGAAAACTTGCTCCACTCACTTTGTGGAATAGATGTTGATGGTGATGTTGGTCTGGTTTGATGCTGATGCATGGTGCCTTCACTGGCATAATGGCAGCATTTCCAAAGCATCTCACAAATACAGTCTGTTCCTAGAAATGACTGATTTAAAGTAACTGCGTTTCAAAGAAATAATAATAATCCAAACAAATCCCTTGCTGTTTTGATCTCTTTCGGTATGGAAATCATCCTTGCACGTTCAGTATGTTGTTATTAAATCTCAAAACATTGCTTGAGTTGGAAACATCTGTATTAATTTAGGGCCCATGCCAAACACAATGAGTGAGAAAGTTCCAATCTCTATATCAGCTTGTACATTTCTAATCAGAAAGAGGTGTGGGGCACTTTTTTTATTGGCAGCACAAAATAACAATAACAGTAATAAAACCTTGAAGCAGGGTATTTTCATCATAGCACAGTGCGTTGAAATAGGAAAGCTGTAATCTGTGACAATTAGACTTGTGTTGTTTATAATAGAGGAGTTTATTCATGTGCTTAAAAAATGTGAAGCTCATACCTTAAAGTATAATAAGCTCTATACAGAGTTTGGGGAAAGCATTTGAGCATAAAATAACTACATCTTGACCCCTTAATTTAGACAACAGGATATCAACCCAGGTGAGTTGTATGAGTTTGGACAGTGAACTATATGTTGCTTTTCAACTACATATGAGAAATGACTATTTGGTTGAATATGATATTAATCTTTTGACATGCTTTGGAGAATCCCTGAGGGGCAATGACTAAAACGCTCTGTAGTTCTGTTCATGCTTTGTGCCAGTAAAGATCATCAAATACAAGCTGACAGCTTGCACTCATCAGCTAACTGTGACAGCTATTCCACTTTCATGGTGATACTGTTATGGAAGCACAATATCAAACTCCTAATGGTTATGGCCCTTGCATTGAAGATGTAAGATGTGTTTAAGGGCTTAGGCAGCCGCGTCAGTAACACCATCAACATGCACAACTTGAAAAAGGATCCAGGGGCATTACAGAAAGTCTCTAACTTTAGTGAGATAAAATGATTGTTGTTAATAATGTTGGGCTTTCTTTTATTTATTTATTCTGACAAAGCTTCATGCATGACCGCTCAGCCTGTCACATGTTCTGCCTTTACTTTCTGTCTTTGCACTAAAAACTTGGGTTCAAACCTTCCTTTTTGTAAATAACGTTTAAGATCCCGTCCAGAGATTTAAGACATAGAAAGATATTTGGAATAATAATTCCAAACAGACTTGTTTTTTTTTCTACAAAAAAACTTTTATTACCTCATAAGAAATTCTTTAAATGAACTCCTCCCTCTCTGTCATTGAAAAATCCAGACTCAAATTTCATTTAAAAGATTAGCTACTGGACACAAGATGTCTCCTCCTCCTCACTGAAAAGTCCATTGCATACTGGACCACGACTGGCTTTCAAACTAGTTGTGATGTCACAAAATCCTATTTGTGTTCAATAGATGAATGTGAAAACAGCCTTCTAGTGTCAAACTCTACACATATATAATTTTGTGAGGCTCAAACATCAACATTTTTTGAGTCAAGGGGAACTTTATAGCACTTAATAAGCAGCAATCAAAGTTAAAATTTAGAAAGAAATGTCTTTAGTTATTATTTATTAACAGTTTATCCGTCAAAAACTCAGCTTATCTGCTTCATCAGGACTGTGCAGGTGAGCCTTGATCACATTTGAAACAAACAACCCCAAAACTGTGATCACATTTTTATTCAATTCATTCAATGTTGCTAAATTGTGATTGAATGGTTGTCCACCACATCATCTTTTTGCAACTGAGCCCCGCCCACTTCAAACTAGTGACAAGAGCACAGTCAAAAACACCACTACAGAAATCTCTCATGTGAAATAACCAAAACCGTCTATTAAACCGTTATTGTGTACAGTGTGTTATTGTAGGATCCATCACCAAGTAAGAAGCTGATTGACAGAATAGGTTTTCAGCGCCGTAAAACACAGTGTCCCAATTTCATATTGACTATAAAATATGCACTATGTACTCATATTGTATGCTATTACTATACTACTTTAGTTAATAAAGAAGAGATTAAAGTACTAAGAAACCAAATACAAGGCATACACCAACAGATGTCAGACTGTGACTTTGCAACACAACTGTCATTTTCAAATTTGATAACTTAGCTTAGCTGTTGTAACACTAAATCTACACTTTCTTTGTATTTTTATCAAATTCAAATATGCTTTATTGGCGTGACAGATCAGGAATATAGCCAAAGCAGTACAGAAATAAAATACAATGATGTCATTTTTAATGTCTTTTGTTACATACTCAAAACAATAGCATGCCACTGGGACACAGCTTAAACATGTCCACTAAATTTTTCCTAACCACAAATCAGAAATTAGTCCAATGTTAACGTCATGTATATATGGAATGCGGTCCTCTACCTTTGTTGTCACTTGAATGGATCTTCAGCCCACAGTGTACATGCTAAATTGCTTGTGTGGGATTGGAGAAGAAATCAAAGCGCTATTCAGGACCTCTCAAGAAGCTTTAATTTGTCAGGCAGCATGAGCTTTTGATTGCTGCTGAGGATTCGTCTGCTGTGGGTGTATGACATGATTTTTTTGCCGCTTTTAAGCCGAGTCAAATCATGTTCTCTCAATCAAAATGCCAATATTGTGATGGCATATTTCCCGTACCTCATTTGAAGTCAGTCACCGACTTGGGGGGAGAATAACATCAGTGATAGGGGGGCTGATGAAGCTTTGGAAAGTGATGAAACTTAAGTAAGTTGAGTGTAAGTGCTCATGTGAGTTTGGTTTAACAATCAGATAGCAAGCATTATGAGACGTTAGTGGTGGTTAACTGAACTGGAACTGCTGGGACACAGAACACTGCACTGTGGAATCGGGCAGAAGAAAGAGATGCGACAGCAGCGTCATCTCCGTTTGCACTGTAGAGGACATAAATCACAAGCTGTGAACTGCACTCAAACACAACTAACTGGGCTAAAGTATTCATATTACCATATAACCTCCAAAGTACAACAACTTTGCATGTTGCCACTTGAAGGCGAGACTCATCATTTTCAAATGCTTCTGGGGAAAAAAGAAAAGAAAAGTCTTAATTGCAGACAACTGAAATCACTCAACAATGCTACCTTCCTGTGTGTGCGTGTGAGCATGTTTTGCTGAGGTTGGTGAGTTTAGTACACCGGCAATTTAATTACGTCTTAATTTAATCCCGCAATCAGGCAATGACAAGTGGGATGTAGCAAAATGGATGTCAGAGCTGTGTTTCCCCACAGTCAGATAAACCATGCACATGACAAAAGGGTAGCAATTCAATTATGACCATAGTGGGGGAGCCTCAGAATGATAAAAGCCATTCAGGAGCTCATAAACACGACAATTTACGAGCATCAGTTTCATCTTCCTGAATCTTTACCATTGCCAGGGAAACAGAAAACCCTACACAGCTCATACATAAGTGTTTGACAACTATTGTTTTGCATCTTACTTTGCCTGAATTCCAGTTGTAGTTGGCTACATGCACTGAGGAACGGGGGCTGATGGAGTATTTAGTAAAACCGTGCTGTTATAGGGCAGGGAGTGTGGTGATGGTTCAAAGAGATTAATACGTGGCTGGCAGGTGCTAGGTCAAAGAGAGGAAGAGTTCACACACTGTGCCATTATAGTACACAGCACAAAAACTTCACAATGGGAGAACGTAGGAGAAACAGTGTTGCATATCAATAAGGGCATCAGTAATGCAATATTTTAAGTGCAGGTTGTAACATTTCTTTCTTTTACTGTCTATACCCACAAGTTCTCCTCTCCCTCTCTTTATCTTTTTTATAGCTGCTGTTAGCTGTCATGCTGTACTTACACTACCACCTTATAAAAAAAATAAAGCAGGCTTTTCTCATATAACCAGACTAGCATAGAAATATCATTGTCAACTGAGTTCATGTTGGCATCCAAGCTACACACTTTATTTCCTCTACAGTAAGACACCAGCAGTTTACCTGACATCCCACTAAATCAGTTGATATCAGTATTTCATGCCTCTTGATTTTTAAAGAAATCTAACTGAACCTTTGAGAACGTATACGGTTGAACATATTGTAATTTTGTATTGACCTTTGTGCAGTTCATTACAGGTCATGTATACATTCTATACTTTAGTCGCAATTTCCTCCAATTTATGTTTACTATATGATAATAAGTTCTTGGACATCAGAAGCCATGATAAAGATGATTTTATATGCATTTCTGACAGGCGATCAGACAGGAATGTTCTAAGGTTGTGTATGAGAGCTGCAATAAGTAGTCCAAGCAGATTGTTGTCAAGGTGTAAATCTTAAGATGCACTCAAGCATTCCTGAGAAAAAAAGAGATAAAAAATTATATTGACCTTATGCGGCATGCCCATTTTGTTGCTCCTTCCATTTCCTCTAAATTGGTGGTCATTGTCATTGGCTGTTTACCTTATGTGGCTCACCCCTTTTTCCGTTTGTTCCTTTTCTTGTTTTGTCTCTTAACTTCTGGTTGCTATAGTAAATGTCATGTCATGTCAAAAGTCGCTGTCCTGATCAGTTCACACAGCACATTATAAGTTTCTCAAAGTTGGGAACACATCTACATTTTTGAGGATGTAACAGTTAACTAGCTGACCCAACGGTGTGCTATGTCTGTAAGACTAACATGGAAGAAAGGCAGTCTATGCTGTGGCAGTCCTTAATGCTACACATTATATTGTAGAATTGGTCAAATATTTGCTAAAATGCCGGTGCAAGCTGATCACAAACAGCAGATGTCATCTGACACAACACGACGCATTCCCGCTCCACATGTAAAACAGAAAGTTAGAAGACAAAATATTGAACCCTCTCTCCTAGAACTAACCTTTGTTTTCCTACAATATCCAGTTTTGCATTTTAAAATAGCTGCTTGTAACAACTAAAGCATGGCCAACTTTTATGGTTATGTTTAGTCACATAACTTGGTTAAGGTTAGGGAAAGATCATGGTCTTGGTTTAATACAGAAAAGGTCCAGAGACTTGACCTGTGTCCTGATTGGATAGTTGGGATATCAGCTGGATGATAATGACGTCATTCTATATGTAGAATTTGAAGGTTTTGGTACGTGTACTTTTTAGCAGAATTGTCAAATCTTTCTGCAAACCCCTCATGGTGGTTGCAATGAACCAAAAGCTGGCTATACAGTAAGGTTAAAGAATACTTCATTGTTACTGCCAGCAGAAAACATACGCAGGCTTCCAGGATTGCAGGCCCCCTGTGGGTTCAGAAAGTTCTCCAACCTCTTGGGCTTATAAAAACCTTCAAAAACCCAGTGGATTGACTGAAAAATTCATGGTTGTCAAGCTGTCAAGGCTGCTTTTTGCTAGTTCTTGAAAAATTACCATCTGTGGAGATAGAAGGATTTCATCCTGCAGCAGTGAATGTAAATCTGTTGGTGGAGTTTACCCTTCCCTGAAAGGATTTAATAACAGGAATTTCAGTGACAGGGGCGGTTGTGTATAATGTATTATGTTGACATTCAGGATTTTTTAAAGAGCCTCCTCCAGACAGCATAAAAACTTTGATCAGTGTGATGTAGATTGATATAAAATCACAGCAAAAAATCACCCCGTGTGTTTTGACCTTCACTTTAATTTGTGGTTGTTGTGAACAGCCATTCATTCAGATGGATCCAGCTGCTCTAACACCTTGCCAGAGGAGTCCTGGGGAAGTTATCAAATTTGACATCTTTATGTTTATATCAGTTAATAAATCCAAACATTCTAACAACAGTGTTTAGTAGCACAAACTTCCCCCACCCACCATGATGTGGACCACTGCAAAGGCCATTACCTTTTTAAACTGCACTGAAGCAGATTCCGTTCTGTGAAAAAGGAGGACAGTCACTGAAAATGACTATGACTAAATGTTCTATGCATCAAAGATGTTAATCTCTTTTGAGATCTGCACCACATTACCCTCAATACGATGAAAAGGATCAGTCATTTTCTGTGGTTGAGTTTCACAATATATACATATATATTCAATGTGGAGACATTCCTTTACTCTCGTGCTTCTTTGTTGCTTTGTTGAACGAGTTATTACATTTGGAGGGTTTATGGAAGAGGGAAGCTATAGCTGAAAGTAACAGCTGAAACAAAAGACTATATGTAGTGATTTACATGCAAGTAATGCTACATTACATCACAAACAGATTCAGAGTCTGATAGGTTTACCTGGGACTAAGCCACACTCTGGTGCGTTTCTGAAAGTGAATGACTGCAATGTATCAAAAAGCACGGCATCCTCCTCTACTGCAAGAAATGCTTTGTCATTTCTGAGTTGTCGTCTGCCTTTCAGGATCTAACTTCTCTACATTCTTTGCATTTAGCAAAGTTAGCTGTCACATGAAGCCAAACTTTAAAGTGCTTCTTGTCAGCTGCTCTGCGGCCAGCCATCGTTCCATCTGAAAATGGAACAGAGGGAAGTGAGGAGTACTTCATTACTCGCCGCAGGATGTAACTGATGATGCCACTAATGCTCAGGAAAACAATTCTGGAGTAGACATTTAGGATGAGCATGTCTGAATTATGCTCTCTCACATAATGTGTGCTTCAAAATCAATAAAATCATGACTGGGAAGCACACAGATGTTTGGACAGACCAGGGCTGGGCAAAATAATCACATATTTACTGAAAGCGACACTGACACCGACTTAAAATTGGTTTTAGGTCAGCCATTTTAGGTCTAAAATTGGTTTTAGTTATGTGACTGCCTGTTTTTAATGCAGTACAGTACAGAGTCATGTTTCTTTATGTAGGCCATGGGTTGTACAGTATGTTTCCCAGACTTACAGTAGTTGCTAGAACTTCAGTAATGTTTGCTGCCCGTGTAGTTGTCAATAATTATTTTTCACATATTTTTAATGTTGTCTGATGTGGGAGCCATTTTTGTATTGTTTTCATTATTAGGTGTCTATATGAAGTAATATGTTCACTTGTGGCAATTCCCTTGTTGCACAGTAGGTGGTATGTGGACGAGTGGGGAAAGTACAAGTAGATGAAGCAGGAATCACACAGCAAGTGTGTTGCTTACTGGAAGAAGCACACATTTTTTTGACCATCAGATGTAGTGTGAGCCTTTTGTCTGCACGCAAGTTATTGATATTAAGTGCATGTGGATCACCATCTACACGGTGGACGAACCTGATGGTGTAGAAATAAATTCACTTGATATTTGGCTATACGAACGTTTGGAAATGTGAATTATTGAACCGACATGCTACACAAGAGGACACGTCAATTAGACAAGCACCGGTACAGCAACCCCTCAGTGGCTTGTAAGTTTCTTGTTTTGTCAAGTCAAGTCATTACACAGAATAAACCCTGGTTTTACGCTCACATTTCACCTTAATGACTTTGAAGTTCAGTGCATCATTTTAGACACACTTCCCACAAAATTCAGCAATATTATTATCAATATTATTCCCAACTACCAGTATTTATTTATTGAGTGACAATCACATTGAATTGTTGTTTTATCTCATTTCTACTATATGAACAGTGGCAGTGAAATAGATTTGGCTGCTCCATTCACAAAACACATTTTTTTCTTCAGTGTGTTTGCATCTGTTTGGGCTAAGAGTTGTGGGGGCTGGGAGACCTGACAACTAAAATGCTAATGTGTTCGGGAATGTGAGGAAAGAATCTGAGAAATAACAGGCAAATTATGGCACAGTAGTCAGATTATTTAGTTTACAATGTTTTGTATGATCAAATTGCAAAAACAAGTGAAAGAGAATGTTTTATTCACCAAAGTAAGATAACAGAAGGGAACCAGCGACAGAGACAATCCTAAACACGTCATACTGTCATCATGGTGTGACGGAGCCAACTGTCACACCCACAGGAAACCCCCACAGAAGCGTGTCTTGTCTTATTCTTACTCAAACCACCTTAACCTGTAAAAGCTTTGTCGCAAGGGGAGAAAGTCACCAGACTGCCTTAAAAAATCACAGCATTTTGTGAGTGAGGGGAAACTTCATAAACTTGTCTACGACAAATTCTTGATTAATTAATTATTCATGCTGTAAATTTGTCAAACGTAATACATTGTTATTTCGTTCTTTGTGTAAAAAACGTGTCCCGGCGTGTTGCGGTACCACACAGTCGCACGCAGTTATTTCTTACTGTATATCATTCTTTCCCCACTCGTATTGCTTTCATTTTGACACAGTTCTGTTGAATAAGACTGAAGGTACAATCAGTAAATTTGAACTATAACCTATATTTAATGTTAGCTATGTATGAAAACAACAATCTGTATCAGTGTTTTACACATAGCTTTAGCATAATATTGTCATTATCTTATGATATGATAATAAGCACTTCACTGAACGTGATCATACACATCAAAGACGATAAGAACAGCTGATTTCAGGTGCATTGGCTCAAAGAAAATGCCCAACGGCAAACTTGAAGTAAAATGGTTACAGCAGTCTGATGGCAGAACACTGTTTCTGCTTCCATAATCACTGCTCCTCCTGGTGGAGGTGGAGAGATAAAGCATGGCAACTGGTTTCCACACATGGTGCTTAGGGGCGTTATGAGTCGGGGCTACGTTCACTACGTCATCGAGGGGGGATCTCATTACGGCCTAGGACCAAACAGGGACCCAGCAGGATCTGCTACAGATCTGCATGGGCCCTGTCATGGACCAGCTGGCAATTCTAGACGGCTGCACCTGGAAGTACAAGCTAGCAATCGCTGTCAGTCAGCATTGTGTGGCTTCATTCCAAACAGAAACTCAAGTCAGCATCGTTCCGCAGCTTTTGGCAAAATAATTACCCGTGAGTGCCCAGTCTTAAGTAGCTGGGAGGCAGGTGCAGGTGAAGAATAGCTATAACTGAAAAAATGAAAATAAAAAAAGATAAACATGCCATGTCAGTCATGTAGGCACAATTTGACCTCAGTAAACACAACACAGAACAGAATTATGCTAAATGGACATACAATAAACAAAAAGGTTAGCCTGGGAACCAGACGACCGTATGAGCTCATGTTTTATTTGCTCTGGCAGATGCGTCTGGTCCCCCCATTCAGATAGATTTCCAGCCCACCTGGCCTGGGTCTGGTCAATCACAACTGCTTCTCTAACATGGGGCGGGTTTGATACGATGACTGTACAGAGGAGTGCCGTTGAGGCATTGTTTTAAACAACCAAGATGGCTGCCACTGGGTTGGAAGGTTCTGAATCTGCTATCGTGTCAGTATTAAACAAACTGGATGGTATATTTTCTCTAATAGAACAAACAACTGCACGTAAAGATGTGTTTGCTGTACTTCCGTCAGGATTCGCTACGTCACACGTTTCATTGCTCTGATTGATTGTACGTCTATCCGGCTGCATCCAGAGGCATTTTGGTCTGCGCCCGTTGATAACGCCCCTTGGAAAATGAAAATGAACTGAGAGGTTTCAGACTAATTTGCATTTGCGAATTGGTCTGGCGATGTCAGGCTAGGGAAATGGGGCACTGTTATAAGAGTAGCTCGACTCCTTTGCACGTGTGTGTGGTGAATGTGCAGTAGAGGGAGACGGTGCGCTCAGGTCAGGCAGGTGTGCTGGCCATTGGAGCAGAGTCATGTTAGCAGTAAGCCATTAATACAGTATAACAGTGAATGTTCAGTTTGAGCTACAGCACAAAATACATGCTCCCGCTCAAGAACCAAACAGAGTTCCCACGTTTTGTTTACAAGCAGTTGAGTACAGTGACGGGGGTTAACCCCAAAGTTATGGCTGCAAACTCAGCCATGGAGCAGTAAAAGAGTCCCCTGTGCTTCCCGACCACAGTCTTTAGGCAGAAGTAGGAACAATAAACTGCATGTTGTAGTTACAGCAGTGTATTACACAAGCTTTTCACTGCATACCCTTAAGCATCCCACAGATGCAATTAAAGGAAGCGATGAGGTGTAATTCACATCTATTTGTAATATAACCTATTTTGACTGTCAAGAGATGGGAAACAGAGACTATTTTTACTTAAAACTACTGAATATGTTAAATAAATGTTACTCAGAATCATAAACCCTGATTTGCAAGGACGGACTATCTCATGCACAGGTCTATTTAATAACATTTCAATAATTGCTACTGAGGTGAATGTGACAATAAATAGTAATATTGATTTTAGGATATATTGCCCAGCCATAGGATAGTCAAAATTGGAGTCAGCACACACATCCAAACCGCAAATGGGGGCAGGTGCTGAGCTGCAACAGAGCAAATCACAAAATAAACAAATACATGGCTCGCACACTGCAGGGCTCCAATATTCACTCCAGCCATAGGATAGACCTTTCATTATACAATTCTGTTATATTCTCTTACTTTAGTTTGTGTAAGAGAATATAATATTATCCTCTTACACAAAGAAGAGAAAAAAGAAACACATACAGGGTCAGTAAACGTGCTATGGGGAGGTTTTAGAGAGTAATAAGTCATTGTTACATAACTTTGAGAGAGGACGTCATTACCATAAACAAAGGATTGGTAGGCTTCATGTGTATTTTATATTGTGAGCCATGCGGTCGGATTTGGCAGGACATCGGCCAGACACAGAATACAACACAGAAACAATAGCAGGGAGCTGTTCCTTTAGCACAAACAGAGATAAAGATTGCACTGTAAATGTTTGTGATGGTAATCAACAAGGTTTATGGGAAATAGTCTTGTTTTTGAGAAGCATGATTTATAATAGTTGGGTAAAAGCTACTAGATTTGTCAACTCTATCATTTGTTAAAAAAATGCACATACAATATATGGTATCAGAATTTGGCAAAACTACATTTTTGTTTAAAATGCAACATGTAGAATCAGTTCTGGACTTTGCAGAAGATTTAGTCCATTGATGACATTATTTTTTCTTTGCTCTCTTCACTCTGGTGCACACTATCAGCTGTCTGCACACTTTGGCCCTCTAGACCATCCCTCTCTCCAATCTCAATGGACGGAACAACAGCTTTCTCTTCATGGGTGGATCCAATGACCCTGAGGCACTGAGTGTAACTTGCTGCCATATCATAATCAATCCTTCACGGTGATAGTGGTGCCCCAGGTCATGTGGGATATGGAGTTCAGATAAATGTTGGCTTTTACTTAGCAGAAAAAAAAAAAAAACACAATAACAAATTGTTCACCTCTCAAAGGGCAAAGCTTTGGCATATTGAAAACAGATCAAGTCATGTTTACAATATAAATGGTACTGCCAATTGCCAAGCTTCTGCTTGCCAAAGTGATTCATGAAGGAGCAGCTGCTACTCGGTTGCACTGGTTAAATGAGCAACACCAGCAGCTAGCAATCAAGTATTTCAAGTGTTGCATGCATCAAATTGTAGGTTTCGATAAACTACAATACTTGAGTGTCCAGTTATTTTGCTTTAATTGGTGTAACATCTGGCAGGAGGATTTTCTGCATCCATTCTAATGAATATGTATATTGAAGAGTGCCATTAGTAAACAGAAATGGAGGAGGAACTTGCTTAAAATAAGTCACTCCTAGTGATGTAAGTAACTGCTCACATTGAGAAAAACATGGCTGAAAGGCCAAATATTATATTACTACAATACACACTATGATGATAAGGCAGACTTGGTAGAATCATATGCACAAATGATCAAATCGATGTTCATCATATTGAAATGCATGGTGATGGCAATTAAATTTTTTAATGATGTTCCCAAAAAATAAAAAAATATATAGTATAATAATAATACAGTATATGTACAGTTTGGACCAACAACAACAGTTTAGTGACAAATAAACCAGTTTTCAAAACATAAGTGACTGAGTGAAACTTGTTGTGTTCATCATCAACAGCAGTAACACTGGCTGATATTTAACATGTGCTTCTGTGACGCTGTGATTACACAGACAGTGTTTTACCTGTGTACTAGACCTGTGAGTGATCAACTGTGCATGGCACACAGAGGATACACGGCCAAAAACTCATCCACAGCTGTTGTGTTCACTGCTGCTGGTTGACATGAACACCAACATGAAGCAGGAGGTGTGCAGTGAGCATCCAGTGTGTTTGGGAGTCAGTTTAACACTGAATATTGACGGGCAAAATTAGCTTTCTTTTGGCTTTAGTAGGCATTAATATTTGGGGGGACAAATTTCCATATTATAATCGTTATAATCGCTACCACGGGGGCTTGCCAGGGGGTATCTGAAAAGATTGTGGAGTAATATATGTCTATATATATATATATGATTTAATGATTTATGTTAGAAATTATGATTATAATAAATATATATTATATAAATATATATATTTCTATATCCACAAATTTGTGTCCAGGAGAAAAATTAACACCAAAGTTGGATTACATGTTGGTGTGATGCTGATCTTAAATGACCTTAATAACCTTTGAGCCACAACAGGCCAACTGCACAGGACGTGCCTCTGTTTCCCACTGACCTGAGTCAGTTGTAACACCGCAATAGTTAACTATAGTGAGCACAGAAGTCAAAACGCACAGTTAAAAGTCATGGATAAATGGTTGAAACATCCAGCATCTGAAGTGGCAGATGTGGTAGTTAATGTATGCAAACTTGACGATCCTGCTGAAAAAAAAGAAAGATACCAAGTATAAACACTGACAATTTCAGGATCACTGTCTTTTACAGATTCACATGTCTCACCACAGCTAAAGGATTCCATGAAGCCACCCCATCTTAGGGAGGGGGGGTTTATGGGGTACCTGCTCTAGGGGTATCTAGCCATGTAGATATTTTCAGTTTTATCTGCGATGTATATCTCCACTGTAAAATAAAAATAAAAATGGACGTGATCCATTAGTGGTGCTCACAGCATTGGAAAATTACATTTAAAAAATTTAACAGCAACAGCTCTTTCCAGCAGCAGTCATCTGGATGATCCACAGAAAACACTGTAAACAGTTTTCATAGGAGCTATTTCTTCCTTAGGAAGTAGTTCCAATGTCAAAGTATCACAGCAAGATCTGTTGATTATAAAGGGGACACTGTTTCTGGAAGATGCTGCTATAGAATTTTTTAATGTGATTTTTCAATGCTGTGAGCACCACCTCCATTGTGTTAGGGTGGAGGCAGAAATCTCAAATAAGACAAAAACTATTTGCATGGCTAGATAGCAGAATATATATATATTTTTTCCATGATTTGGATGAACCAATCTTTAATTAAAATGGGCCCAAATGAGATAAAAAGAAATTGCTGGTAGTAGGCTAATAGCTGTCTCTTCATACATGTGGAAATGATCAGTGGCACATGGTCAGCCCTCAGCTCTGTGATATGGCATATCTGACAGTCAGTTGTTAATCTACAGACATGATAAGCTTAACTCATGGTATTACTTACTCCCATTGAGTGTCACTCATTCCATTCTGGCTTTCACTGCTGACATGCACCAATTGCCTCTGCATTTGTATCCATCTTTGCCAGATAAGGTAACAAATAAACAGAATTTATAAAAACACTAAACAAAGCCACCCACTTCTTTTGTGTGTCTGCCGTGGCCTAGAAAGCTGCCTGCTGCCCATCCCTGTAGCTGTATGCTTCTCTTTGATTCTCCTAATAATGGAGCACACTGGTGTAAGACAGATAAATACACGGACTCTTCCCCATCCTGCCATGTTTATTCTCTGGGAGTTTTGTTTACCTGCCCCAGATACCATTGCTCTTCTCCCTCGACTTTTAGGTCCACTTAAGTCTGAATCGATGTTAATCAGCAAGGGCCAGGGGTGACTGTAAAGGCCTGACAATTGTGCACCATTGATTAGCATCCACCCAGACTAATTCAAACTGCATATGGCATTATCAATACCTGGTACTGACCCAGATTCTGTATTACCATTCAGTAAGCGTTTGTCGGGGCAGTGGATAGGCGGAGCAGTGTGTGAGAGGCAGCTGAATGCTGGGTAATTACAACAGAGAGTTGTGGAATCCCTGATGGTACCATTTGCCAGCAGCCCTTTGTTTGCTCGCTCGCTTGTTTGTTTGAACTCTATCTCCATAATGGACTGCTGGGTAATGAGGTCATGATGTAAAACATAAGGATGAATGTAGACTAGCAGCATTTATTTCTTCTTGGTGTCCATGTTGTCACCCTCGGTCTTCTCATGATAGTGAGATGGTCGATATTTTGACTTTTTGAGAGTTGGAAAAGTTTTTGAGATTTGTTTTTTCTTCTCTTTTTCAATTCTAGATTTATTTTTAAGAAAAAGATGTGCTGAATTGGGTCTAGTACAACAGTGCTCGTAATATTGAAGTTAAGAAGTAGAAAATAAAAAATCAGGTGCTCTTCAAGGATGGGGCCAATGGTTGAGTAAGAATGAAACAACAATGACTCTCCAGCTTACTAAGAATGGAAGTCCATGGTGTGGTAAGGCAGTCGAAGAATGTATCCAAGGCACTCTGATAATGTATATAAAAATTCTTTATTAAATTGTGTTGGTCTATCCATGATTTAATAAAGGATTTTTATATTAATTATTAGAGTGCCTTGGATACATTCTTCAACTGCCTTACCACCCCAAGGACTTCCATTCTTAGCAAGCTGTACAGTCATTGTTGTTTCATTCTAGATTTATTTGTGTTGGTACTCAAAACAGCAAACCACGTGGAGGGGGAGAAACCACGTTTCCTATTATGACATTTAGTTAATTGAATCGTTGGTAGGATTGTTGCAACACCTTGTTTTTTTGAGATAGAAAAACACCACTGTCATGTAGATTTGAGGTTGACTGCAGAACCACAGTTCCTCTCCTAAATATGAAGTGTTAGTCAGAGCAGAATGCTTGGTGGCAATTATCAGACTGAATGAGGCTGCAATTTTAGATCCAAAGGCTCTACATTGCTCATAATCCTCTTTAAACGTTCCACTACCACTTATGCAGTGGCCTATTGTGCTACCTTTAATGCCTCTCTCATCTTTTTTTTTCTTTCTGCCAAGTTTTTCTGGCAGATTTGAAGTGGAAAGGTGAAAAGAAATGATTACGAGGTCACAGAAGTGATAATGACTTCTTAGGAGATGCCTCCTATAATCAAGCCCTACTGTATTGCTGTGTCTCAATTTGGATACTGCTGTTAGTACATTTACATACACATAGCCAACATGGCGACCATTGAGGGTGAGAAGTGTGCAGTGTTCCACACTCAACTTTCTCACTGTTATGGGTACACCATCCAGGTCCTCATAGTGCACTGCATTTTGCCATACTTGCCAGTGTGAACGCACTTATGCACTTAAAATATCAAGTGTAAGTACGAAAGAACGCGAATTGAGATGCAGCTTATCAACACCTTCTGTTGTACTTTGCTCACTCATTTTGCAAGTTTTTGTAACTACCATAGATGAAAATGTGGCAGTATGCGAAGTTTGCATTTATAAACTGCAAGCCGTTGTATATTTCTTCAACAGTTTTAAGGTAGTTAGTTAATTGTAAGAATGCTTCAGATCTCAGTGCTCTGTAGGTCACCTGTCCTGTACGCTTGTTTAATCTGCAGACAAGCAAAGCACACATAACCCAGTAAGCTAAGGTTATTACATTGGAAAAGACTTTTGGATTCTTTGTACACAGACATTTGTGGAGTCAGAACAGCAACATTTCATACATTGTGCTTGATAAATCCAAGTTCTTTCACTCCACATTCTGAGAGGACAGAAAATCTGAATGTGGATTGCATGTCATTCAACCATGAATGGCTGACTTATTTAATATTCAGTGACCAAATATCAGGGTCGGCTGCTCTAGGTTTGTTTCCTCTTTGAACAGCAGCAGATGAAAAGCCTTTAGCTATCTTTAGATGTGCATTTAATATTTGTAAAAAACACGGACTTGCAAAAGGGTAGCTGAGAGTTCAGTGTACTTTTGAGAAGAACTGAGAAGTAAAGACATGCAGTACAATCTTAATTAACTTTTGTAAGATTATATCTCTGGCTGTAGCCAAGAGATTAGCCCTTGAACATCCAGGTTTCCCCTTTGATTTCCCCTTAAGTAGTTTTAAGGTTGTTACATTAATCTTTTTCCACACTGTCTGACAGTATCCCAAATACTGTATATCTTGTGTCAGATTGTTCCAGCTCTTTATTTAAGCTATACTGTATGTTGTGTACACTAAGTAAAATATTCAAACCAAAGAATCCATGTTTATATGCCTACATTATTCTCACATGGAAGTATTCTAGATGCCTTGTGCACCATTTTATTTACACACAAATTCATTTGGGATTTCAAAGGGAATTTAAAATGAACTTCTGTGGGTTTTAACAATGTTTGGCTGCACAGTTTGTGACTGAACAGTGACTCCCACTGAGTAACCTTTACTCAGTGTCAGGGAATATGTATTAATTTGGTAATAAGAAAGGGGACATTGCTGAGAGAGAGAATATGTGTCTTTCAGTTGGCAGAATCTCCACATTTAATCTGTTTGTGGTAGAGCGAGCAGTAGGATCTGCCAACCAACCCAATATGCAGCTTGTTGTTCAGCAGGAAAGAAAGGAGAAATAGCATACCATTACTTTTCAATAATTACAGGATTGGTCTCATAGTCACAAATGAAATATATATATATTTTTAAAAATATTAAAGCTATTTGACAAAAATGTGGACTGGAAACTCAACTCCTGGCCATGACTTGAATGCAAAACTGCAGACTTGTTTGTTATTGTGTTTTAATGTAAATATGCTGCTTTTAATGTGCAAAAGTTAAAGCACATTAGTCAGACAGAAGCTTGATTTGAATGCACATAAAAAGTGTCTTTGGCTAAATCAGACTGTACCCTTGACTCCAGTGAACATCTTTTGTTTTCATCTGGCTAAAATAGGTGGAAGAAAATAGACATGGTAAACCATCTTTCTTATTGTCTTTTGCTATTCCACACACACTGTTTTGACTCACCTTGTTCCATGACTACCTGCTACACAAGCAGCATGTTACATTATTAAAAAATGACTTGGCATGGGAAGCCAATAAAGAGCAAGTTTTTTTTATGAAAGTGGGCTTTCATTCTCATCTTTTGTGTGTGAGCTGCATAATTGAGAAGCCCTACTCTTAAGAATGCCTTATGGAGAAAAAATAATATAACAGTGAGTTGAATATTTAGTGGAACATTTTGTTTTCAAACTGCTTCCCTTATAAACAGATGTACTGTAGGTGAAAGCAAAGCCTACGTATATCACTGTTAAATCATCAGGAAATGAGGACTGTTTCTTTTTTTATGGACATGAAATGACTGTGCACAACATATTACTTTTCTACTCAACTGTAACTGTACTGGAACATTTTGTTCAGTGTTCATATTCAGATTCTCCCCACATGGAGGGAAGTATGTGCCTTCCAAAGATGAAAATAACATATTTTAAATAAAACAACGTATTTTGGACTGGGGAATGTTTTTTGCATTATAACCCTGCAGTCTCAGTAATGTAAATGTAATTGAATAGAGTTAACAGATTTTTGAACTTCTATTATTATTCCTTGTCTTACTTCTACAGTTCTCATAATTTGCAGGCTTAGGGGGATGTAAACATAAAGTATAACGTTGCCATCGAGTCATTGAGTTAGCTGTGGGCTACAACTTGCCAAAACCTTACCATCAGCTCTTATATTGTCTTTTTAGATGAGTAGCAAGGTCTGTGCCACCGGCATATTTACGATACTGCCGAGCATTTTGTAAACTGCTAACGCAATGTAGATTTCAGGCAGCGTTTCTGAGATTTCTTTCGGAAGTGGATAGCACAAGGTTGGTTATATGATTAGGGAATGTAGCTCGCTACCAGGAGAGGGGTAGGTTGCACACTTTGACAGACACATGCACAGACTAACATTAGAGCAAAAGGAGCACATAGAGAGAGAGAGAGAGAGTTACTTAGAAAGATTGACAGTTGTTTTAATTTTGGACAAATTTTACACAGAATTTGGTCCAAATTTGTGGTTGCGTAGAGATGTAGCCCTACTTCATCTCTCTTTATCAGTTTGCCAATATGAATTGGGTAATCTTTACACTGTTCAGTGAAATTTGGTATGAACAGAATCAGAATTGGATTTACTGCCAAGTCGGCTTTCACATACAAGGAATTTGCTTTGGTATATGTGTGCATAAATAAGCATAGTAGAGAAAAGAAAAACACGCACACATATCACATATATATATATATATATATATATATATATATGAAATAAAGCAAGTACTGTAAAAAGGCAAGTCAAGAATACAAATATAAAATAGAGAAATTAGCAATACAAATATGAAGAAATCTTATAAAATAAAATAGAATAAGATGAAATAAGAAAGAACTGTATAATATATATTTTATGAAAATGAAGAGCTGTACAGTTTGTGCAGGATGTGCAGAACTAGTGGCTTCCACTTGTAAGAAGAGTGTTGGGGAATATACAGAAACTAAGAAAGTAATTGAAATAAACAAATTGCGTCTTCCAACTACTTAAGTGTTTTGTGTCATAAGGATCTTGCTGGATGACCAAGCATAAAAAAAGGAATGAATAAAAAAAAATCAGAGCACCAAAAAATATTTAATATTTGAAAGTCTAATTTTCCCCTTCCTCTGTGACGTGTGACACAGATAAGCAGATAAATCATATTAATATTCCACTTTCTTTCAGTGTGAAATCTTCCCCGCAGTCATGCCCTGCTGCGTTCTCCCCACTGTGAAGGACACACACTGTGGTACTTAAGATGAGAATGTGACCTTTGCCCTTCCTTCTCCTCTACCCCGGTGATTTCTAAATGGAAATCAGCAGACCTCTGATAGATTTGTGCGAGGGCCTCTGACCCTGACACCTGACCTGTGTAAGCAAATTACAATGTCAGATCTGCGAAAAACTAAAGCTACTTTTGATGAACGAATCTTCTAACCAGTTTAATGAAAGTTAGACAGAAATGATCTGAAGGGGTTTTTTTGGTGCTCCAAATGTATTGGGCCTGAATTTCTCATGTCTTCACTCTGAAACACACTTTGTTCAAGCGATATAGTCTATTTTGAAGCCAAGAAACTTTTCAAGGCCAGAGATTTAGCAGTGAAGTTAGTTAACCTTGTCCAGAGTCAGTCCTTTCCCCCTCTTCCATGCTAGCCTTCAGTGATGGGCCTCTCATAGCAGCCAATTAGGCTGTGTCATTTCTGGAGGTGTACAGGCCCCCAGTTTGATAGATCATGCACCAGAAGCATGTGGAGGGAAAGGCAACCAAGCATGCTCCTAGGTCAGCTCTATCCAACATACACCAACCCCCAGTGTCAGTCAGCCAAGGCTGTGTGATCAATGAGGAGGAAACTGTGTAGCTATTATTTATAGGATCACCAGGCCATTAGACCCAACTATCCACTTAGCCTTTGCCACTGACTGTTTCTGTGTGCCAGACTAGAGAGAATTGGAGATTGAGGATGGCTAGCCAGCCCATATTGTAAGAATCATTCTTTTCATTTATCTCCATCCACACTAAATTTACTCTGGGCTCCAGTGCCTATGATACAGCAAACCCACCTGAATTTTGAGGCAGGCAATAGCACACCATTTACAAACCACACTCGCTGATGTAGAACTAACATTTCTTGTACAGCAAAAATGTTGCACACATGTTGACCAAGCTTGCAAATTAGGTTTTTTTTTTTTTTGCAAAAACGTTTGTTGAGGCACAGTCACAAAAACGTTAGCAAAACTAAGAGGAAATGTGGACTCAAGTAAGCAGAAATTAATGTTTTTTTACAGTTTAGTATTTGGCTGTTACTACTGTAAAAATATACTATTCCATTTGTAGAGGCATTTGTTAAACAAATAAACATGCACACAAATGTATTGTCATGGTGACCTTCATTAGAACATTGCTGAAGGCCTTTATGAATGATCTCCTAATACAGAAACTTTCCTGGATAAATGAACCCACAATTTTTGGCATGTGTGTGCACCTGTGTACTATCATACTCAAGACTATGGTATGTGTGGGGGGAAGAGCTGGCAGGCATGAGGAGTCACAGGTGGCAAAAAGAGGTTTTTATTGACCCTAAGTGCTTTTCAACCTTAACGGTTCCCAAAGCGTTTTACAGATTGGTCTCATTCACTCATTCAAACACAGAGTCACACACAAATGGTGACGGAGCTGCCATGCAAGGTGCTGGCCTCCATCGGGAGCAACTTAGGGTTCAATGTCTTGCCCAAGGACACTTCGACATGTAGACAGGAGGAGCCGGGGATCAAACCACCAACCCTGGGATCAATGGACGACCTGCTCTACCTCTTGAGTCACAGACACTAGACAAACACTACCAACTAAACTACAAAAAAAAAAAAAAACAGGAAAATTAGTCTATCAGTATAATTACTCTAATAATGAACCAAAAACAAAAGTACAAATCCCCCCCCAGAAAGTGCATAGATAGCTGTAATGTTACCACTAAACTTCCAACAACTCTGCTCCCGTTCCTCAAACCAGTTTAATGCATTATCTTTCTCTGCCACTCCACGGTAGTCTCTGAATCACCCACTTTTTCAGTGATTCAAATAGTAATAATACAATAATACAATAATAAAAACCATAATCATATTAAGAAATGCCTTATAATAATAATAATACTAATAATAATATGAAACAAAATGGCAATCCAGTGTGATTATCAGTCTAACTCCACACAGTAATAATCTCTGATCAGCTCTGTAAAGACGGTCATACACTCACATGTAACCACCCACACATTAAAACGGACAATAATATGCTGGAAAACAGAGGATAAGACATTTCTGTAGTTGTCAGTGTGTTTTTCCACCTCAAAGATAGTGTAGAGTTGTTCTACTACTACATAGGCTGTAGAATAACATCAAAATATGTGATTAAACCTTCAACTCTAGTAAAAACCTGCTAAAAGTAGTGTTTCAAAAGTATAGGCACATTTCTCAACCCCCCTTATTTTCTAATTACACATAGAATTGGAGTACAGTATAATATTCCCTGGAGAGATGGTGACCTCTTAAGGGCACATTTAGGCTATAAGTGAGCCCCACTCTTCCCCTTACATCCTAGAAAAAGATTGCTTGTTGTAAACAGATGCATCATCTCCTTTCTGTGTTTCTAATGGCCCCTTTTAATTATTTATGATGATTGAATCCAAGCTGCAGTCTCAACTTAAGCTCATAGCCAGCTATTTCTTTGTTAGATCGTTGCTGCTCAGACCACCAGAGAGGATCAATTTGTCTTTTGAGGGCATTTTAAGTGCAACATGATGTCACATACCGGAATAAGGTTCGGTTTGAGTTTCTTCTGTGCATGTAGCACTGATGATGTGGATGTGAGAGGTGACCAAAACTGGCCAATAAATGAGTTAGCTTCTGTTTCATGTGATCTCATGTTTACAGCTCATGGCTCATATGAAATTTGGTGCTATGGAGACTAGAAACTCTAAAATGTAAAATTGTGCATTAAACAATCACCTCACTCATTAAATATGTGTCTTGATGTAATAATTTGATTCATGTTACGTTTTCAGAGGCTCGCTTTACTTAAGGTGAGGTGGGGCATATTCACTATAAAACACTGCAGAAAAAACCCTTACTAAACATTGCACCTCCTGCACATCAACTTAATATTGAACAAATTTGTTGCCAAATTGAGTTCTAGTAAATTAATACATAAAAAAGCTTGCATTTTGATTCTTATCAATTCAAAATAAGGAGTATTGTTTTTGTGGAATATCTCTATTTCCTCCCCCATAGGACATGATGTTCTAGAGCTAACAGATTGTAAGGGCATTCAGTTCCCATTTCAAGGTTCAAGGTTTATTTATTTATCATTATACAATACAGGGTTGTACAATGTAAAGCAATCTGTAGTCCCTTCGTGCTACACACAAAAAACAAAAAAACAAAACAGAAAACTAGTATTTATGGTGGAGTGCAGAGGATGAGGAAGAGTTGAGGACCCTCACAGCCTGAAGAAAGAAGCTGCTCTGTAGTCTGGTGGTACGGTAGCTGATACTTCTGTATCGCTTGCCAGATGGCAGCAGGGTGAACAGGCTGTGGCTGGGGTGGGTATTGTCTTTTAGTATCCTTTGGGCTCTGAGCAGACACCTCTCTTCTCTGATATCGCTGATGCTCGGTAGACTAATGATGTTCTGGGCAGTTTTAATCACCCGCTGTAGAGCCCTCTGGTCCTGGGCCGTGCACATCCCATGCCAGTTTGTAATGTTTCCAGTCAGGATGCTTTCTATTTCTCCTCTGTAAAAGTTAACAAGAACTTTAACAAGGAATTTTGCCTTCTTAAGTTTCCTTAAGAAATACAGTTGTTTTCTGAGCTTTCTTTACCAGGGTGGAGATGTGTGATGTGCATGACGGTTTCTCTGTGATGCTGATTCCCAGGAACCTAAAACTGTTCACCTGCTCCATCGCAGGTCCACCGATGTAGACAGGGGTGTGTTTTCCTAAAATCAATGATCAGCTTCTTGGTTTTGCTGACATTGAGCAGTAGGTTGTTCTCTGTGCACCACTCTGCAAGATTGTTGATTTCCTGCTGAAATTAATTCACATTGTTGTTTGTAATCCGGCCGATGATGGTAGTGTTGTCTGCAAACTTCACAACAGAGTTCTCTCGATGTTGGGGATTGAAGTCGTGGGTGTACAGGGCGAACAGGAGAGGGCTGTGCACACAGCCCTGGGGGGCTCCGGTGTTGAGTACTATGGAGGAGGTGTGACCGGCAATCTGAACTGTCTGGGGTCTGTTTGTAAGGAAGTACTGACTTATTTCTATACAATTCATACATTAATCCATATGCAGTGTTTACACACACAGACCTTGAAGGTACAGAAGTGTGGGGAAATAATTTGATTATGTCCATGTCTGTCAGAATGTTTGGCAAATAGAGCTGAGGACAGAACTATATAGTCATCAGCAGTCACAGTTGAGCTGAATGATATGTGGCATGTGCTCTTGACAGATGACCCGGGCCATGAGGAAACTTTGAAGGTCTAAAATGCCCCAGCATGACAAGTGAGCTGCACTATGCTTCATTTTGTTCCAGCCCCACAACCCTCCTTGAACTTTTTGATTTAATAAGTTGATGAAAGGCTGGTGGGTGTTATTTGCAAAAGGCACCTTCATTTGTACATGTCTGTGCAGCTGCCCGATGATAATTTGGAGCTGAAACATTAATCTGACACTGGTTTTCCTCTGGTGAAGTGAAACTGTTCAAATTCAGACCATAGCTATTCATTTTTTTCAATTATTTACAGTTTTCAGACCAGTTTGCTTTTAGTTCTTTCAAGGTTTTTAATTAATATAGAAGGATGACATTAAATATGCATGTTTGGCTGGTAGCCACTGATGTCCTCACGTGTCCAAGTAAGAAAAGAGACAGACAAGACTTTATTCTGACAAGTGATAATACTAAAGCAAACATTCTGCTGCTGGGAGTAGTTTTAGTATGGAAGGAATATATCTTAAAGCAATAAAACTTGCACTGGGTGTGTGAACCTGCATAACACACTGTACTGTATATCCTCTGTGTTATTAGTTGTCAATATGGTACATAGCTTTAATGGCTAATAAATTGGCCCATTATAAAAGAGAAAAGATAAAGACATTCAATAAGCTAATTAGTGTTACTTACTGACTCCTGTGAAGTGTTGGACAGTGCAGGACTATTATGGATTAAACATGCATATTTTCATGGAGCTTATTCCAAGTGGCAAGGAAAAAGATATTTGTGTGCATCATGGATGTCAGCAGAACAGGATACGAAACAAACTGGTAAACAGTTTAGTGCAGGATGTGATGTGGCGGCTCAGTTGTGATTTTGTGAAGCTCAGTAACAGGTGAGTTTTTGGCCTAATTCACTGTGAAATGGCACCGATACATATTTGCTCTCATGTAAATGAGAAACCTGGTTACCATAATTAGGGTAGGAGATTAAAGAAACCTGATTTCCCCAAGAAGATGTTCTCTGCCATGTATAGGTAACTGCATGTGCCAGACTTCAGACATGGAAAGTAACAGCAGAGCGGCTGGATGAAAGGAGAGATAATTACATGGAGCGATGTGTCCTCGTCATTTCATCCAAACTGAATGGAAAAACAAACACAAAGTTGGCTCTTGAAGTCTAAATAAGTCAGTTTCCACCTCTCTCCAACGTTTTACGACTGTGAAATTCACACACTTTTGCGCTTTGTGGAAGAGCTCCACTCTGTCTGTCCTCTCCTCTCACTGTGCTGTCAATCTGCTCCGACAGACACACACACACACACACACACACACACACAAAAAAAGGAGAGAAATCTGATTACTGACATACTGCATGTATACTCAGATTTATAGTAAACACGTTCCCTGATCACCTGCATAAACTGGCTTCTTTGATCACTTAAGTGACTGTTACATCTGTTGGGGCACACATAATGTTGAACAGCTGTCACATTGTTAATGCATGGGAATAAGCTGGTCTCACGTGTATTGATACTCAGGTGTATTGATAATCCATCAGTGTTCAGCACAAACAAACTTTCCATTTTATTCTTGTTCATATGTTTCAGTTCTGGTCATTGGGGCCTCATCTCAATCAAACATACAGTTTATGGCTATGAGTTTCCTCATTTACCTTTACACTCTGTGCCATGCACATAGTATGTGTACAAGTATTACCATAGCAACCTATGCCATGTGATTCTGTTCCTGTAGTCGTCGTTGATTTTATTTGCATCAAATTATAAGGCCCATACTGTGCTGTCGTCTGATCTTCCGTGAGAAAAGTCTGAATAAACTCCTAGAGATATGGGAAAAACACAATTCTAAATCCAGTTTTCTATAACTATAAAATATAAAAGATCCATATAAAGACTTCAGACTGACGAACTGTGATGTAGAATTTAGATGTATTTGATGAGTCCTCTATTCACTATAAAACAACAAACAAAAACTATTCAAATTCTGTATATCATTCCTCCCCCAAAGCTATAAACCAAAGAACTCTGTATCTGTGATTTTATCAAAAAAGTTGCTCTATTGATATTGAGTTATGAACTCAAAGAATGCATGAAAGGTCTTTTAGAAGGTATACAATCTTATTGGGCATTGTCTGTTGTAAATTCTATTAACTACCTTTGCAGCAGGAGGATGCTTTTCTTGATGACATTGTGAGACTCTTGTCTCACGTCTCTCATTTTTGAAAGTTTTGTTCCTTTTCACCAGCAATCCAAGAGATAAGCATCACAGTGTTTAATGAATTCTGGCCAGAGTGGGCTGATAAATGAACCGAATGATTCCTGCACATGGGCCGGCTACTCGCTGAATCTCCCGAGACTGAAAAGTGTCTGACACGTCCAAGCCATTAACAAACTTAATACTTTGAATGAGCCCCTAATTTTGTTGCAGGGAGGGGATGGAAGCACAGTCGTCTGGTCCGTGGCATCTGATTTATTGCATTTACTGTACGATGTGTGAAAACGTTAGACAAGTGGAAGTGAGTGCTCCAGCAAATTTGGCCTGATGTGTAGAGCTGTGAGAGCGTTAATATTATTCACAGGAGTACTTTTATCCCTGGCTTAGCTTTGTGTCCAGCTCAATTAAGCAAAGCTCATACACTTTCTCAGACACTGAGCCTCGATTATCATCAGAGGAGCTGGCCACGTCCCAGCAGCTTGTGTCCTCGCTCTCTTTTAGCTTTGTGAAAACAGAGGGTAGGAGGGGGGTGGGGAGGTGGTAGTGGTAGGTGGTGGGGTCTAACTGCCCTATTTTCATGTGTCATTCTGGGACGCAGAGGGAAACACTGGGCCTGTGTGTGGATATTTCTTGGCCATGTCAATTGCTCTGAGCCAGTTGAACTCCTTCTGGGACAAACCTTATACCCCCCAAACAAGTGTTTCCTCCTGTTATTTAAGGGTCTCCCCAAGGACAAGAACAAGCCAAATCTGACTCTGCCATATGACCCATGAGTGACCTCTTCAAGCTATGGAGAGATAAACTGGGGCAGCAGTGTGGTCATGGACGAATTATGAGACAATGGGCCCCTGGGCATGAATTGACACCTAAAAGCTATGTCCCATACACCCCCACCCTCAATTTTTCCTGCCTTTGGTCCTTGCAAAATCATCCACGTTACGCTAGAGGTCCACTTCAATTCAATACTTTAATAAGTTTGCTTGCTGTCAAGATCATGGAAACTACACAAGCTCTATTTATCCACTATGACTGTACCATACCCTTTTGTGATGTTTTACTATTTTTATTTACAGTACCTTCATTTCCCTCTTGTTAATGTTGTGAAAGATTGTGTTGGCTTTTAAAGTGTGCAGTGTAATAAATTACACTACATTACATTACATTCTTTTGTCGGACACTTTTGTACTACTATTACTACTACTTCTACTACTCCTACTACCAATAATAATAATAATTTGAACAATATTGACATGTATACAATGGAAACTGCTCCATTTCACTTGCTCCAATGAGAACACAGCACCATAACAAATTTAAGAACAATTGCTTCTGCTATTGTCATGAAATAGTTGGTAGAGCTACCTAGAAAGACTTTTATTCAAACTTTTATATGCTTCTGGAACTGGAAGACCATTTTCAGTAATTGCCCAATACTTCCCTGTAACTGTGCCTCCATTGTTTATTATTCTGTCCTATCCATCTGTTCCTTTTAAATGCACCTTTTTTTCCCAGTGTAACTGTAAAAAGGGCGTCGCTTTAAAAGAGCCAACTCACTCTGCATAAATAACAGTTAAAAATGGAAATTAGCTCACACGCTTATCTTTCAAGAAGATGATAACAGGCTTGCTTAGCAGTATCATCTGCAACTAAAAGGGCATGTCTTTATTTGTTCAAAGGGTGGGCCCAAATCAGAATTCCTCTACGCTATGGAAGAGAGTTTATGTGTTCCAGCTCAGGCTAAAACATGCAGTATGGTGACACTACATTACACTACAACACAAAGCAGGTTATTATCTCACATGCATGCATTATGTGAACGTGCAAACACTTAAACAGGCCAGACTGTTTGACTATTTTGATCATGGCCAAATGAAGCCATACAGTATGAAAAGGCATAGGCATTTTATTCTTTCAGCAGAGTCTTGGGCCCATATTGCATAGTGTCATGAAAGGAGAAGGGTCAATTAAAAAGGTAAATTGACCCTCAGTGATTACCTGAGTCTATAGGCTTAATATAGGCCATTGCATACTGTAGATAAGAAGAAAAAGGAGATTATTTGTTTATTTGTTCTGTACAAGATAAAGCATAAGGAAGTCCACTCATGCACCATAACAAATCTGACAAGTGATTCATGGTAGGGGCATTTTTTTTGGTTCTGTATGCTGCTATGTGCCAGTATGAATCATTTTGTCAATATACCTCAAAGGAAAATATTTACTGTTGTGAACATTGTGTTAAAGGGGCACTCCACTGATTTTACACATGAAGGTCAGTTTAGTTGTCATGAGGAGTACTCAGTCTGTAAAAATCTTCTGTACCATGAACGGGGCTTTTTTAAAGCTTGAGAAAATAACCCTGATGATGCAATAGTGAAGACTAACAGAAAACCTGCGTCAAAACTGGAGGCGTGGAGTTGAAAAGACGTGGGTGTTTACCAGCCAGAGATGGGCTATTAGGCTTGTTCGAGATGAACTGCACCTCGCTTGCAAAGTGGACGAGATCAGACGGCAGCAGCAGGGGGCGGTGACAAAAAGCTGCACTCAAGTCGGACAGTTTCCAGCAGCCTTCAAAGAACATACAGCAAGACACAGAAATATTTACTTCCTGTAGGCTACCTGTAGTTTGCAGACCACGTTTGGATAGTTATGGCTGAAATAACTTTTATTCTTATCATTATCAACCACACAAGATATGTTTGTTAACAGATTAAACCGTCACTGCAGATCATACAGCCTACAATCTAGCATTAAATATTACAATTACACAGACAATTAGGATATTCTACAAAACTTTTGTGGTCAAAACTAAGAGCCAATCAGCTCTTTGATCAGGTGACAGCCAGGCGTTTCCCATCATGCCCTGGGTCTTTCACTCGGTGGATAGCAACTGCGGCACTTGGCTCTAAAAACTTCGGCGACCTCCATCTTGTGAGGTTGTCCTTGCCCAAGTGTGCATGACGTCAGAGCAAGTCGGGATCAAGTCGGATACAAATCTAACCGGCATGCATTGTGCGGCGATCACCGGTGATCGATTCTGCGCATTTCTGGCTCATCAGGAACGAGCCTAATGAAAGATGATAGCCTGTTGCGTTATGGGGAATGTAGGAGTATCTGGAACTTGACCCATACTAGGGACTGAAAGTCAAGATATCTCAGCCTCTGCTGCTTCGATTTTGACCATCCTATTTTTGTATCTGTTTGTCACGAATCCCCAAACTCTAAGGAAGTAGTTTTGAAATTGAAATAGTTTCTAAATGCATTCATACACTACCCTTTAGAGTTTATTGAAGCTAAAAAACACAATAAAAATAGGAGTGTAATCTCACAGTTTACATTACAATACAGCTAGTTGGAAAGCTCAGCTGTAGCTGTGAATATAATGATCTGTCACATCAGTTTGCAGATGCAGACGATGTCCACACTTCTTTCCCCCCACTGCTTGTATTTCTGTTGCAAGCTTTTCCAGCAGTAGTGAGGGGATTACTCGATTGCTAGACATGCACACATAAATTGTGCCTGAGAGTTTTCAAGCTAGTGCTTCTGTCTTTACTGAGTATTGAACCCCTGGTGCACCTCTAATCGACAAAATAGCTCATCCGCCTCCTTCCCCTGTCAACAGCTCTCAAAGTAGTTGAACAATAAACACAGGAACTACAAGGTAATACTTTACTTGTCAGGTGTGAAGCTTTATGACAGCTACATGGCACGTTTGGTGTACTGGTTGCACTTTTATGTCATCCTTGGTTGCATGTTCATTATTCTTCTTTATATTCTTCTTATATTATATAATTACTAAATTATTCTGACAGCATCTTAGATGTCATATACCTGCTGAAGACGTGTATTGCTTTATATTTTTCATATATATAAACTTTATTTTGCAACTGAAAGTGCAGCTAGTTAGTAAGACTTGCAGAAAATAAGAAGCCTCTGCTCTGTACATTTCCTAAACTCCTAAAGCCTTTCTGGGCAACATTAATATTTGGTAACATACAGTATGAAGAGATTTATTGGCTTAGTTTACTGATCAGTCTTTAGTGCATGAAATAGGTCAAGCTGACAGTTAATTTGAAGAACACCCTCTGCTGGACCACAAGGCATACTTCAAACACTCTGTTGTGCTTATATACTGAACATTTTGAATTCGAACAGGTCAGGAACAGTTCAAATACTTAATTTTTCCTATGTTCCAATGTTCCCAATGCCCTAACTCAGGACATACTTTGTTTCATCTGCTCAAGGTTTCAAGCTTCCTATTTGTCCACTGTTAAAATCCATTCTCTATTAGCTCTTTAAATTTGTCCATTCTGTTAAAGCCCTCACAAAGAAAGTGATGCATTTTACATTTACATTAGCAGTGACACTGGTTTGTTTGTAATTAAAAGAACTACAATCGGTATGAGAAACCAGACTAAGGGCCAGGGTATACTCGATCAGATCTAGTTGGTAGGGCGTGTTGTCAGATATCAAAAGTGTTTATAGTTGTTCCAAACGGCCACACTGGAAGGCTGTCATGGGGGGGGCACAAAATCATTCTCTTTGACCCACTCACACTACCTACGTGAGCCACGTCAAAGACAAGTTTTTCTGTTTCTGAACTGACACAGGTAACTAACTACAAATCTGTGGTAAGTGGCAACATGGGGCAGCGCAGCAGTTGTACAAACGGCTCAGCAGTTACACTACAAGGATGCAATCCAGTGATGATGTGTTGACTGTTTGAAAGAGTAATGCTCCCTGGAATATGTCCAAGCTTATATATTACAACTATTTATTACTCTCAAGTGCCGCGGCTTTTAATCCCGCCTGCCTAGACTAAATAAAGAGTAGACTTCCTGCTTACAAGGCAGCTGCTACTGCTTTTAAAGTGGAATTACCACACAGTTCACATATATTATTCTTGTGGGTTAGGACAGTTAAGTTAATAATATTTGACACATTAAGATGCCAATATATCATAACAAAAATACAAAGTCTGAAGCTGCTCTTGGATATGAGGAGGAGGAGGCTGTTGGCTTTGGATCTTGAGACACCCAATAGAGTCAAATAAAGTAGTAATATATGATTTTAATTTTTTCTCCATTTGTGTCTATGTCATTGCTGTGTCTATTCTATGCAAGTGTTTGTGGACTCCCAGATTCATTCATGAGTTAAAGTGTGTCCAGTACTGCGTGTTCCCTTTCCTTCCTTATGTAAAGTTTGAGTCTCCTCTTCATCTATTCAGCCATGGTGGCTGTCTCTGCTTATACTAACTGTCATGGTCCTCTTATGGCTTTTCAGAACAAAAACACTTGTGCTGCTGCCAGAAGTTTTGCATTTTTTGCATTTTTTTTAAATTGTGTTTTAAATCAACCAGCAACATAGATTAGCAATCCAAGAATTCATGTTTGTGAAAATCACTCACTAGCACTGGGAAATGCTCTAGAAAGATTTAGTGATCTGATTTTGGCATTGTGCATTTAATGCATGACACACTAAAGCATGTTTTACCTATAAATATTCTAAATGAGTTTGCATACATACATAGCAGGTATTGTTTTAAAGGTATGTATATGTTTAAATAATTAAGGGGTAGGGAAAATAAAAAAAATGCATTTCAGTAAAAGGGATGAATCTAAGGAATGATCTGATACAGATGATTTTTAATGTGTGGTACAATATAGAAATTGGATACAATGTTTTTTTCCTTGATAGTTAGGTGATGTTGCTACAGCGCGTGGCTTATATGTATAGATTTTGTTTCTTATTATAGTGCCACCATCTGGCCAAATTGCACTAAATTCAACACTGCACTCCCTCAGGTAATCAGCAATACACCCACCAAGTGTGAAGTCGATCGGATGAATGGTTGTCGAGAAAACCGAAGGACAGACATGCATACATACATACAGACAGGTAGAGGTTCCTTCCTTTATAGTTAGATAAAGATCAAGAAGACAATAAAGGTCAAAAAGATCAACAAGACAAAGGAAAAGTGTTCTTTACAGACAAACTGTGTCAAAATACTTATAAAAATAGCAGCATAGCTATACAGTACAGTGTATACACTTAACTGACTGGAAAGGACCTCTACCCTGACAGACACAAAAGATGATTGTCATTTGTCACGACCTCTCAACCATGACTTAGCACTTCTGCGGTTTGGAATGCCTGCAGTCTAAAACAAACCCATCCTCATTCATTCCTCGAGCCAACGCTCAGCTAAAGAGACTGGAGATGAGCCAGGGACAATTTAAGCAATCTTTTTAATGTATCTCACACTGCATGACCTTCACACAGTGCCATGATACGATTTACTTTAGCTCTTATGCTTTATACTGTACAATAGAGGATGTTATCTTATTACTGTAAGTGATGTGTTGTTTATGTGATATAAATACCATCTTTGCCTAACCTTAACCAAGTGTTGTGAGTGCCTAATTATAACCATGAAAAAGTTAAAAAATATTAAGAAAACACATATATTATGTTTTAGGTGCTATGAGTGGAGACTGTATTCCAGTATCCTGGTGGAAAACAAATGAAATACAATGTCGGTGAACACTTTACTAATAGGTTCAGTATCAACATTTTGCAACTTGCCAGGTGTTATCAGCATTTCCTTATTATGCCACCCAGTCTGTTAAAACACAGAATGTGGGCAGCATTACGTTTTCCCCCAAAAGGTATTTACTGTTGCAAATAAGTAGAATATAAATTCATTTCTAGGACACAGGGTTGGATTCAGAGGCATACTGTAGGGATGTGTATACCCAGGTATATGTTGTATATCCACCTCTGGACAGGAGGATTCACCCTGTACCTACCTAAACATAGCCACATGATGCATTTCAGTACACATCTTGCAGAGTAAGGCAGTAGGCAATCATCTTAGAGTCAGTCTGTAATTTGTAGCATTAACTGTGCACCAGAGACTTTTGTTCCCTGACTTTAGCTTTTAAGGCACTGCCATAAGTATCTTCTTGAAATGGCCTTGGGAGAAATGCTGTCTTAAGTCGGCTGTGGCTCAGGAGGTAGAGCAGGTCGTCCACTGATCACATTGTTGGTGGTTCAATCCTGTCCACATGAAGTGTCCTTGGACAATTTCACTGAACCCTAAACTGGTTCAGGCCAGCATGGTAGCTCACTGCCATCAGTGTGTGTGTGTGTGTGTGTGTGTGAATGGGTGAATAAGAGGCAAAAACCTTGTAAAACTGCTTTGGATAAAAGCGCTGTATAAAATGCAGCCATTTAAAAAGCACTATTTAAGGACAAACTCGGGGAACAAATCTCCCCTCCCTTGCTGTCGTTCCATAATCAACATGCTTCATAGCTAATCGGGCACACACAAATATGAAGAAATATGAAGCAAACACAATGAAGCCACTGTATACCCACCTACCAAGAGCTTGTGCTTTGAGATGCAGGGAGCAGATTTATTCCACCCACATATTATGTGGAGACAAGTATGTTGACACAGAAATGTTTCCTAATGAATGCATGGATTGGGTTAATTAATGGCCCCATCGGCATAACTGGTGAGGCTTAATATATCATTGTGATTATGGCAAGACATTAGGCAGCTCAAGTGGCTCTTTTTCCATCAGGTTGTGACAGTGCTTGTTAATAAAATGCTTTAGAACATGTTCAGCCAGGGACACATCAGCGATGTTTGCCATCTTGTTGCCTTTTTTGTGTCATATTTGCAAAATGCTGGTTGTTGCTTTTCATGATTAGATGTCAGTTATTGTGCAGTGTTTGGATTCTTTCACTGGAGGCTACACAAAACATGTTGTGTCATGGGCATTTAGTCATTCACTTGAAAGCTATGTTATTGTGGGTTAAGGACATAGATTTAATAGAACAGCTTTTTACTGCCATTCTCCTTTTATGAGGAATGACATGAGACACTGCATTAAAAAAGATAAAGGAGTGGGAGTACTTCTGTTACAAGCGGATGTTTGTTACGGAGGTAATGTTGCTGTTATTTAAGGATTATAGCTCACTAGTTGATAAAATTCAAATTTATGTAGTATTGATAATATATGAAGCTTGATTCAAGGCTTTGTACTGTACTCACCACAGTGGAACATAAATAATGTGAATAGCAGTTGTGGGTTGGTCAGTGCCTGCATTATAGGCTAAGTTTAGCACAATTATATTTGTGCTTTTTAAAAATGATTTATGTGTTCTTAGATTCATAAACATTGCTCCACTTAGATGCACATTAGTGATAAGTAACTCTTTAATTAATTTGTGTTTTATGCAAGACAGCACAAGACCCAGAATAGAATATAATACACATGTTAGTGGAGGACACCATTCACATTTATGAAATATTCAGAGTAGAGTAATGGCAGTTGTGTAACACCATCAATTACTGTAAATTTTATTTATTTGTTTTTTTTTCATTTTCACTTTTCTAAATAAATGGCTGCCAGAAAATTAGCCTGAAATACAGTCAAAAACCTGGCAAAACTTTTAACACATCATTAGAGGTTACTCTTGCATAAAATAGAGTCAAATCCTTTCTGTCTGCCGCCACAGTCATTTAGAGACCATTCTTTTTTTATGTTTAACCCTGTATTTTATCTTTCCATTATATCCTGTTATATACATTATATCCTTTATAAAACAGACAATAAACAAAAATATATATTGCCCCATCACATTAATTCTTCAATGTCATACCACTTTAGGACTTTACATCCAAAAGCCCGACACACCTTCTGATGTTTCTTGACAGGTCATTCAAATGGAAACAGACTGTGAGACATTTTTATGACACCGAGCACCAATGTTTTGGCTTGAATGGCAAGCAGTAACCTTGATGTGTTGTCCATCAGTGGATCTCAGTCCTGTTCCTCACGACCCAGAGTGCAGGCAGGGGCCTAACTAACCTACTAGGGGCGTAATTTCACTGAGGTGGCAGCCTGGCTGTAAAACACTTTCTGATTAGATGGCTGGAAAGAAACCTGCAGGACTCTCACAGTGAGTGAGAGACTGAGCACTGTTTTTCTGAAGAGCTGTTATATGGACTTTTCATTATAGAAAGCACCTGGCCAAGTACTAATTTATGAATATTTCCAATATACGGAGGAAGAAAGTTGGTTGTATTTTTTAACTTTTTTTTTTACCTATCTTGCTGAACAGGAAATATGGCATTAAATATGGTGGTCAGTATGGTGTCAGTTAAAACACTTAAATATAGTTGAATAATTAATTAGTTGTTGCAACTAAAACTTTGCTTATTATAAAGGAATATGTTTATTCAGTGTGTAGAGTGGAGGAACACTGTTTGTTGACTTCACAGTCAGACATTAAAGCTGTGAATACGTGTGTCAGCAATTTCATTTTATCTCCGCTGTATTTTTGTAGATGTCAGTTTTTCAAGGGTGCACCACAGGAGGTCATCGCTTCATGTAAACGTTTGGGCAAATCACTTGTAGTGTTTGACCACACATTTACATGATCGACTATAGTGCAAACTGAGGCAAACCCTTCTATTTTCGGTCGCTGCTACTTGAAATGTTGCTCTTTAACTGAATTATTACTATTGATGTTATTGTTGCTAAGGCCTACACACCAGCAGCATGCTGACGCACATCAGCTCTCCAGAGCAGCAAACTAATAGCATTAGCTCCTACGATCGGCACATCCCAGCTACTGTACATTGACTAATTCTGTCTGTACAGTGTGTCCGCTGTGTGCTACAGGCGTTGTAAATGATGTGATGCAGTAAATGGGTGTTAAAAGGATGGAGTTTCACTACATGCGATTGTCAGGAGACGTAATCTAGAAAGAAAAAGTGTCAAGAAAGAGGCACAGGACCAAGCGGGGACAATGAACACTTGAAATCTTGGTACAGGCCAAAAGACAGAGAAATGATGGGTAATCAGAAAGTCACCATCTGATGGCTAGCTGTCATCTTTGGAAGGTCTAGCAGAACAAAATCATCCAAGATGGATGAGGTGAAGTGTCTCCCTGTGTTCTGAGGGACAGTTTCCCCAGCTCCTTAAAAGAACACACAGTAATACTTAATTATTACCACACTTAATCAACCTAAACCTACAGAGAGTGGGATTAGCTAAATTATTTGCTATTTGTGAACCCACATGACATTTGTCTTGGTTCATTTGTAATCTGATCACTTTGACCCTAAATACAGGCACATTGCAATTAACATTTATTGTATGAAATTCTTGAAAACACACAATTTCCGTCACACCCCTTCACATTCTTTAGATTTTGTCAACCAAGCCTTTTGTGAACCAAGCCTACACCCATTTAAATATGCATTGAATGGGAAACAAGGGGAAAAAAAGTATTTTTTTTCTATTGTTGTAGTATTTAAAAAGCACACTTTGATGAACTTATTCAGTTGTTCAAGTGCATTTGAGTCATTAGAAGGTAATGTCTCTTCAGGGACTTAATGTTGAAAGAGATGACGGTTGTGTTCCTGGAAGCAGAGCTAACTGTTGACAAAGCATTAAACATTAACTCAACTGATCCACAGTGTAAACAGTCTACTGGCAACATCTAATTGCTTAGCAACAAGTGTCATATATTTTTAATGACCCACACATCGCTGTCAGAAAGTACATAGGGAGGAGAGTGGAGAAGCTGGTTGCTTGCAGTCAGGGGCGTGTCCATGTAGTGGCCTGGGCTGAAATCTGATTGGCCACCCCAGGTGCCACCCCATTATCCTAAACTATGAATGGCTATCTGCCCAGTCAGAGGCTGGACCTTAGTTCGAGCAAATTCATTAATTTATGCTTTTTAGTATTGAGGTGCAGTATATTATGATCATAGTGTTGATATTGCGTGGAGATGACTGTCCAAAATTATGGAGATGAGTCATGTTCTGTTGATGGTAATGTATATTACATTGATAATGGTTATGTTGCTAGGTGATGTTGACAATATTCAATGTTCATTATACTATTTATAGACACTTATAGCCTGAGCTTAAACGACTCACTATGCATAGGTGTAAGCCACCCTGTGCAAGTGTTCATGTCAACTGCTGTACGTTTCTTTGTCACATTGTATGTTTTTATGTTTTATGTTTTTATGCTTGCTGCAGCACAAATTGCCCATTTGGAACAAATAATACATTGAATTGAATTGAATGTATCTTGGGCTGTGTTGCAAGAGGCAGCTAGTAGCTTTGTGACTTTTCACTGTAGCACATTTTCTTGTACATTTATATTGTACATTTGAAGTTTTGCACAATTTTGTCAATACAATATTTTGTTGGTACTTTATATTGTGACTGTATTTTTGAATGTGGATTGTTTTCTCTGTATGTAGCCTACTTTTGGATGTACAAATTCTTTTCAAGGACTTAAAGAATAAAGTATGGAGCTTTATATTACATTTGTATGGTGCCACTCTGTTGTTTTGTGATCAGTAGGTCTATTTATCTTTTAAATTAAAATTTTAAAAACAGGAATTTAAGAAACTGTAAGATACTGTAATGTTAGTAATTACAGTAGATACTGTATGAGTAGTGGAGACAAAAATGGTAAATGAATGCTATTCCGGTGTGTGTGTGTGTGTGTGTCTGAGTGTGCATGCACATACTTACATACATACATACATACTTGATGCCACCCCTGCACAAGTCAGTGCCCCACTTGAGCCACCCCAGTCAAAAATGTCTGGACACGCCACTGCTTACAGTTTCACCTCCCAATCTCTCATCTTCCCTTCCCTACCTGCTTTCTCGCTTTTGAGAGGATTGACAATTTTTTGGGATTAAATTTTGTTTGCCATCTGTGCAGAAGCGATAAGGGGAGAATATATGGCATGTAAAATATTTATCCCTTCGGTTTTCTTCCTTTTGCTCTCTAGGGGGATTTAGCTGGTAAGGCATTTAGTTTTTTTTATAACAATAACAACCTAAGTCAAACCAGATTTGCTTTTCAATAAAGTTCTAAAAATATGTATGTTCAAGAGGATCATTCCAGCTGCTGAACATTTTGACTTCTAATATTAAATATCTGGTGTCAGGGATGTAACACCAGGTAATTTAAGTATTGTGCTGAAGAAACAGTATTGACATTCATGCAGAGATGTGAATGAGAATTTCTGCACATGTAGACTGAGAAACTTTGCTAATGTATAATGTACTGCAAAACTCAACAAAAGAGGAGCTAGAGCTGCTTTTACCCTCTCTTTCCTCCTCTTTCCTCCACATTTAATGACAATCAATCAAAAGATCAGCAAGTGCAATATCATATCTTATGGCTTGTTTTGTACTCTTTCATCGCACACGAAGAGGCAGCACTCCCACTCACACAATATGACTGCACAGACTTTCTCATGAATTGGAAATTGGAAGGCAGTGCAAACACGCTGCCAGGATACCCTCAACTGTGTCACTGACCCTCTCAAATTAAACCAAAACCACTGAAGGCTGTGTTTCCGTAGGAGGCACTGACCATAGCCTCAACCTTGAAGACTGATAAGTAAACAGGATAATTACTGAGTTATTTAAAAGTAATATAATCAGGAGTTTTTGTTAAATGTTGTACCAATTTTGTCCTAGTTTCTGTTGCACTATAGCCTGTGTCAGAAGTCCACCTATCTCAGCAGTTGATAATGATGCATGGTAACTTCAGGATGCACTTTACCACCTCACAGCTCTGATTGATCTGAACTTCATTGTGAAAACAAGCATTTTAAAAGTTGTTTGCTTGTTGTCTTGTGGACAGACCTGACAAACCATCAGTTCAGGTTTTTTTACAATTTGGCATCATGATGTAGTTATTAGTAGCATGTAGCATCCTTTTGATACAGTTATTGCAATTAACACAGCAAAATCTGTGTAGTTTGGGTTCATACTGCTATAGTAAGCCATATGAAGCTGCCACTCACCGGAGACAGATGGACAGACGCTCCGCAGCTGAGACAGAACACCTGTAGTTGGTGTCCATCCGAGAAATCCTGGCACCGATCCTAGCTAACAGGTCATTAAACTGGACTCTGGTCAGCCTCAAGTAGTGCTGGAAGCGGCTGTCATCCAGACGCAGTTCCTGGAGAAGGCAGTGACATTCACCGAGCTGTGTGCACCTCCGGATGAAGTTATGAACCCAAACACTATGGTGTTTAGTTTTCCGACATATTTGAGACTTCCTCAACAGGTACAATGCAGAAATATTAGTTATTTCGGCCATGGAACGAAAAGAAATAAACGTTGTTGGCAATCCGTTATTTTTTCCCGGAAGAGAAGGGCAAAACGGTTAATAACAGGTTTGTTTTTATTTATAATAAAAACAAATGATCCAGCGGTCAAACTCGAGCGAGTAAAGCGAGGCAATTCCGCTGCATTCCGCTGTTTACCGAGCAACTGTGAAGATGAAAGAGAGACTGATCGCCGCCGTGATGACCTTTCCACAGTTGTATAACCCTTGTACCATGTAGTGACACTCCTATACCGCTGCACAACCCTGCACTAATTGCCGCAATGCCTGATTTGGTGAGAATTATGCCCTAACGAGGACATTGAGGCTGACAGTAGATATGCCACTCACCAAAAGAGGTTGTGCGTTGGACCTCCTCCAAGAAAAGTTTCAGCTTTCAGTTTTTACACTTAAGTGAGCATCCATGCACATGCAACCCTGTGTCCTTTTAAGTCTAGAGGAAACCTTAAAGAGTAACTAAACACCTGGCTGAAAAGCAGTGTTTTGCTGCCCTCTCTGGTTGAAAGTTTCAACTCTGTTTCACATCTGACCACACCCAGCATCACTGATAGGTGTGGTTGGGTGTGGTCAGAAGTGTGTTCTGTTGAACCTTTAACCACACCCAACAGTGATGTCACCAGGTCCTGGAGTCCACCTGTACATCACTGCAGTAAGGTGAGAAGTTAAACCACTGAAAGTCAGCAAAAACAAGAATTTCAGGGGGTGTTAAGTTACTACTTAAATTCTCATATCATTATTTTATCAGGCATACCAGATGTATTTTCTTCATTTTAAAGGAAAGTTACAGGGTAAGCGCCCTGCTGTGTTTGGTATTATTTATAAAGGTTAACATTTTACAGTGCAAAATACATTTGCAGCTCAGAGAAATTAATTTACTGTAGCCATTAGAAATGAAAACCCTACTTTGAATCCACTTTGTCATAGTAAATTGATCCATCACCATCTCCCATACACTGCAATCGGTTATTTTTGAAAGCCATTGCTCCAGTATATTGATTACACACACACACACACAAGCCAGTTTTTTGTCTTCTTTCCCCACCATATCACCACAAATGCCCCAAGGATGCCATTGACCCTACCACCGCCACTGAAGTGGAAGTGACTGATGCTGTAACAAAACCTCTGACAGCGTAAATGGAGCTCAGAGTCTTTCAGCTGCAAAGTCTTGAGCTCCTGTTACACTGCCACCATTCTAAACTGTTAATATTTAAATGACCTGAACGTTCTTCTGTACATTGGAAAATTAGGCTACTGAAAGGTAAATAAACCCAGATGATAAACAGGCATTTTGCAGCCAAAAGCACAAAGTTTGTACAAAGTACGAATTTCTTCTGACACTGGCACACTGTCTCGTAAATAAGACTTTTTTTCCTGCAGCTTTGTCAGTACTTTCTCCGCGGAATCCAAAGATTTGTCATGAAATTACAGCAGATGTGTTGCTCTGTGGAAACAGTCAAAGATCAATGACCCAACTCCTGTATCAAAGCAGCATTTTGTGACTAGTGAATCCAATCTGTTGTTATTGCAACAGAGCACAGCAGTGCAGTTTTAGGCTCATTGTCTCAATCACTTTTGAATGTCACAAGCCAAGTGTGTGGGCAGATTAACAAAAGAAACCTGATGACTGCTCGAGAGCTTCATTTGCATATGTATAACGTGTCTAGTTACCAAGCTTATTGAAAAATTGTCAATATTCCAAGCAAGCTGTTAACATGATTGCTAATAGCTCAAATGCTATTAATATTTCCATTTGATGTTGTACATCAGAATATTATTCTACATCAAAATGTCCTCTTTTTCATAAAGGGAACTGAGAACTGCAATTATGCTGCTAATATTGCATAATGACCCTTATTATTACTTTGGAAAATTCACAAAATTATAATAAAGATGACTTGGTAGTGAAGTAAAAGACAAATGATGGTGTGCCACCAGATGTTGGAAACTGATAAAAAACTATTTCAGTTTTAACAAACCAACTCATATCTACTTATTGTACATGTTTTATGCAGAGAATGCTTACTCAGAATAAACCTGTACAAATTCAGCTGACCCAGTCACACAGTGACTAGGGCCAAAAGCAGTTTCAGCCTTCAGAGTATCAGTGAGCCTTTCCTGCAGCCGTGGAGAGCCCAGAGTCTGCAGTCTGCAACACTACACCAGCTGGTTTCACTGATTAGTTCCTCCTCTCTGGTTGAAGGTTTGCTAATCAGTGTGATGATTGTCCACCCTAGCCAGACAGAAAAAAATCATTCAGAAATTTGCAATGAATAATAAATAGTCCTTATGTAGTCCTTATGTGTATGGAGAGGAGTAATTGCTGTGTTTGAATAGTATGGCATTTGAATTGTTTACTTGGCTTGAGTGTACACATTATGTATGTCATCAATTATATGAGTGCTTCAGTTAAAATATTTATCCCTATATCTTATTTTTATCCCTTTGCAGTTGTGCACAGGGGGACGTTGTCACACACACAGCATGGCTGAACCGGTCAAGTATACTGTATGCCGGAGAAGACAAATGGTCTGTGGATCCCAGAGTGAGCTTGGTGACCCTTAATCAAGAGGAGTTTACCATCAAGATTGAACATGTGGACATGACAGATGAGGGCCAGTATGTGTGCGCAGTCCAGACAAGCAGTCGACCAAGAACCACCTCAGTGCACATCCTCGTCCAAGGTAACATATTTATAATGCTACTACTGCTGCAGCTATTGCTTCTACTGCTATACTACTAAATAATGATAGCATTGATACAAATTTTGAGTAACTGTCTGAGTGAATTTCTATAAAACTGCTATTTCTTTTGAATCTGCTACCAGCAATGAATCTCTATCTTGTAGTCTCAGTCTGAGGCAGGTGTCTCAAGTAACATTGTAAAAAAAAAAAAAACTACCTATTGACTTTCAGCACATCCAAATCCTGTGATTATACACAAGCATCAGCATCACACACACATATACTGTATATATTATGTATTTTATTTATTTATTTATTTATTATGCTGGGCTACACTGTCTGATTGATTGTTGTGTTATTCCTGCACTCCAGCACATGAGGGCATAAGTGAACAAACCAGAGTAAAAACAGACGTGTGCTCTCTTTCTTGAATCTCATTTCCTCATTCATTGCTCCAGTGGAGCAATTAGGGGCTAAATGCCTAGCTCAAGGAGAGGGAGGGGAGTGCCTTCCTCATTCACTATGTTAGGTGAGGTTAATGGGGAATACCAGATGTTAAGATGCTTTGGCTAAAAACATTGTGCGGAGCTGCGATAATGGCCCTTATAAGGATGCCGGGCACAGTGAGGTGCGGTTTAATGCTACCAATCTGATATGCAGATGATCCGTGTAGCATAAAGTGGCGCTCATAAGATGCTCAACTTCATAAGAGAGAAAGAACCAAATAATATTGGCCAAGTTTGGATTTCTTATGCTTTCAGTTTCCTCTGCAACATGAAACAAACAACACAAATGCAACAATAATGACACAGTTCAACCAACGCCACCTGCATTTTAAAACCGCATTGATATTAACTGACTTAAGCTTTCTTTTATTTATAATGATAAATATTGAACTCAGAAGAAACTCTTCTTCAAGCAAGTGAACTTTTTATTGAACCTATGAAAGTAGTAAGGGTAGTGGAACTTACTTATTTTTAAAGTTTTCTTCAGAGTACAGTGTCTGTCTATTCATTTTGTTTCATAAAATCTTACGCTGTTAAAATCCAGCTCATTACCAGTTGCATGCTTATGTGAGCTGTCAGCATCCTAAAAAGTCATGTGATGATTGGTTTTATTCCTATGACAACCAAGCAACACCTTTAATTGACACATCAGAGAAGAAACTGCATGTTAGTTCATAGTCTTGCAAATCTAAATAAAGCTAAGCATTCTTTGTTCATGATTATTTCACAGTTTACAGTTTGGACGAAACTGATGACATGACCAAGCTGGTATATTTTATACCTTCTTACAAACAAAATCAACACACCTCCTCTCAAAAATACAACTGTTGACAGGAGCACAGGTTTCTCACATTATGCTACACTGTGCATGACAGCACTAATTTCACATATGTGAAATGAAGAAAACTCATCTTAGTTGTCATCATGACTGAACTGTTATTGTCCTCAAAAAAATGAAAAAAAACCTCCTTCTCCTTCTCTTCAATTTGAATAAACATTAAAAAACTCCTAGTGTGCTCAACATTCGTGAGATATATGGGCCAGCATCACAACAGTTCCATATATATATAAATAGATGCTAGGTACATTATTCAGTACGAGGACCTAAAAAGGTCCTAAAGGTAAAGAAGGCTTTTCTTTCTTTTTTTCTATTATGCTCTCATCTACTTTTAATTCTCTTATGCTCTCTATGCACATTTATGAAATTAAGAGAATTGGTCCTCTGTTCTCCTTTGTCCATAATTTATTTTAATTCTTTGACCTTTGGATAGATAATTGATATATGGGTGTTAATGTAACGTATTATAAAATGATAAGATTAATGATGGATAGTGGTCATTTTCTAATCTTGTCCTAATATTTTGATAGTATTATTTTTTTAAAGAAAATATGTCTTCTATACCTAATTACTTGGATGGCTGTGTGTGTGTGTGTGTGTGTGTGTGTGTGTGTGTGTGTGTGTGTGTGTGTGTGTTTGCTCAAGGTATTTCATTCACTAATTGAACCAATTTATGCAGTCCTCTGATTGGATTATTTAGCCAACATTTATGTTTGTGTGTGTGTGTATTAAGCACTGTTTCAATGAATATACCAGCATTTTATTGTCAAAAGCCATTGTGCAATCCATTGTTGTCATACGTACCACACTCCACATAGTCTAGAGAGAATATTCTTTAAACAGTCGGCCACAAGAGGGATACTATCACAGGGCCCTGGGCAATGAAGCATTAAGCACTTTTAAGCAGTGACATGACAAGTCTTTTACCCAACATCAGAGCATTTTGGTGCGTTGTAGTTCTGCTGCCAAGCATTCCACAACCGTTGATTCCCATCATACTGAGATACATACTAAAACAAGAACAACAGATGTTTATGTCCTAACCTTAGACCCCAGGCTGCTGCTGGTTTTGGCTTTAGTGTACCAGCAGACCAAGGATTGTTTGGATGAGAAGAGGGGATCTGGAGAGTCTGCTTAAGGAGACCAGCTGGTACTCAGGCTTCAGCACAGGAGTGGGGTTACCCATTATCTCCTATTCTCATCTGATTACTGATATTATTTAAACCACCTGCCCATTTTCTACAACAGAATCCAAACAAACAACATGTCTGTCGTGTGTTCAACAGAAGAATATCACTAAACACACTTTTCAAGAGCAAAGCAATAATGACATATTACTTACATCCTCTGCAGCATTTAATTAGTTACAGTGTGCATTCCTTTAAGTCATGCACATACATATTAGGGCTGGGACAATATGCTTATCACCCGATTCAATACTACCACAATACTTGGGTGCTGATTCCATATATATTGCGATGCTTAAGTATTGTGATTCTACAAATATTGTGTATTCTACAATTCGATATTAGGATTTATTGCGATTTTTGTTTTCTTTTTTAACACCAGACCAAAGGGAAAGACTTATATATATTAATATATATAATTAATATATTTTATTAAAAGTGATGGGCAAGTTACTTTCAAACTGTAATATATTACATATTACTACTTATATTACTATATACTGTGATTACTTTAATTTGAAAATAATAAGTAAATATACAACATTACTGTCTGTGTAAAGTATGCGTTACTGATTGCACTACGTTTGCGTTACTTTCACCAAAATAACCGCAAAAGTGAATTAAAAGCCTTGGACACAGGGATGGGCAGGCAGACAAAGGATCAAAGTCTGATCAATTATGAGTCTGACTCCGCAGCCATCAAATTTCAACAACAGGAAATTCTTTGGGGGATATATCTTCTGGTGGCACACTGGCAGAAGTGGCGCGCTGTGGATGAATTATTAAAAAATATTATAATTTAGTTTCGGGTGGTAATGCGTTACTTGACATAGTAAATGTTTTTTACTTAGTAAATGCTTTGTTGCTGCTAAAATGAATGTATTACTGTAACACGTTACTTTTGTAATGCATTACAAAACACTGTTTATTAAGGCCCTTTGCTGCATGTCATCTCCAAAAAAAGGAAAAGTCACGATACTTAAGGGAATCGATTTTTCCCCGACCCCTAATACATACAATGTATCAGCAGGTCAGGTCACAGGGGCAGGAGTTTGCAGATGCACATGCTTGCAGGCTTTGAGCACTTTGACTGGTGCGGTCACAGGGGTCACTACAGTTCAAGATATCTTTAACCACCATCTCAACCTTCTGCTGCATTGGGAGGATGACTTTGATTATGTGTAGAGCATTAATCTTTTCTTCTTCTGAAAGCTTACTTACAGAGTGTTTCAGGACTTTGGGGGCTTTATACTTCTTAGAAAGCTAAACTTGAGGAGAAACTGAGGAGCCAAAATCTTCATCACAATTGCCACACTAACACATACTGAAGCCTGGAGATAGGAGATTATGAATGGAAGTCTATCTCTATGGATGATGGCATTTGGAGTGCAACTTCATATATTCAATCTGAAAATCTGTCTAATAATTGCCATTGGTCTCAATGATCTGTCTCAGGTTGTGTTCAGATATTGTTTGTGTGACATTAATCTTTCAGCTGGCATTCTATCCAATAAAACAACATCTTTGCAATATTGTTTGTTGCAGCTGAGAAGTTGAGAATTAATTTGGGTAATGTAAATGGCACTGTGGTGTCATTACCACATTGTCATTACAGATTTGTTATTTTCACGTGGTAATTTATTCATAATTCACAAGAACAAAACAATCACAGTCATTTTGATTTTCTGTAATGTATACAGTATGATTTAATTGTCTTCAAACTCAGACACTACCTAGATTATTGTATTTATGTATGCGTAGTCATTTAAAGCCATAAGCACACTTTGCTGTCATCGCTCTTTGCAAAAAGAGATTATTTTGCTGTTAGAGTGTAAATTAACCAGCAGCTCTAATGACATGATCAGTTAAACCGGCTTCATAAGCACAGTGATGTCAAGGAGATAAGCACTCGTTTGTGGTTTTAAAGAGAGCTCTTTATATAGAACTGGCTGTCCTCCCTCTCTTTTCGAATATTTGATCAGAGGGTCTTGATGGCTCTCCAGCATGAGCAGTCAGTCCCTGGAACCATGCCCGGTCACAATAACTCATCTGATGTCAAACGGTGGTGTCTGACTCAGATGACTTCATAGATTATTTACAAGACATGAGATCTCAGTAGAGTTGCCCACGGAGTAGAAGTAAGCAGTAATTTAGAGATCCTTGAACTGGAGTGTTTAAAGTCTAATCACATCAATCTCTAGATTTTGTGCAATGAAACAATAAACATACATAACTTCATCCTGTGAAGGTCCCCCTTTATTATGGGCCTCATTCATGAATGTTTTCTTATTATTGTTCTTAAATATGTTCATAAAAACTGAATATAAGAGAAAAATAAGAAAACTCTCTGGACTGACATCTCATTTGTTCATACCCATATGAAAACCTTTGTGAATTAGGAATAACACAACAATCAATCAGACAGTGTAGACCAGCATAATAAATAAATAAATAAATAAAATACATAATACAGCAGAGGTGTGGGTCGAGTCACATGACTTGGACTCGAGTCAGACTCGAGTCACAAATTTGATGACTTTATACTTGACAAAATCAAAGAAGACTTGCAACTCGACTTGGTTTTTAACACCAATGACTCCTAACTTCACTTGAGCCTTTTGATTTGAAAACACTTGATACCTTCCCCCGAGCCCAAAGATTAAAAAGTATATTATTTAAATACAACAAGACAGGACAGAAACATACATAATTCATTATGTTGTGGTGCTGGTTAATAGTGCTATGAAAGTGCAATGTCAGCACTACTTTTTTATGATTACGTTCAGTCACACTTGTTTTAACAAATCAATACAAATTTTAAAAAAGCATTCATGATTTGTGTAAATGTAATAAATTATTACTCTGTTGTTAAAATGGTATTACATTTGGTGAAGAGCACATTATGACTTGTTTAGGACTTTGGATTTGACTTAGGACTTGTCAGTCTTGACTTGGGACTTGACTTGGGACTTGCAAAACAATTACTTGGCCCCACCTCTGGTCTTTAACATAAGGAAATGCCAGTAAGTAAGTAAAGTTTTGTTTTTTATAGCACCTTTCTAGATCAGATCACAACATGCTTCACAGTAAAAGACAAAAGAAAAAGATAAAACAGAGACACAAAATAGAAACATAATGTAAAAGTAATCTATGAAGTAGAGAAAAAATACATTTAATAAAGGCTTAGCTGCTTTTTAAAGGTGTCCACAGAGCTTATGTCCAACAGGAGAGAGTTCCAAAGTGGAGCCATGACTGCAAAGGCAAAAGCTAGGTTACATCCAGATGTAACAGAATTTTGAGAAAATCGGCAAAAGAAAATGCAAATTAATGTGTTTCCATCCACTACCATTATGCAATTATTAAGAGTTGATTCGTCAAGATAAACAGCTGGTGGTGCTAATTTTCCAGTTGGGTGCCATTAAGCCAAGAAGAGGGCACAACAAGATGATGTAATTAAATGAGCGCCAGTCAAATCTCAAACGGTGATAAACAATGTAGAAAACAAGATGGAAATATAGCATTTTTGTTTGTTTCATGTATTAATTTGAGGAAGGTTACAATTTCCTTATGGCTCCACACAGATCTGATGTTTTCTTCCAAAAGTGATCATGAGAATCTTGCACTGAATTTTGAATTTGATGGAGAGCCACAGTGTAATGTTTGTAAAGACCTGGTCTAAAGCTTTGCAGCAGCATTCTGGAGCGTGTGTAAATGACCAAGTGAGGTTTTGCTAAAACAAGTGAAGAGGAAAATACAATAGTATAGATGACATAAAAACAGGAATAATCATCTCATTACATGTGTGGTTGTTAAAATAGAAGCAGGTTGATGTAAGATTAGTAACCAAAAAACACCTGTGACACCATATGCCATTCTCTAGTATGAAGCATTATTTTTTTCCTTATTAGACAGGAACGGTATCAGTTATGTTTTATTTTCTGTTTCCTGGCCTAGAAGTCACCACGAACCATAGTAAGAATCCGTATATCAACTTTGTCTTACCTACAAACATTTTGGAAATAAGAAAACCATTGATGAATTGGCAAAAGCTCTTATTTTGCTCAGAAAAACACGTTTAAATCAAAATGGTGCATATGAGTTGTTTGTTGAAATGTTTTCTTTTTTAAGATTTTTTTTCCTTTTTGCATTCTTGCCTTTGGACAGTCAGTTCATTAAATCCTACATTGGTCCTGCTCGTTCACATTGTGCCGCTCTACACCATCCAGACAACAACATGATTTCCTAAAGAAGCATCATTTGTTGAGCTGTTGTTGCCATGCGTCACTGTGATTGGCTCAGCTGTTTCAGAGCTATGAGACAGGTGATGTGACTGGCCGAAAGTGTATTTATCAATCACCACACCTTCTGATCTATATTCACCAGCCCTTTTGCACTTCTGCTGTACCTACATGAACCAAAATAGCATTGGGGTTCTATTCATACAGTGCCCACCAGTACTGGTCAATGCTATGTGAAGAGGGTCAAGCCTTTTTTTCTTCTCATAAATGCATGATGGGCTTTTGATGCCAGAGACTGCACATTATTGTTTGGTTGAATCCTCTAAGTAGCTCCTTGATAGCAGCTACTTAGAAAGCTGAAGGCTACCTGCCACCACTGCCATGTGCACAGGATCTATGTGTAAACATCTTCCCACTATATACAATAACTAATCTTAAACTATGAATGAAAACCAAAACTTGAATATCACAGTTGCCCTGATGACAAGGGCAGGAGAAAAGTGGGTTCACTGGGGCAGCCAAGAAATACTTGAACAGTAAAGAACACAATACAATGTGTGGGGTTACTGTATGTGCTGCTGTGACCACTCTCTACCAAACAACACAGGGAATGAAAGTATTTGCCACCTGACTGAAGCCCATTTTCCAGTCCCCGAGTCTTGTAGCAGGTGGTGTAGAAAGAAAAGCCCTCCAGGATAGTCTATTACAAGTTTTCTTTTTTTACAGCCCACACAGAAAGCTTGTTTATCAAAACACTGTTTACTGTATTGTAGAGAATGGGCCTTCAAAAAATAGTTTTTGCCACTCTTGTGGTGGAGCCTGAGGATGAGGATATCAGTCTTTTGTCTAGAGCAAGATATATCAACAAACTACTAAACAGATTGCCATGAAATTAAAAAAAAATCATGGCCCTCAGAGGATGATTCATAATGATGTGGTTGACCCAGTGACCTTTTTTAATAGTGCCACCATCAAGTAAAATTCACTGCAAGAAATATCATGGCAGATTTCCAAAATCAAGCACAGCCATGCTCCAGACAATGAACACTTTACATTTTGGAGCTTCATGCTTTCTTTCTTCAGCTGCCAGCCCCATGTCAAAATGTCAGTAGATATCGAATAGGTTGGTTGCCATTCATTTTACTGAGCTAATTTATGTTCCCGATAAACTGCTTTACACATGTGACATACCTCACTCTCCACAACCATCTACCAAACACTCCCACCCAATTTAGCGGTCTATTTAAACTGCAAAATGTCCCATCTCTCCCTCTCCCTGTCAATGCCACTGCTGCCCCCCAGTACTGCTGCTTGTTCTTTAAGCCCCACCACCACCCCAGCATCCACCTGAAGGGTCCGGCTGGGGGGGTTTAAGGTATTTGCTCGTCACTCCCCAATATCTCTATGTAAACATATCTGTGGGGAGTGATGAGGTCGGAGCATGGACGCCAAACTCTAACTGTGTTCTGCTGCTATAATAAACATTTCAAACGTGAGTTGTCTGACTGAAATCCTTTAATGTTTGTAAGGATAATTAACACGCATAATTTTTTTTTATTATTTACCTGTTTTCACTGAAAAATACTGGGATTTCTTTATTAGATGCCCATTGGATAAAATAAAAAAGAGGACACACAGTGTCTGAAAGCTCAATAAGTAGACCATGAGTTGAGATTATTTGACTTTCGCCCATTTCGGTCAAATACTCAAAATAAACACATACATTCTCACAATCTTTTTACTTAAAAATGAAAAAAAAAAAAATAGCAAGCCCTGCATATGATGCCCATTGCAGCCCCTAGGGACTTCTAGATGGTTGGTTATATTAGTACATCCTCATACAGTACACTCAGTAGATCATTTTATGGTCATTTTCCTTTTCAGTCTCTGTTACTGTCATTGCAGATTATCTCCTCAGATTGCACTGACTCCATATACTGAGTTTACTGTCTTTAAAAGTAAATATCTTGTGCAACCCACTAAGTGCCTATCAAACAAAATGTCTAGAGATTCCTGGAAATGTTTGTAAAAGCTTCAGTAGTTTCAGTGGAACACATTTATTTATGCATAAAATTGTATATAAATGAAATCAGTTTTTGTTTGTGTTCCTTAAGAGAGGGTTTTCTGACCTTGTGAAGTGTTGGCATTTCTCTTAAATCATGTGTACTAATTATACACATTCTAGAAAAATAATGACAGTACATTACAATCACCCACCTCCACATTTGTAGCACACTTGTAGGACCAGCCCTCATTCTAAGCCTTAATAATGTTTACTTTTACTGAAATTCCAATATTATTGCAGCTTTTAATGTAAACTCTCTTGACAGCTCCATTAAAATAAATAGTGACATGAATGTCATCACTGTGTGATTTTGTATGCCTGAAAGGAAGAGCCAGCCTTTGTTCGTTTTCTTGTGTCCATCTAGAAAATTCTGCATTGGGTAAACACACTGTGAAATAATGAGAGATGTCCAGTGCAGTGATGAATCCTTTCATCCCAGCTACACTTTACTCATTAATCCTGCTGCCAAAAAAATCACGGCAAAGTCTCCACGCTGTGCTGTTTGGATAAACTCTGATTCATGTGGACAGTGTAGGCTTCATTCCTACTGTTAATATGTGATACTCAATCAGTCCCTGTAGGAAAATTCTCTTTTAGTTCGCCCACTCTGTGGGAGGTCAGAGGTCAAGGTCAGCTCCACAGCATCCCTGGAGCTGACAGAGATTTAGTTCTTGCATGAGTGCACCTCAGCAAGGTGGGTGTCTGGTTGCACAGGGATTTGAGCTCTGGTTATCCAGCTGAAAGATGAGTGACCACTACACAAGTGATAAGACTCTGATACCTCTGTTCACCTTATAACTCCTATCAAAGATGTCAGTGGGTAGCTGTCATTTCAAATACTGTACAGTAGCTATCCAGCTGTTTTGTCTTACAGGATAATGAATATGTGTCCTTGTGTTCCATGAATCTAGTACTTTAGTGTCTAATGTATAACAATACATAGACTGACTGTGTCGCTGGAAAATGTTTACAGTGGGTGGGTGAATATAATACTCCAACTCTTGCAGACAGAAAATGCTGCATCATGTGGCAAACTTTGCTGAAATGAAATAATTAAAGCTGCATGAATACATTTTTGGCCTCTACGTGGCCAGAAAAACTTCAAAAGAAGTCGACAGATAAAGCCTCCACCATATGTATGACATGTTAGCAAATGGCTGCCTACCTACACATGGAGCAGACATGGAGCAATGTGAGTATGCATTAGTATTCATATTCTGCCATTTGGTGCTGGTCAGGTAGCATACAGTAGTGCAGAGTGATTAATGATAAGAATTATTAATATAAAAAGTTATATCTATATAATACTTTTAAGGTTAAAAAATGAAAGTTACTGGTATTTCTGGAAACATAAAACAGCAACAAAGAAAACCATTACTTACCCGCATAGTGGATAAACTATATTATTACATCAGCCTGACAATAGCCTGCTATTTGACTTGGGGCACTCTTTTAAGCACTGCAATACTCTCTCAGAGATGATGTGAGGTTACACCTCTATTAAAAGGAAATGTTACATGCTTTACTGTATATAAAGTGGAGGCCAGAGAATACAAATCTCATGCCTCAACACACACACACACACACACAGTTCTATATACACCTTCTATATGCACGCAGACGTTTTATTGGCTGTTAAAAACACAATGCCCAATACAGTAGGGGATTTGTTGGCATTAAACAGCTGTTTACACACTGATTTTCATAGAGATGCACAGGGAAAATGTTCAGTTTCAAAGTATTTCTAGTTCAACTACAAACTAGTAGTACACCCAATCATCAGCAAATGTGCATTTATAATTATTTTATAATTAAACTGTTGATTTGATTGCAGCAGTCCCACTGTGGGTAGTGAACAGTATATTAGATACATTTGATACACTTCATTTTTCAGTAGACACATTTGACTTAAAACCATCACACTGTCAGAGCCAACAAGGATCATGAACATGATTGTACTTTTTTCACAGTGTATTATTATTAGCAATATCACCACAAAAGTGTTCAAGAATTTCATAACCTTACAGCTTGTATTAAATAAAGAGACTCAACCTTTTGTTTTCATTCCACAAACAGAGGTTCAGCCTTGGCCTCTTGCACCACAGCTAAACAGAAGCAACGCTGACACACTTGCTGTATGCTTTTGTCATTCATAAAGGCTAAATGGGGATTAAGCTGACATCCAATAAATTATTCATAGAGATTTTGTCTTACAAACAGGTCTGATGTGACTAAAACAAGTTAAAGCACTGGTGACGCTCTATTCATACGCTTTCAGTTGATGATCCTCAAATGTCAAAATAGAGATGTGTCCTTGTTACTTTGAAATGGAAATGACAAAAAGATAGCTTGGACAGATCTGTCAGGTGAAAAAAGAAGGGGAAAGAAAATATTTATTCAGGAAATTATTACAATCATATGCAGCCATCAACCATGTCTTCAGATGTCCTGAGACTTGTTATTTATATGTCTTGAGAGAGAGAGAGAGAGAGAGATATCTTCGGATGTGTTTTCATGATATGAGTAGTGTCTGAATGTTAGTTACGAGACAAAAAATAAAATACACAAAGATTTGAGACTTAAATCTGTAAATGTGTAACATAATAAATACAAATCTTCATTTTCTTTTACTGTAGATAAATACTACACCAAAGTATTGACTTTCCCTAAAGATAGGTTCCGATTTTTAAAGTGTACCTTAATACAATACCCACAAGCCCATATGTACACTGACAGAGTTATTGGTTGTTACTACTGTATTTATTCCTCCTCTCCACACTGGCCATGAAGTGGTCGCTTTCTAATGCAGCTCAGTATCCTAACTGTCTGTTTAGACAGAACATGAAGCAAATTTTAGAGGCGGCAAAAGTCAATAAAAAGACACAATTAGATGCAAGTTTGCCCGAGGCGGCTCAAATTGAAGCAAAGTTGAAAATGTTTCGACTTGACCAAAACAAATGTATGAATCTGCTTCAAAAACACACAGAGAAGAGAGGAGAGATAGTGAAGAAGAGAACGAGCTGAAGTATCTGCTGAGTTTTAAGATCAGTCAGAGGCTGAGCTGAACACAAACACACAGTCTCGCCCACAGACATAGTTACAGCTAGTATCTGTACTGTCAATACATTGGCTGTTTGGCACGAATGCGCAAATGGTCCAGTGGTCAAATTTGTGAGAATGATGCAATGAAGTCTGAACACTCTTTGATGATGATGCATAATATTGGAGGACTCTACACCAATGCTAACTTTAAGTGTCAATGTATATCCTTTGCCAGAAAGAAAGGATGTGGTCAATGGATGTGTAAAGAGTTTGACTTTCATGCAGGAGGCTGGTGCAATTAACCATAACCATGATCTTTCCCTTACCTTACCCAAGTATTTATGTTGCCTAACCTTAACCATAGTTTATTTGCCATGACTGAGATCTAACCTTAGCAATACTGTAGTTGCCATGCACAGATATTGTAGTAAGCGAGAATCTTAAAAATGTTGCATTTGACGTACAAAATAAGCATTGCCATTGAAAGTAATCTGGGGTTTTGCAGAATCGTATGATATCAATGTTCTTTTTTTTGGTGATAGGGTTTTTCTACTGTGACTGCAGTCTTGGGCTTCAGCAGTCTTAGTTTGACAAATAAAGTGGCCACGTTAGGTACAAAATTCACTCTTTGTGTTTCTCCAGACACTGTTAAAGTAGCTTCAGCCTATGCTATCCTTTAAGGTGGATTTATTTTCCTCAGCAAAATGTTCTTTAGGGGCAGGGTCTAATTTATTTTAACCTCAAAATGTAAATGAGGTCATGGTCTGATGTATTTTTCATTCAACATTTAAAATTGTGTGGGGTGTCGACCAATTTGCTGATTGTAACAACATCTACATTGAGTCCTTGGAGGTCGTGGAGGTCAAAAGCTACATGTTGTCACAGTTCACACATAATCACAAAAAGGACATCTTGTCTCATTAAAAATAACATAGTTTAACCAGGAACTGGGGAAAGGTGTATTTGACACAATCATCATTAACTTATTGAAGAGAAAGTAAAGGATGACATTCCTTAATTTACATAATTAAGTACAATACAGTCACACTATTTGAATCTTGATATGTTAGGTATGCAGAGCTGATTTTTGTTCTTATTTTGAAAATGATCTGGGAATTTTTCAGTGATGAATCAACAATAATCTACATCAAATATGCATGAAAATCATATTTAAATATACCACTGACAGCACAAACACTGGGATTTAACCATTTTTTAAAGTTATTCGTTTGTTTTGTTACTTTGAGGAACTCTGGCGATAACGAGCAGCTTATGTGTGTGTGTTTTTTGTGTGTGTTTTCTATCTATTATTTCTATTCTGATATAATGATGTCAGGTATATTCTGAGCTGTGCACAAGAGGAACTTGTTTACTGTAAACTGCGATGAAGTGTCTCCTTGCAGCAGAAATCACAACAACTTAAGGATCAGTGCGGACATAATATCCAGATGAAAATCAGTTTAAACTGATCTGCTGCTTTTGAAAAGAAAATATTTTTTCTGTGAGATGATACTGTCTAATTAAGGAGAGCTTTACTGTGTATCCAATACAGACAAACATATCTAACAGGGAATAAAATAACATACTTGTACATCATAGTTTGAACTTCCCTCACCATGTGGTAACACCAACAAGTCCTCCAACTCATACGACCACATAGGTCATTTGTTCCTAACCTCTAATACGACCCACAGGAGTGTTTCCTAAATTAGCGCCCCTACTGGTGGCAGGAGATATGACACCAAAAATGACAGAATATGCCGTTTGCCAGTGACTCCCAGTGACGCGCCATGTGTTTATCATAGTAAACATGTGGTTAACATTGGGAAGCGGTCGCAGTTTGGTTCAGTTTAGGCACCAAAACTACTTGGTTAGGTTTAGGAAAAGATCATGGTTTGGGTTAAAATAACTACGTTAGTAAGTTAAGTTACATGGTTGACTTTTGGTTTCAAACCCCTTATGGTATCACCTGTTCTACACCAACTCCTCAGACTTACTGTGGACTTCCATGCATGTTGGTTTTTCTTTCCAAAGATGTAGGTGCCATCTCTGTGGATTCTTTTAATTTAAAAGGACTAGCCCTTTAAAAATTGAAAGGGCATAACGAAGGCTGTGATCTAAGCATGCAGGTTTACACTCCTGATTGTAACCACATTTCTTCACCTTGGAGCAGCATTCTCCATGGAGTTGGTGATATCTTTCTTGATCAAAGTGCTCTGTGTTATAGATCTATACTTTGCTTGTTCAGAGGCAATTTGCTCTGCACTTCTTTAAAATTGCTGTATAAAGTTTAGCACTGAGCACTGGGGGAGCTTTCTTAAAAAACAGTTTGTTTGACATCATCTACAGTCCTTGAAATAACTTGGATAGTTTTGTTTCCTTTTATTTATGTGAAATGCTTTAGAAACTAGTTCTGTTTTTGCTAGGTTTGTGCTACATGTGAACATTATGAACCTGGAAATGAAACAAATTTAGAGATATATAAGACATTGGTTACTGAAAGATTGCATCTTTTAACCACCTCCTACAATTCTGCACAGTACCATTCCCCTCATGTACTGTGGATAGTTAAGGTGCTTGCCTGAGAGGATCTTTGTCCAATAATTCATTTAGAAGACAGCTTGATTAAGCAGTACCTTGAGAAAAAGACTGGTAGCCATAAAAGTGTCTGGCTGCTAAGAAATCAATACATTTTTGCAGCTCTAGTTTATACAGAAAGTGTGAACACAATACAACTCAATGTGCTTTAAGAAATCAATTGACTACTAGTGCAGTAGTCCTCAGGAGTTTTAACAAGTGGAACAAGCATTGGAAACAGATGGAATTATCTCACCCTATTCAGAGATTATTTGTATATTTGTAACAAGATATTTTGATTTACAGAGCATTATCAGAACCTAATGAGATGGCCTGTGCCATGAAAATGTGTTCTGAATGTGTTTCCATGGGCAACAGTGTGGTTTTGGATATAGGTCTCAGAGCCTAATTTTGGCTCTGCGTAGGGTGACGTTAAATCTGAGTGCCGGGAACCTTCAGACAGAGCTAGCAGTGCTGTCGAACATGCTAGTTCAAGCTAATCAGAAGTCCCACCCATAAACAAAAGCTTTTCTTGAGAAGCTATATCGCTAAAAACACTTTTCACGCCATTTTTAAAAACTGACACAAAATTGATAGTTTTGCGAACGGAAAAAAGAAAAATATAAATTTAACAGATTTTTGGCCACTTGGGGGCAGCGGACACAGGCTATAAACACAACACTGACATATTGTCACCTTTTTTTGTCACCAACATCAACAAGTTGATATGGCAAACTTGCAGACGACACAGAGCAACATTATGATTCATTTGGAGTCCTGTTTGTGTCCACCTGGCAAACAAAGTTTAATATCCACTCTCTTTTAGCTTTGTTTTTTGGTCTCCCCCAACTCTTGAGGGAAATATCTGGGTCTTTAGCTGCTAAATGCTCCACTATGTTCACCAGCTAGTCTCAAACTGTGTCTGTCTGCTGTTTGGTGCTGAGGCTGTAGGAGTGAAAGTGAACCAAAAGAGTAAAGTTGTGGCCAGACAGCTAAACAATTAACTGAAACTCACTGTAAAGCTCTGTAAAGCAGAGGGGAGCTGCATATTATATTTGTATTAAACATTGGTTTTTACATTGTCATTTGATATATTATTAGAGAACCATTGTTTATAGCCGCGTTAAAGAAAACAATGGTTGTTGAAGTCTAACCTGTTTGTTTTCCTTCTCTTATTTTGAGAAAATGCAATAAAGAAATGCATTTTTAAAAATATCCATCACAAAGCATTGCAATACAAAGTTCCCATAGTGGTATACGCTAATATAAAATATGGGAACAGTTATAGCATTTAACAGTGTTGGACATATTCTGTTTTTACATATATTCTAAGAATAAAGACATATAGGTACTGTTAGACAAAGGTGCACTTTTTAGTAGCCAAAACCGACATTTGTGAAAGAAACATTTTACAATCCATATCACATTTACAATTTTCCATCCAATTTTCATCCACCATCTCAGCAGGTTTTTGAAGGTAGCCTTATGTAGACACAAAAACATGATTGTTTGACATTTGTTACCAGATTTGCATTGTACCAAGGGACACAAACGTTTAACATTGTAATGTAAAGTGAGTTGTTGGATGTTATAGTCATTCACCTGTGAAGATAATAATTGTACAATCTGTTTACTACTTAGCAAAGTTACTGTAGGTGAGTTTCATAGCTTGTGGTAAAATAAGCCCTAACCTATCTAACTCTACATGTGGTAGAGATGCCCCTTTTTTTCACCTCTGCCCCTTAGAAAGTCTGTGCAAGCCCCTGAGCTTCATAGTAGGCAGTCATGAATGACAAGTAGTGCTGGCTAACCAGTTGCATGGACTTCATTTACACTGGAGTGAGGCAGGAAAGAACATATCCCACTCTCTCTGCTTGTTGGATTTTAATTTCAGTTATACTGGTCTATAGGGAATTAAACATTTCTGTCACGAAGCAGAGTGAATTAAACATGACAGTGATTCCATTTTCATATAAACATAATTTCCCTTCATTGATTTGTGTGCTGCAAAAGAGGATATTGAGTTTATGCTGTTTATATGAATAAGGAAATCTGTTTTGTTGTAGGGTGTAATTCATATCTTTATGTTCAAAAACAATTGCTCTAGTGAAGTGCTTGCATTATTCATAGAAACTGTTTTGCTTTTGTCAGAGGGAAAGGGAATGGGGATTGTCTCACACATGAATGTGTCTGACACTTTTTCCTTAACCGCACTACCAAAATGTGAATCATTCCATCTCTACACATCACATGGACTCATCACTGATTCTTCATATTTAAACAGGCATGATGCTTTTAACATGTGCAGCAGGATGCCAAAACTGAGCTTGTGCTGCACACCTTTTCCCAGAGAACTACACTACCTCTTCTCTAACCACAAGCAGCACACTGGAGGTGTAGTCAGTTTACAACTAAAAAGTTCCCAGAAGGCAACTGATATAGATATGCCTACAGATATTTACAGAGCAGCTACAACAACTGGAATCAAAAATAATTGTTCAAAAAAATGGCTTTAAAACAATTAACAACTCCAAAAATGTGTTGTAAAACAGCTAGCAGGATAGTGATTTGGGACAATTTCATTATATAATCTTGATTTTTTTTTTTTTAATCCAGCCTAAAGAGGTTTTATTTTTTGTTTTTAATTATTACTATTCATGTATGATTAAAATCAGATGTTGACATCAGCAAATGGAGCGGCGCCTGCGACCTAGTTCAGGCAGTTAACTGGAGCTGCATTGCTACACACTCATGACATACCTCACACTCCACAACCATCTACCAAACACACCCTCCCAATTTAGCGGTCTATTTAAACTGCAAAATGTCCCATCTCTCCCTCTCCCTGTCAATGCCACTGCTGCCCCCCAGTACTGCTGCTTGTTCTTTCAGCCCCACCACCACCCCAGCATCCACTTGCAGGGTCCGGCTGGGGGGCTGCTGCTATAATAAACATTTCAAACGTGAGTTGTCTGACTGAAATACTACCAGTGGCAGTTAAATAAAAGTGTGGTTGACCACTCGTCAGTGTGGACTGTAAGAGGCAATAGGTCCATTGTAAGAGATGTGCCATGTCTGCACTACACTTTATAAAAATAAACAATTTCTTAATAAGCAAATAATTCAGCCTTCATATGCATGAGTTTTTCAGCGTGTTGATATTAATTATCCTCTGTTCTCCTGCAAAACTGTGCAGGAAATGTATTTTTCTTTTTCAACCTAGTAAAACAGGTTGTATCAAATATGTAGAATATAATAGATATCCTGACTTTTTGTTCCACGTACGGGTTAAGCTCCAAAAATGCTAGATCCTACACTTGCCATAATCATAGTGTTTCTTCATTAGACTTTGTTAGACATCCCCCACCTGGTAAATGCCCATGTCGATCAAATGCCACGCCCCCACTTTGTAATGCAGGCTTTCTGTTATAAAAATGTAGTCTCAAAGCCCAAGCTAACCTAACCCTGATGACATCCCCGTGACACCATCATGGTTATTTTTTCAGACTTTGGAAAGCTCCCTCCAGAGCCACAGAAGACCCTCTACAACTGTTTTAACGTGCTGAGTTGTACTTTTCCTGACAAGTAAACTGAGCTTGATGTGTAAAATTGGTGGTTCCCCTTTATTCCCCTTCACCCTTTGTTAAATTTACACAATTTTTCATTTGCTTTCACAGTACCACCGAAAATCATCAACCTGTCAAGAGATATTGCGGTAAATGAAGGCTCCAACGTCACCCTGATGTGCCAAGCCAGCGGTAAACCAGAGCCTTCCATCAGCTGGAAACTCATCTCCTCTTCAGGTAACTTGTTTGTCTGTAAATAAGTACAGTAGTTATAGACTAGTTTTCTGCTATATTCATAATTTCCTCTTAAATATATCACATCTCCTGTGCTTGCGTGATTCATTTTCCTCCCCGTCCTCTCTGCCTTTTTCTCTTCCCCTCACCCCTCTGTGTTTATCGCCCCATCTTTGACTTTGTTTGACCCCTAGTGGAATTCTCGCTTCACTTATTACCCATCATTACCTGTTTCCAGATCATCATTACAATGTAATTGTTTGCAGGAAAATAAACTGACCCTGTTGTTATTGGACTAATTAATTAGGATAATAGGATGGATGTAAATGTTGTGGAGGCACTTTGAATTAAAGGATTAATGCAGAGAACATTAACACAATGTGGAGCATTATGCATGTGCTAGCATGCCACAGCAAGTATGTCCAAAATTGGGTTAGTTGCATTGTGCATGCTCAGTGGCATTTATTCCATTATTCCTTACTGAAGACTGAGGGAGAACAAGTGTTCGCTGCTATTTCTGCATCCCAAAGTGTCCTTGCTTCAATTAACCAGGCTAGATGCTAGCATAACATAATGAATTACATTTAAAAGCCAGAGCTTTTGTGCTTTTATCTGCGCTGTCCTTTGTGTTGAAGCCGGAATCTGGGAATTGAAATGTTAATATGACACAAGTGTGACTGACCTGTCTGTAAGGAGATAAGCAGGGAGAGCGGGCATTGATTGGCTTCTATTTGCGAAATGCTACATGCTTGTGCATACATTACTGTGCAGGCTGTGTAGAAGAGACTTGGAAAGCTATCACCAGTGTGGCTGGACCGCTTTGTTTTCTTTCTTTTGTTTTGAGAGAAGCCAGTCGCCTGCTACCAGTCACACTCTTTGGGTCAAAGAGTCAAAAGTCTGGGGACTTTGATATCTACAGAAACACCATTGAGGTGGTTGTTGTAGAGATTGGAGTATCTTCTTGTTGACTCGTGTTGTCACTCTGTGATTTGGGTCCCATAAGCTCCTCTTTCACCTGTGGAGCATTTATCACTAACAGAACCCTGCAGCCTCTGTATGAACAACAGAAGACCAAGTCAGTTTCCCATCCTGCTGTAACTTGCCTACGGCTGGATTCACTGCTTTGTCCACCAGACAAGCATCAATATTTATGTTACCCATGTTGTTGTACATCGAAAATTCAACAAGTGTTCAACAAGTTAATGACATTGCCCACTCTAGTTTGAGTGACATACAGTTTCTAGCAACCGATAAAACTTTATGTTTAATGAGTGAGTGTTGGAGCATATTGTTCAGCACCATCTCAGGTTTCTAGACTGCTGCTGTATGCCTGGCATACTAAGCCGAGAATGCAGTACACTTCTTCTGATACAACACCTTTAGACCGGAGGAAAACCTGCCGGACTGCGGTGTGAAATCCAAATACAGGCTGGAGCCTTAACCATTACTAAGTACAAGAACTGTTACTCTTATATTGCAATATAAACGCCACTACTCTTAAAATGTGAAAGTGAAAAAGAAAAGAAAATTTCACTTAGTTCTATATTCAGTTGTGGCCTACGTTTAATCAATCAACCTTGTTAAATAGATAATAAATGATTGGCTACAAATATACTTTACTATTCTCACTTCACCTTTTCCTTATCTTCTACTACCTTGTACCAATGCCCAGCAGTTAAAAGGTAATTCTAGTATTTTTAAACCTGGGCCATATTTTCACCTAAATGACTAATAGTGGAATTGGTCCAGTAGATCGACTTCTCCGGCATCCGTGAACGGGCTGCAATGACTGCAAAGTAATCCTTGTGGGCAATTGCACACATGAAAACTATGTCCACTAAATGTGCTTGTTTTTTTCCACTGACAGGCTGAGATTGTTATTTGAAGTGTCTGACAACATTATGGAAAGGATCCCTACACAGACAGACTGTTTTGTTAAAGAGTAAGATCCTTTTTTGTTTAACCAGAAACAGAAGTCTTGTTCATACTCGCTCTGAAATCTCACGAGAGGTGAGTTGTTGCAGGAAGAGGACGGTGTTTCTGGTTAAACATAAAGGATCTTACTCTTGGGGGATGTCCCAGTAGCTCACCTGGTAGAGTGCGTACTATGTGCTAAGGCTGAGTCCTTACCCCAGTCGTCTGGGTTCGATTTCAGCCTGTCCCTTTTCCCACCTTTCCTGTCTCCAGAACACAGGACCTATTTATTTTCTTACTCCCGCCCCAGACACATCTGACCAATAAGCGAAGTGAACGTTCTCACTTGGTTTGTAGTGATGCAATTTTGTTTGCTTGGATTTTTTCTCTTTGTGAAAAGAAACCGAACCAAAGGGGAAACGCTCCCAAGGTTACAAACTCATCAACTGATTTGGACTAGAGAAAACCAACTATAGGTGTGAAAATGCGCTTAGTCCAAATAATGTCTGGCATTCCCCCTGTTACTGTAGGTTCTTAGCAACCTAGATCCTGTACGCTGTTGTTGCATTGCATATCTTTCTGGCACAAAAACAGGCACACATAGCCAGCTATCATTGTGCTTTGTCACCTCAGCCAGGGATAGACATCTAACCACTGCCTCTCCCACTAGACTGTTGATCATCTACCCTGGGCTTCCAGCATGAAAAGATGCTGAAGACACCTGCTCATTGTCCTGTCACTTCATGAAACACTGCAAGATTTCATGGGTTATCCATAAAAATGTCCTGGGGAGATGAAGGAGTGTAACCTACTTTTTCCTACAGTACTTGTGATGATTTTAAATTCCCATACAAGTGCACTGTGTTGAAGGGCAAGCTTCATGAGAAAAGGCTATTTAGTAACCGTGTTTCCTCCAGTGTATGACCCATTTTCACAGCACTAAATACTGTATTTTCCATTTTTGTTTTTTTCTGGCCAGTTGTATTGGAGTTGTACAGATCTGTTGGAACAATAACCCATAAAGTCGAGGCAGTCCCACTTTCACTTATATTTTCTTCAGGAGTGGGATTGTCAGCTCAACCCTGCTGCCTTTTCTGTCCTTCAGCAGAGCAACAACCACAACTCACACTGAACATTTTGGAACCTAATAGTGGTGGTGGTGGCCATGCCATCTGAACCTGTGGTGACTTATGGTAGACTGCTGTACTTTGGTGTAAAGGTGCAAAATGTTATTGATTTTGACTGTGTTGTGTTATTGTCAAATGTTGATTTGCCATTTATCTCATCACATTCTGTTGTATACTCATACAGCAGCTGTAAGAATGGCTTGATGAGGAGATGGAGTGTTTACCAGTAGGGAGTCAGAGGAGTGAGGACCGCTGACTCATTAAAAGGCGGTGATTGATTGTGTCTCTGGAAGATTTTGGCTTGCTGCTTCATGTGGATAAACATAACATTAGCTTGCGCATTAGAAACCATCAGCTCTCACTGAATTCATTATGGTTCACCTCACACATTCATTGTATGCTTTCAACCTTTAGAACATTAAAATGGCATGCCATTACTTGAAAATCTGTCCATTTGCTTGCTTGTCATAGCCCACATTATATAAAAGTTGATCATATTGTAGCTGATGTTAAATTTGAAATGCATTGGTGTTGTGCATTCCAGATGTTTGGTTCTTGGCAGGATCCCGTTTTTCTGTCCATCTATCTACATTATTTGGCACTAATACACCTTAGGCTCTCTAGTGCTCAGAAAACAACAACAAAAAATACAATACAACAGAACATCCCATTATCATTTTACCAGTGTTTGAATATCTATTTGATGGCATCATGTGTAGTGAAAATGACACATAAAAATGGTTGTATTAAGTTAAAATGGTCTTTTCTGAGAGTATAAGAAAGGAAAAAATAGTGCTCATTTGCTTTTTTTCTCTTGAACAGCCAATCAATAGCCTATAAAAGCTACAGAGGATGTTTAACCTATTTCAATATGATCATGAACTGAACTGGACTAGTGCACCTGAAAAAGGAGCATGAGCAGTCTCCTCGCCCTTTTCTAATTTTTACTCTGTATTAGGCAAATAGTGAATTGGTGAGTTAGACAGAGGACAGAATGGTCTGACTGCTGGGCCAGAGGGGGCAACACGTGTTTCCGAGGTTCGGGACTTCTCATCTATCTTTGGGAACTATTGTTGTGAAATCTCATTAACTGGCTCCAACAGCTGGCTTCATTGCTGCTTTAACATCCTGGTTCTGACATGAACAACAGAGCTGTTTGCTTCCGAGACCTCCTAAAGGTGCAATCTATTATAACTGCTTATAAATACATTTTGATGTGGGAGGAAATTGAGCTGAGTCATCTATGGGTCAAATTATAAAGTTTTACTTCATCACACTGGGCAGAAAACTAGACTTTTGCCATATGTTTATATGTTAACTGTATGTAATATATCTATCTAGATATGTCTATATAGTATGTGTCAACCCTGTGATTGACTGGCGACCTGTCCAGGGTGTACCGATGTCAGCTGTGTTATAGCTAATGGATGGATGGAGTATTTTGTTATAAAAACTGTACTATTATGTCTTGGTGGAGAACTTTCTTTACTTTTTTTTGTCTTTTTCATATTTATAAAGGTAATAGTTGCTTCATGTGGTGGTAATGACATTCTAGAAAAGACTACATTATAGATTTATGTAGGAGAAGAGACAATATGGAAAATTCCCTCTTTTTTTTATATGTTTGATAAATTCGGACAACAACTTGCAATTTCCACCCTAGGGTGCGAACCATGTATTTGTGATATTAATGGTTAAACTCATGTTTCTTTGCATTTCTTTTGCGTCCTTCATGTTTTTTCATGGTGTGTTTTCCAATAAAGCAAAGGCCTTAAAGCTAATCTTTTATAGAGACAGTTCATATCACAAACTCTGATCTCTGCTCTGTGCACTGAGAGATAGCTGCGGAAGTGCGTGTGTGTTTGTGCGGCATGTGGCTACACTTCCACCAAGTCTGAGTTTTTGTGCACCAAACTGATTGAGAATCCTTATGTAAAACAAGCCGAGCGCCATCTCCATTCAAAGCTGCAAAGCTTTCATTCAAAGCTCACTTCTTTATTCTGTGCTCATCTTAGAACTCCTCATGATCAAAATGTATGCAGTGACTGGTTGCTTATGTTTATTTATCTGTTTAAAATCCATATCTGAGAAAGTACATTGAAATTCATAGTGAAGGTCTTTTTTGCAGGCTCCAACAAAACTACAATTCAGGGATGTCTATTGGCTTTTAGTTTAGTGTGGGATAAAAATGTAAATAGACTAATGTTAGTTTGAGAAGCTGTCGTTTTGATTTTCCTCATGCAAGATTCAGTTGTTTTTTTGTTTGTTTTTCTCTGAAATTGTTCACTTTCAATGTGCTGAATTCTAGCTGCTATGTTTTAGTTACCTTTTTCTTATCAGTTTCATCTCCAGTATTCGACTGAGGGCCTGATAAGCAAGCTTGGTAAGAATACACAGAGTCACACTGCACAGTTGTCACGCTGAGAGGGAGAGCAGCAGAGCAGAGCAGAAAATGTCCCAGTACTTGCTGTAGTCCAAACTTCTGTTCCAGTATCTCCCAGCTGCAGAGCAACTCTTCTCCAGCCCGGGGCCATTCAGTGTGAGCCCAGCTATTGCAAGCACTCCGGGGTGTTAAAAGGAGTGAATTAAATAAATAAAGATCCTGTGTGTGTGTGTGCGTGTGTGTATGTGTGCATAAAGATTGATGATTTCAGGCTGAGGCTGGGGCTCTCACACAGCCGTGACCCAGCTCCCCCTCACCTTTGATAGATAGATGGCTTTAGGGGCTTGTGGCGGATCAGAAGTGATCCTTGGTATCTCCCACAGACCGCACAACCTGACTGCAAAGTTTGTCAGCCCAGGCAGCCAGCCGATGCTCCGATGCATTAAGGCAGCCGGAATGAACATGCACATGATTGAATTTGGCCTAGGAGCAATAAAAGTTTTCCAGATTTGCACAGGCCTGGTTGCTTGGAAAGATTCATTTGAAGTTGGGGTTGGTGAAGTTGGTAGTCGTAGTAGATTGGTCTTTTTTTGGACCATTTTGAAGGTGAAGATGAAAGAAAAACTTGAATACTGAATACCATATCATTACCATTTTAGATGTCCGTGGCAGTGTTAATTTTGGTCAGTGGCCCTACGCTTCAAACTATGACGCTCTAAGTACCCCTCTATCACCAGTATAGCACATTCAGGGCTCCGCGGTCAAGCTAGCAATAATAAATATGCAATGTATGGTTAGACTTTCAAAATGAGAAACATTTCACATTTTATGAGTTTTGGACGTGACAGGGAAAGGACGATGTCAGGTCGCAGTTTGGTTAGGTTTAGGCACCAAAACTACTTGGTTAGGTTTAGGAAGAGATCATGGTTTGGGTTAAAATAAGAACGTTAGTTACGTAACTGAACTTACTCAGCGTACGTAACTTAGCATAACTTAAGTTGCGTACGTAGGCTAAGTTAAAAAGAAGTCATCGTTGACTATTGGTTTCTTCCTGGGTGAAAGCCCTGTGTTTGACCCATCCAACCATCACGTTCGTACGTCACCTGACTTCTCCCCTACATCTACTGCACCTTACCCCACCACAGACAGATTTAATAAAGAAATCTATAAGGTATCATATCTTATAGATTATACTGTGGGCTGTATGATGGTAATGCTACTAATGTTAATAATAACTTAATATAAAGATGTGTAATTTATTATGTTATCTGATAAATGGTATGCACATTGCTATATAAAGACTATTATAAACTGAAATATGAGTTTGAGAAATGGGATTTTTTTATTCTTTTTAGAATTTGTTGTTAAAATACTTTGCTTTGTAGCATATTCAGGTATTAGCTGCTTTCCGTAGTTGCTTATATAACAGAAGATTCATCAATGATTTATAGACCCGTCTCACTCTGTTTTACTGAATCAACTAATTGGATTGGGTTGTCAACAGAGTGTATTCTTCAGTTTTGTTTTGTTTTTAAGGCACAGAAGCAGAAACAGAAGTGTGATTCATCATTTCACATTCACTTACATACTGAACATTCTTCATAGCTTTAACTCATACTGTATCCTTCACTTATACAGCTGCTTCTCCTATAGTACAACAGTGATACAAAAGGACTTGTGGCCTGAGAGATTAGCAGCAGCCATGGTTTTCATTTTTCTTTGTATGCTCAAAAATATGAATGCTATTGACGTGTCAAATCGAAACCGTACTGTCACATGAGATTCTCTTCGCTGGCAAACCTCTTCAATAGAAGTAAAGCTGCCTCATTGCATTGTGGTAATATGTAGAACCCCAAGCTACTGTATTTCTATGATTCTTTTTTTTGCTCCACCCTTTTATGTTTGTTTCCTTCAAAGAGGATGATGCATCAAAGGAGGCCTGGCACATTAAGAAATTCCATATGCTGAAGGTTGATAATCTGTGGGAAATAATCTATATGTTTACCTCACACAGCAGCAGCAACAGAGGCACACTTTAAGACAGTTGGTATCTGGTTCTAAGATGGTTGCCTCGGTGTGTTGGCGTGCATTGTTTTGTCTTGTTTTGTTTGTTAATTCAGTGTTCTTACTTCACACCGTGAACCTTGCATATCACTTGGTTAATATGTTGCACATCCTGCACAAACTGTACAGCTCTTAATTTTCATAAAAGATATACAGTTCTTTATTTTATTTTATATTTCTTCTGATTTTATTGCAAATGTTTGTATTCTTGACTTGCTGTTTTACAGTACTTGCTTTTTATTTGCTTTAATTTTGTATATTTTTTATTTTTTTCTACTATGCCTATTTATGCACTAACATACCAAAGCAAATTCTTTGTATGTGAAAATCTAGCTTATTGCCAACTACTGATTCTAATTCAAGCTGTAGTGCAGCAGCAGTCAGTTGCTCTCCTTCATTGTCTTCTCGGACATCTTTTGAATAAGCGTTCTTTCACAGTGTTTTCTCTGACTAACAAAAGCTTCTTCTTCAACACATTTCATTCCAAACTATCTTTCCTTCAAGACAACACTGGTAACACCATCTCCACCCCCACTCTCTCTTTGGTTATGTGCTTTTCTGTCTGTTAACAGCTCCTATCTGCCATTCTGCATCTATTTCTTTCTCTGCCCCTGCTTGGATTCATCAATTTAAATCCTACCTCACCATATCCCCTTGTTCCCTCTCCTTAAATGCTTATATCCCTCAAGCATCTGCTGTCCTGTCTTTTTTTTCCCCTCCAAAGTTGTTCCCCTTGCCTTGCACACAAATATCTTTTCATTTTCTACTCCATTTTCTACTTTGTTTGAGGATGGCATTTCAGGGACACAGAAAGGGTACATAATCTTCTGCAGGCCTCTCCCGAGACTTCCTGGCTCTCTTTGCTTTCTTCTCCCGACCACCTTCTCCTGATCTGGTCTCCCCAATGTCCTGCCATGTCACTTTGATGGCCGTGCAGGACACAGTACTATCTCACTAATGACTTGGTCACAAACCCAGCAGTCCTCTTTAACAAAGACTCAGAAATTAGAAAGGCAGCTCACTTGTACAGGTAAGAAAAATGTACTTTGCCCTAGGTGGGAATTGTAAAATATCAGTAGCCATGCTGTTGTAAATTGTGTTGTTGTTTGTGTACATATACCCATTAAAATGGAAGAATGCTATGAGGGGTTCTTTGTGTATTTCAGAGCAGGGTAGTGCTGTGTAGTGGGTACTGAAGTGTCCTGTGAACTCTTTGTTTCTGCTGAGACAACATTTGTTCTCTCTCTAGTATACAAGAGAGACATCATTCTTTGGCACATGATGCGTTTTCAGTGGCTTCACTTGCACAGTTGGGTGACTGGCGGTCAAACTGACAGCAGCAGCACATGAAGAGGCTCGGTAGTGCAACCATGAGGAGGCAGACCAATAAGATAATAATGATTCATTACTTTATTTATAATGCAGGATAATATAAACCCTGGCACTGGCTCAAACACTTTACATTTAAATGAGTGATGGTGCAGGTGGGTTTATGTAAATGAGATGATGGATTTGAAGGGTTGCAACCTCTGATGCTTAGCCAGTGGTGGCCCTGCAAGCTGGTGGAGTAGCATTGTGCGTACTGAAAGACAACAATATGATGATGATAGGATGTGTGTTTGACAGGGAGGTCACAATTTACTACAGAGTGGCCTCAGGGAAAAACTGCAAATGATGAAACTGGTTGAATGATTTGGGTGTAACCATGGAGAAAGAGGCAAATGTGTTGACTGGTTTGCGAATACATGTGGGAAGAGTGTGGAGTATACTGGCTGGATAATAAGGCCATGGTGACATAATATGAAGTCCAAATTACCTCAAAATTAAATTTCAAAATCTGTTGTTTTTCCATGCCCTCTAGAATGACACACAAAAGCGTTTTCTTTCATTTGTCTGTGCCTTCCAAAACCAATACAAATCCCTGTTGAAAAATACATCCGTTTTATGATGTGACAACACTCTGGTTAAGGTTTGATTAGGTCTAGGCACACAAAAGAATAGGTTTAGAGAAACATTGTGGTTTGGGTTAAAATGACTACTTCGTGATGGTTAAGGGGCCTTCATCGTCATGGTTACAATAATAAAGGTTTATTAAGGTTTAAGGTTTGGGAACGATCATTGTCATGGTTAAAAGAAACCAATGTTGCCTGTAGGAAATGGGAAACAAACAGCTGTCTCCTGGGCTTTTCAGCCAGTTTGTGTTGACAATAGCCCTTTTCACACAGGACTAGTATTACCTGTGGACCTCTAGTAATTTGTAATAATTGCAGAGGTTGTCTGTGATTTTAATGTCATGAAAATTTGCCATGTCCGTAAATTGTAAAGTAAAAATTTCACCGCAAATTACCTACCATATTTCGCCAAACACAGAGGTCATGGGATACTATTAGTCTAGCGCGAATTGGCATCTCAGTGATTTGGGGTTGTATTTTTATTTCTTTTTTTGCAAGGTTTGTTTTTGTTTTCTCCACGCCTTTTTTCTGCGTCTTTGCCGGTCAAGAATTATGGAGGCTGCGTTGGCAATCATATGAAATTGATGAAATAGCTTTTGCTAACGTGGTTCACCCCACACAGCAATTAAACTGAGTGTCTAATGCCTGTTTTTCTTCTTAGAACCTCTTGTTGTTCATGAAGTGGCTTTAACGCAGAGCATTGGCACCATATCTGGGGATAACGTCAATAAATTTGAACAAAATACAGACGTCACTTGTGCAAATGCGCCGCACGAAACACAGATGTGGGGGGATAATTTCTAAATCACATGAGGTCCCCTGGTAATACTAGTCCCGTGCCAATATGGCTAATGACACAATTTCTCAAGGCTTAAATAAACACCAGGGTTAACAGAGTCTTCAAGTGTAATGCAGGTGAAGGTAGTGTTCTGATGTGGGTGGGTGAAGGCCTGTGAATTGAACTGATGATGCAAAAATGACTATGAATAAATTAAAACTTATCTTTCACTGTTTATGTCAATTATACTGTAAACACATAGTTTACATAGAAAATAATATGGTTGTGACATTATTGTTCCTGAGCTGTATGTCAGCCTCTTTAAAACGCTTTGTTCTCAGATGTTGGCAAAGTCAGTGTTGGATATTCAGTAGGATTATACTGTATTATTATTATATTATTACCTACTGATCCATCTATGTGTAATGTATAATTGTCAAAAGTGCCATTCATATACTTTCTTTCAATTTATTTGTTTCAAAAATGGAAGTAAAATTTAAATGTTTGGTGGTAGAGTTAACATTGTAACATTGAATCCTTTCAAATCTTTAATAATTGAATCTATTTAGGTTACGCTTTTAATATTTGTATGTAACTAAAGTTAAAAATGACTCAAACTGAAAGCTTCAAAGATTCAGCATCTGTAATCACTGTTGGCTGAGAGGGCAGAAACACTTTAGACTGCTACAACCTGAAAGTGAGATGGGCTGCAGAAGACATGAAATGTTGGTTAAAAATGTATCCGACACATTGATATGATATGCATGATGTTTAACTGAGAGTTTCCAGCAGAAATTGATGTCACAGGATGTGCTAGCTCATTTTACAAGAGAGGTCTCACCACTCTTGCTCAACTGCAAAACCACACAGTCAAACAGCAAGCGTAGCATGGTGTTACGGAGTGGTGTTTCTTTCTTTAACAAACAATCTTTGGCCAAGCACAGACACTGGCTTGGAGAGAGTTTAAGTCTCTTTATTAATTCAGTTATTACATGACAGTTTAAATAACCACCTAACTCATTAAATACATGGCCTCTGCTATCTAACGTAGCTGCTCTCCCCATTTTTCTCCAAGCTTTACATAAATGTGATAAAAGTGTAATAAATTCTTTAGTTAGCAGAGGCAGTCTGTATTTCATACTAGGCACAGTGCCTCCATTATGATCAACTGCAGGGAACCCTGCTATGGTATAAAATAAGGCTTTGAACATCAGCAATGACATGATTATTTTAATTTTAGGCATGTGTGAGGAATCTTATAGCTTTGTTACAGCTATTATTGCCCAGTATTTTATGTTTTGAGGCCATTAACTATGGAGAAACATTGATTTCATGTGTCAGTTTGGAGGACAGCTGCTTATGCTGCTAATGTGAAGCTACCTGCCATAAAACTGATGTGAGGACTTTGAGAACGTGCGAGCTGGCAGCCTTGTCTTGATTAACTCTCCTCAGAGGATCACAGTGTGGATTTAACTGACACTGCGGTCTCTATTGGCGGAATGTTAGTATCCTCTTTTGAGAGAAAGTCGAGCAGAAAAGGAGCAGAGTGGAACCTGAAAACCTATATGAGTCCTCCTGATACTCCTCATCAGGTGATCAGTGTGTCAGTGAGGACATCCTTCCCAGGTGCAATTCAGTAATGTGCCAGAACCCAGCAAAGTGAATCCATGTGCAATTTATTACTGTCACCTACCAACATCTTGGGAGGAGGCTTGAAGTCAATTACGTCTTTTGTTCTTTACGTTGAGTGCTGTATTAAGTGTCTCTGTCAAGCGTGTCAAATTGATACAAGGAAAAGTAGCAGGCAGGCATTTTCCCCCGTTCATATTCTCATATCTCAGTAGTGTTCTTGGTGTGCTTGCAGGCTTGGGAGACACACAAAGAGCAGAATCTGAAAGTTCTGACAGACAAGTGATAATGAGTGGGGGCTGAACAAAGCACTAATCACCAAGTGTTGTACGTCCGAAAAATGTCAGTGAGCTCAGGAACCGGTCTTTGTAAGAAACAATAGAGACAGAATTGGGCACATGTCATAATATTCACTCGTGTAAGTTTTGACACACATGTACCTGTGTGAATTTTGCCTGTCATACCAGATCTGGTTGCTACAAGAACTAACAGAATCTGTCACGGCTCCTGCTGCTGCTGAACTTAGATCTTTGATTTATGTGTTGGAGGTAGAACTGAACTTCTCTCTTTTGTTTTGTTGATACCAAAATAGATTCTCTGTTTTTCCAAAAACAAGAATAATTGTTAAAGTTCTGCACTTCATCACAGTTCAAAAACAGACAAAAAACAAATTCAAATAAATAGATGAATTATCATTGTAACAATTATCGCTATCAACACCTTCCTCCTTTCTCTCCCTGCAGTAGTGTGACCATTACTTACCCAGAGGCCATGCAGGGACACAGAGAGTGAAAATGACGATCGAGGCCACAGCTGTTGACGTGTCGTATTAACTCTGAATGACCATCTCCACTTTCTCCCACTCTGTGTGTGTGTGTGTGTGACCTTTAATAGGGGACCTGGCATCAGACGATGAGTACCTGGAAATCCCATCTATCTCCAGACAGAGAGCTGGGACTTACGAATGCACAGCTGTCAACGAAATTGACACAGATGTCCAGACTGTAGACATCACCGTCAACTGTGAGTCCACTGCTTAGGCTGAATAATTAAAACATTCTGTATTTGAAGAAACAGTGCTGAAATGATCGGCCATTTTATCAATTTGTGTATTGGCAGAAAATTATGATAATCATATAATTATTTATTATTATCATTTATCAAGCAAAAGTGCCAAATCAGGTGGTTTGAAGATATCATGTTGGGCCATGGGAAATATTGTATGTGAATTTTTTTTTTTTTGTCTACCATTTTATAGTGATTAATAAAAAAATAATAATCAAGATATTCATTAAAAATAATTAAAATAATCATTAGTTGTAGCCCTACTAATAACCAAAGTATTAGTAGTGGACATTCAAATGTTTAGCTCAGCTGATTTAAGTTTTACAATGTAAATATTGCAGCTTTAAAAAAAATGTCTTTTCATGGGTTTCCTAGAATCCATTTATTTATTGACCCTGGGTGGAACCATTTTCTTAAAAATAGCTGTTGAAGAGGACCTAGAGAAGACCTTAGTTTAAAGTTTGGCTATTTTATTTTTTTATTTTAATTCAATTGGGCATTTATGTGTTTTTGCATTTACTTTCCTTTTGGAACTATCACTACACTAATTCAAATGTACTCAATGAGAAGTTTAAAGTAATTAGTTTCAGCCACTTTTATGTCACATTCCAGCCAGTGTGATTTTAAATACTGGACACCAGGTTTATATCTAATAATATATAGCAGAGCTAAACCTATTAATCAATTAGTTGATCAACAGAAAAGCAAAAATGAGAACATTACTTAGTTACAACTTCTCAATTATGATGTGCTACTTTTCTTTGGCTAATTTGAGAGAAAATGTATATATGTATTAATAAAAATATGCAGCCCTAATACATACATGGCTCAAAGGCCAGTTTCCAAGGCACACAGAGCCCAGAACAAAATGTGAGAATCTGGGGGCACATGAGCAGTAACTGAAGGCTCGACCAATGCCCACTTTGTGCAGCTACAAATCAATCTCCTGATATCCATGACTTGTGCTGCCTTGTAGTCCTGATCGCAGTGCTCTCATGTGTTGCCACCTGCTTGTAGATGCTCCAGCTGTGTCAGAGGGCAGAGACGTTGGAGTGACTCTGGGCCAAAGAGGAGTGCTGGAGTGTGAGGCTGATGCAGTGCCTGAGGCAGACTTTGAGTGGTATAAAGATGACAGAAGGTAATGGGTTTCACATTTGCATTTTACATAGGCAAATGGAAGAAGCAAGTGTGTGTGTGTGTGTGTGTGTGCATGCTTACTGCCATCACTTTTCAGTTATTGATGGTTATTGATTAGCTGCCAGTCATACAGGCATTAAGCTTACTGAAAATTGGTCCTAATTATTAATGAAATTATTATTATTGCGCTCAGGCCCATAGGTCATTTGGCAAATGACTTGGTTAGTTGCATTCACTGTCTGTCCATGAATTATTTTTCTCTCCCATCTAGGATCTTCAATGGCTTTGATGGCATGGAAATTGTGAATACTGGATCACTGTCGAAGCTGACATTTTTTAACGTGTCTGACGGAGATTACGGCAACTACACTTGTGTTGCCATCAACAAACTCGGTAGCTCAAACACAAGCTTCCTTCTGTATGGTGAGTACAGGAATCTGTTACATTTATAGTACTATACTATAGTATAGTATAGGATAAGGAAAATAAAACTATGTTGTAGGTGTATCTGCTAAGTGTATGTTTCAATAAAAGTAATAATCTGCAACTATTCAAGTTACTCTCCATTCTGCTTCTCCCAGTGTCCCAGTATCAGTGTGATTCAAACTCTATCCATTTCCTGAAAGCTTTTACATGTACTGTTTTTAAACAAAATCCCTATTTCTGACTCAAAATCCTATATTGCACAGAAAGTTATGCATCCATATGCAGGCAACCACAGTTTGTGTAAAGTAAATATACAAAGGTGAAAAATGAAAGATTAGAAGCCACAGTCTGGTTATATGTGATTTTATTATTACACCTACATAGATCTGTGCCTACAGTTTGTTGGGTTCAAATTGTTAATGTATTAAGAGCTGGATACTGTTTTCCATTGAGCATTAGAGTCCTTCTCTGGCTCAGCCGGATCCCTACATAGATGAGATGCATAACAATTATTTACTGATACTACTCTTTGAGACTTTTTATTTTTTGTTGGCTCAAATTCTGCTAATTGAAGAGTAATTTGTGAAGCTCAGAAAAGAAGTATTAACCTTTTTTACAGTTGTTTCTGTAAAAAAAAAGTCTTTGCACCACTTTGCATAAATGAGATGGCAGTTTTAACATGTTGGTTTCATTAGAGGTTATAAACCATGAATCGCTTTGCTGATTCGAGTCATTTCATTCACTTCAGTTCAAAGATTCATAGTCACTATGACTATGTAGTTTGTTCACTTTTGTTCTCAGCTGAGCGATCGCATCACGGTTCATTACACTGTGCATTCAGCGCTGATTCAGACTGTTCAGAAGTACGTTTAGTCTGTTGTTGGTTTAAAATGTTACACTCAGGTCCCCACCAAATTAGGCCTATACAGCACTGTTTATAAGGTTGATAGCTGAGCAGCCAACTATAGAGTGCTGCAGGGATGATGTATCCGGAAATTAGCATCGCCCTGGTTCCCTCGACAAAAAGCCAATGGGATTTTTCCATTGGATTTTGGAGTATTGCAGAAAATAAGCTCTGTGGCAAACACAAGTTTATGATACTTACACATTTTGTTCAGCAAGATAATCTTCACAAATGAACACAACTTTTAGGATTTTTCAAGCGTAAATGCAATCACCAGAAGTAAAAAGCTAACATTAGGCTATAAACCAACTACACCACGGTCGCATGACTTCAGCGTCACCACCACTAAGCTTCCAACTTGTAATTTGATTTCGCGAGCTTACCTCTTCTACAAAAGCCTTTCATAAAGTTTGAGTTAGAATAGTTTGCAAGAGCGCGAGTATAAACACAACAAGGCTGTAAAGGCAGACGAGTGAGTAGATGAGTTTCTGTGTTCGGCGTGATGACGTTTAATGTCCCCGACAACCTCTGTAGTCTCATTTAGCCACTTGTTAGCAACCGCCTTTTTAAAGACACATTGTGTGAGTGGGGTATTTAGTGACGTATTTTATGTCGTAGAACAAAACGTGAAAATCTCTTAAGTTTGTGTTAACACAGACCTTATTTCAGGCATCAAACCAAAAACCCATTCAAAAACCCATTGACTTTGAGACGAGGGAACCGGAAGTGCAAACATGCTAAGTCTTTTCCGGGTTTTAGGACTCATTCCTGCAGCACTCTATTTGCAATAGAGTTATCACATTGTGATTGTTTCTGTTGCTGTATATTAATAAACGTTTTAACAAGGAAGTAGCGTACCACACACAGCAGAGCTGACGAGGTGCTTTCAGTCACCAGTGACTTCCGGGGGGAGCTCCCCTGCTAAAAGCTACCGTCAGTGCCAATAATTATTCAGTATAGTCAGTTAAGCTTGAAGACCGGTTTTAAAGATGTGTTTGTTCATGTACTGAATCCTTTTAGGTCTCACATTTGAGTAAGCAACAAGGTCACTTTTACGTAAAAGTCATTCTTTCAAGGTCTTACCTGTAACATTTCCGTAAAACAACGTGGCAAGTCTACAGCAGTATGAAGTAAAACATGCACAGAGAGTAATTAATTGCATGCTGTGTTCACCTTATTAGGAGTATTACCGTAATAAATGTATTGCTTACTGGTAAACTCTTATGCACACCGAGAAAAAATCTGTTTAATAAACCTGAGAACACTGTGACTGAGCCAGTGTTAAATGGTTGAATTTCTTCTCTTATCAGGTCAGTCTGTAAAGTCTATAGGAATTAGATGAGTATTTAAAAGCCATCAGTGATGCAGCCTTTGAGAGAACAGAAAACCCTCTCCGCTCCCTCCTGCGCACCAGGTGCCAAATATCTCGTTAGCATTGTGGCCCTTTCTGTAAATGTCCTGTCATGTCTGAATGAAGCCGTGAGCAACATTTACATAAAAGACACTTTTAAGACTGATGAAGCCGGCAATGTTATGTATTCCATGTCAGAAAGGGGCTTTTTTGGGCCAGTGGGCATCATGTGACCTGCAATTACAGCTGTGTCCACTACACTACCTCACAGCCTGGTCTTGTTCCTGGGGACTTGCTTCAAACCAAGAATAATCACATATCACCAGACATGTCACTAAAATCAAGAATCTTGCAAATGACCTCTTTATCAACACTGAGTGGTTGTCAGAATTAAAATCTGTAGTGTTTCAGCTTTGAAATGGACTTTTGACACCACCTGTACTTTGATAAATTGCTGTTGGCATTATTATCAGTTTGAACACTTAAGTATGTAACTGTGCAGCCACAATGTAAAAGTCCATTCAGCAGCCTACTTTTCATGCTTTTCACAAGTGTTGTCAATGATGTGTTGCTGTTCTGGTTCCGATATGTTGCTCTGTTCCATTTGTTCCCCTGGTGTAGTGGTAATTGAACCCACTAGCTCAACGCTATTGCAAGGTTAGTATTCTACACCAGCATGCACTTCAACTGTCTTGGATCAAAAGTATTAACTGCATGCTGGCACATGACAAACATTGCCATTTTCACAAACTGGAAGTTGGGCTGCAGTGTCACCGGAGTTATACAGTGTTTGACAAGAAGAGACAAATCATTCTGAGCTCTTTGATCCTGTCAAACTTGTACTGTAATACTTATAATAACTATTTGTTCTCTTCATGAATTGACATGTTAAAGCTGTTGCGTGGCAAGCAGCATCTTTGAAGAAGAGGAATGGCGAAGCAAACCGCCATTGCAGCCCGCCATTGCAGCCCAATTTGCTTACCATGTTTCATCTTTCTCCTTTGCAAACCTAACCGCCTCTCTGTCTGACATGGCTTCGTTTTGATTTTTGCATGCTCTTTTTCCAATGTAAGTATTCATCATCTTTTATTATCCTCGTTTGTGCTTGTGTGATTGTGTGTATTCTTGTATTCCAACACTACATCCTACACAGAAAATAGTGAAAGCAAACACAGAAAGCTGTAGAACACTGAATTTATTTCTTGTATCTGCAAATAATGGTAAACATGATAAACAAACACAAGAGCTGTGGCGAAAGTGCAGAGATAAACACCTCACCCATCTTGTCATTTAAGATGTCCTTGTGACTGGTGGTTGCAGTATCTTGTAAGCAAACTCACTCCATTAACACAATTGTATTAATGGATTTGATTTTGACTACGATTGAACATCATTATTCTAATTAGCCACATGCAGGATTAGGGCTAATCCACTGTGGCAGAGTAATTGGATAGATGCCCCAAAGGAAACTGGTGAACTTATGGAAATCCAGAGGAAATGAGTAGTCATTGTGTTACACACTTCAAAGTAAAAAGTTAAAATTTGTTCTCAATCCTCATACATAGATGTCACTTGCCTCATCCCTGAAAAGAGCATGCTGAAAATATTACGTCTTTTAGTTTTTGCATCATAAAACTGTATTGTATTTTAGCAATAGATTCCTGGGAATTTCATAAAACTGTGCAAACACTGTAACACTTAGTATAGTTTACTAGGGCTTGCATTTTTGTTGAATCTAAGGAAAATAAGATAAAGCATGTGTCTCCATTATGTATTTTAATGTATTGAGGTTGTAGCCTGTTGAGTAAGAATCAGGTGAACCAGTTTTATTAGATAAATTAAACTAGAAAGATTGATTTTAACTACATTAGATCATTTCTGGCTCCTCATTCAAGAACTTTCTTCAGCGATTTTCAGTTGGTAGAAATAGGAAAAATATATACTTCCAAAACGTGTGCTATCACACTGTACACTGTATATACTACACAGATTTTACACAATATGTACTTCATTTATTATTTTATACTGTAGTCAGTCCTGAACAAAGCAAACCTGGAAGTCAAAGCATAATTTTAACAAAATCCTGCAGGTTTTTAGAGTTCTCAGTACTAGGAATGCCTTCTCTAAGCAACAGACACTGAGCCATGTTTAGTTTTAATCCCTTTAAACCTTAGTGTAGCATTTGATGTTGCAGACCATGTCATTTTGATCATCACACTCAAAAACGGGTGCTATCTGCAGCACTAAATGTTCACCTTCTGTCTCACTAAGGGAAGCTTGTACTCTATGTATCATTGTCATTTTATGTGGTGTTTATTTATAGTTTCCAACAAAGATTGCTTCCTGGCTCTGGTTTCCTGCTTCCATCTGCCGTTATCATCCAAAAAAAATTACACATGATCCATATTCAGCCATGTCTGCTTGAGAAAACAAGTTTTCACAACATGATGCTTGTCAATTATATTCTGACTGTATAAGACATGTCTTTACTTTAACAAGAATGTTACAAAACCATAAGGTTGATTAACTTACGACTTATGTAACTAAAAAAAACTATTTTACTGATACAGGCAGATTTGGTTGCATATGCTCAGCAAAGCTAATAATGATATCAACAATATATATTAGGGACATAGACTGAAAGCAAAGAAGGACCTAGGATAGAACCTTGAGGTACTCCATACCACTGAGTCTAGTCTCTATTTGGCATCGGCATTGGTTTAAGTTAATTCATTAACTTCATCCAACAAACAATTTAAATGTTTTATTACTGTGTCCTCTGGATGTTCTCATCCCAACACTGTCTCCTCGAAATTACATAGTACTACTGATTTGTTCTAGCAATTTGTGAGAAAACATAATAGCCATATTATGCCACTGAACATAATAATTATGTTCAGTGGCAATGTTTATTCCACGGAAGGAAGTGCTACATTTTTGTTGGGGTCGGAGGTGGATGGTGGGCATATAAAGTTCAGGTTCAGGATTTTGACACTAGAGACTGGGGTTCACATGCTGAGTCCCACGTGTGGTTAGGTTGGGACAATAAAAGCACTTTGCTTACAGTTAGGGAAACATCATGGTTTTGGTTATTGTTTATAGTTAGCTTGTCCTGTCTCGTGGTTCAAGTCACTGTTGACTTTTTCAGTATTTAACTAAGACCACAGTCTTTTCCTAACCTTAGCCAAGTGCTGTCAGTGCATAAACATAACCATAAAAAACATGAATCATGCTTTAGTTGCAATGAGCAGATACATATATTGCAAATGGAATATGTTGCCAGTGAGCCTTTAACAATTTCAACATTTTCATCATTCATTAACATTAACACACATTATCAAATTCCACCAGCTTAGCTGTGTGCTCATTAAAGTGAATTGAATTTTGAAGATACATTTTGTATGAACATTTTGCAACTTGGCAGATATGTTCATTAAACATGTTTCCCATTTATGTTAATAAAAACAAGTAATCCAGGCCTCATTATGTTTCCCTCAAAATGTATTTGCTGTTGCAAATTTGTTGTATGTAAATCTAATGTCTAGGAGACAGGGTTACTCCATCCACAGATTCAGTAACAGTTTAGAGTCATAGGGTCATACACTATACTAGTGCTAACATATTCTGTCATATAAACTCCATGTTGATGCTATGTGACTAATAAAACCTTGTAATCCATACCTCCTAATCCCCAGTAATTCTAAACAAAGAGTAATCAGTGTGATAACTGTAATTACTAATTATGTACACTGGTTTGCATGTAGAAACTGTAATCACAAAGTCACACATTTAGTGTCATGCTGGATGAATATTAAGCCACTAAATTGTTACCAGCAGATAGGAAGTTAATCAAATAATTTACGTACCTCCAGTAGTGCTAACACAAAGGTAAACCAATCCTCGTTGGTGAAACTTACCCAGGTGTTTCTTTTTCTCCTTCTCAGGACCGAGAGCAGTTCAGGATGGCAGCGGCGGCGCAATGGGAGTGCACTCACACACCTGTCTCCTCTTCATAGTGTTCCTGCCGCTCCTGCTCAGATTTTGAAGAGGAATGGATTTGAACACAAGTATTTTGTGTGTGTGTGTGTGTGTGTGTGTGTGTGTGTGTGTGTGTGTGTGTGTGTGTGTGTGTGCGCGCGTTTATGTGTGTGTGTGTGTGTGATTTTTTTTTTCAACCAGATCCATAAACTGATGCACAGTGAGTGCATGACGTATCCTGCTAATGATGTTGACCCACTAAATAACTACATAACAAAAGTTTCTGTTGTTTTTTTAGATTTCAAGGATGTAACAAATGTTTCACATTTTAATTGAATTATGTTGGATATTTTTCTCTCTAAATTATATTATTCTGGATTGTCTCTTTTTATGTATATGTCTCGGAAAAAAATAATTTTTTAAATGTGGTGTCTCTATATTCAAATGGATTTGTCTTAATTTTAACCGCATTGCATATTCATCTCAACTCCAGGAAAAAGGCAAATTTACAGCAAGTATGAGAGGTGAATGTTAAAAACCTCAAAGTCAAACCGAGACAGTGAAGCAGAAAGAATTTAGGTTACCCTGAGGCTGAAAGCCTGGTATTATCATATTTTAATGTATAATAATTATCATTCAGTCTGGTTGTTGAAAGCAGAATTGTTTTTGACCTCCAAGTATTTTTGTTCTCAGCATTATAGTGATATACTTGCAATTGTGTTAGGCTAATCTTTTCATTTAATTTTTTCAATTATGTTTAATTTTAAATATTTTTGAGAAGGGAAAATATGAAAGTTGTAATTATTTAGGACAAATATCCTAGTTTTATGTCTTTGTTGTCTTTTTTTTTCCCAGTACAATTGTACACAAAAATGGTGTCAAGAATAATTATGTTATAATTAAGTAGTTGAAAATGGAGAGAGAGTATAGTCCACTTGAGTGGAGTCGACGTGTGACTTAAGTAATGCAAATTTATTAATGCTGTTGCTACTTGTGTGTGAACATGCCATTCCTACACAATGCAGTTATTTGAGAAAATGTTCCCATTCATGTTCCAAACCAGCACTGGAGGGTTAGAGACCGCTCAGTAAAATCATGTTCATAGAAAATAAACACTTTTTGCATGTATTTAGACACCAGTAACCCAAAGACTAGCAGTTTATACAGCACCATACTTCATAGGATTTCTGTTTTCTAGTCTCAACAACACCAAACAAAACACATTTACATTATTTCCATAGTATTGTCTTTTCACAAACACGAGGGTAAACGTGTTATAATATTGGTTTAACATGGGAGTCATTTGGAAAAAAATAATCTAAAATCATAGATACCTTTAAACCAAAATGTACAGTATGTGGTTTATGACTGTGAAATGCTCATCTGAACCTGACATTTCCAGCTTTTATTGAAAAGAAAAGAAAGGCAGGCTCGCTGTACAGTATGTGAGCCAATTCCAATAACCGAGATTGATCAGATGTCCGAGCAGACAGGCTACAGCTGCTCTTGTCACTTGATATAAAGCTTGCATTACCAGAAAAGACAGGAGATGTGAGAAAACAAGAAAATCTCTGTGTTTTATTATGGAAAAAAAGATGAACGCAGACAGAGTACCACTGGTGTTTTGAGAGGCAGCAAACAAACAACAGACCTCCGTTACCTTCATTTATTGTGAGTGTGAGGACTTTATGCAACAATCAGAAACCTCTCACAACAAGGCAGCAACAACTAAAGCCAGTAATTTATCTTTTTCACATCTCTTGCGTTGGCAAACAATTCACACCGACTGCCAGACCACACTCAGGTTCCCCCCAGCAGTGGAAGAGAGCTGAGTGACAACAACAAAAAAGTAAGATTTGATGTTAGGCTCCTGGTTTTGTAATGTGGGCAGGGAATTTTTTAGACACAATGCCTCTCGCAAAATGCATCAGTGTTTGTGTTTGTAGACATACAAACACAACCATCTATTGACTGTTGGTTTCTATGAGAGCTGCACTCCACATCAGCGGATTGTGTGCAGCACTGAAGGATTTGTAGGATTCCACACAACATCAAAGATGAACAGTGAATTAAAACAAATTAGTGTGTGTGCCTGTTTAATGGTGGGGCAATGATGCGCCTCTTATGAACCCACAGCTCTGATTGAGTGTGTTCTCACATATGGTTATTTTTAAATGAATGCGAGCTCAGTCAACACTGAGCAGGCCTAACAGGAGCCGAGCGAGCCAGAGCCAATGATCTCTGCTCTGTTCATGTTCATGTTTTCCTCTCCGAAAAGAAAATTCTGATCTTTTTCCCTGGCTTGCCTCTCTGGTGAGGTCCTAGTCCATCACCCATGTGCACCTCAATTTTTCCTTTTGATCTCACCCCCTTTACAGCTCTTGGGGATAACAAGGTTTGTGCTCCTTGATGTGAAAAAAGAGCCAATATCCAAATTAAAACGGCATGAAACAGATAGGGCCATTATTGAAATGGATCAGGGTAATCATCAGCTGAATCTGACAGGCTAATCATGGTTTGTTTTTACACACAAGACAAAGAGAGAGAGAGAGAAAGAGACAGACACTGCAGACTATTATTCATCTCCAGCGCAGTGATGTTTGGAAATGACATGGTAATTATTCCATCCTGGCTTGAAGGATGGCACCACTGATCTCACGTCTATTTTGCACAGTCATTTTGCCACAAGATTAACCACATTTAAGATGAACTGAAGTCAGATCACCTCCCAAGGAGGTCTGTGCTGGGATCCCTTCAGAAGGGTTTGTGTGAAGTGGTTGCTGTCAATATGCACAAACAATCACACTCATCGCTTTGAGTTCATTTGAGCGGTTGAAAAGGAGCCGAATGTGAACGCAACTTGCTTAATAGTTTGTCTGGAAATCAGTTAACAAAAAACACACACCTCGCTTCTTCTTTCTCTCACACACAAACACATACACACACACACATGCCACAGATTCTACTGAAGTAATACAGTTTATTGTATATTTCTGCCTACATTTCTTTTGTAGAACAGCCAAGCACACATTGTAAAAACTGGGTCATTTATTTTACTTTTTTACTACCTCTGAGCAGTTGTTCAGCAATTTGCCCAATTATTTAACAGCACGGCAATTACCACCTTAAAGTAATATTGAGATCTGGTCATGGACAGGCATTCGTGTGCGTTGTAATTACAATGTAAGCAAGGCTCACTGACAGGAACCCTTGCTACGCCACACGGCTGCATGGTCACTATTGTTTCTCCAGGAGTATCACAGCACTGCACAGGTTTCTGAAAGGACAGTGCAGACAGCTGAATGTTTGCAGTTTATTTTCTTTGTCTTTAATAATTGTGATGTTTTTTTAAGTCATATCAAATACAGTACATTTCTCGAGCCAAGCACACTATTACTGAGGACACACCCATGTCAGTGCTTACCTTTTGAGTATAGACAGATCTGTACAAACCAAGGGCTGCTGTCAAAATATAACAGGTATCTCTAGATGAAATGAAAATGAACACTTTTTCTCACACCTAACCAGAGGTAATGAGGTGGTTGTATAGCTGACTTCACCTAATAATAGCAATGTCATATGGTCACTATGGCAGCGATTCAGAGTTGAGGCTGCACTGAGTGTTCCAGACTTCAAACCAAAATTGTGCAAATTAATATTTTGACTTTAGATGCATCATTAAGAGGAACCCTGCTAATTGTCAATATCAGACAAGCTTATTTTGTATTAACTCTGATGAGATATGTGGTCACAGACAAAATGTTGCAAACTGTGAAGCACTGAGCTGAAGAAGCAACCTAGAGGCAAAGAGCGATCTAATCTGTGATCTGAGGATGTGTTACTCTGCCTCTTCAGTGAAAACAGTCAGCACCTGTCAGATTTCTGCTGGAAATCCTGCTGGATCATATTCCTAAAGTTTTGGCCTTGGTCTGAGCCCCATGCAGCTAACAGAAAAGTCTCATCTTCATTTCCTTGTTCTTAAATCCCCGCTGTTCCAAACGTGTAACAAGAGAAGGCATGTGGAGAAAACCTATGCAGGCTGCTTTTTTAAAGGCTTAATTTGGATTGTTTTTTGACCGGAGGCCTTTTGTATTACTTAGCACCAGTGTTCTCAATGCATTATTGGCACTGGTTGCCTCAAGGTTAGACATGCTGGCTTGCAGAGCAGTTAAATAAACACAATCTCATTACATTTAGTGAGACAGTGTGATGTTTTGTTTTGCACAACGCAGCTATTTGCCATGTTATGGCTCATTTAGTTGAGAAAACTCTAATAAGCTCTCAGTTGGCCCTCATATTGTCCTGTTGTTAACTGGACTCATCTTCCATTGTAAAGATGAAGGGGATATACGTCTCACCAGTGTGATGATTGCAGCTCTTTGCTAAATACAGTAGCAACCTGTTTATGCCACCAGTCTCTTCAGCAGTTAAATAAAGTTAAAAATTGCACATTGATTGTTTCTACCTATGCTGTACAATTCCAACAGCTGCATATAACATGCATCACGGTCAGGCAAACTGAACACAGCAGGAGTTGATATACCTATTTCAATGGGAAATAAGCAACTTGAAAAGAATTCATCATCTTTTAGACAAACAGTAGGCAGTCGTGCTTCAGTTTCGTTCTGCATGCCATTAAAAAAGTCAGCCTCTGTGCTGTCTTATTAGAGCAAATGCAAATGCTCCCAACTCCCACCAAGCATGACTTTTAAAAAGGATATGCAAGACACACTGCAAGTCCCATTCAAGCCAAACTTATAATGATAAAACCTAGGATCCTGGGGAGAGGATCTTGGAAATACATGAGAAAAATATTTCTGATCCACCCCCAAAGTTCAGCTAGGAAGCTCCACTGAGAAGGCCTGAATACACATAACTTTTCCTCTTTCTGTCTGACTCCAGTCAGCCAATTCTGAATCACAGCCCATGAAGGCTTATATTTTGGCAGTAGCGCTGCATATTTATGTTGATATGACCAATTCCATTGTCTGTTTGAAGACTGCGTAAGGATTGCAGGACTCATTCTCTCTCTCAACCCAAGCAAACATGGGCCCAGTTGGAACATGGGCTGAGTTGGGGGGAAAAAAAGCTATGGATATATTTCTTTTCTTTGTTTCCATATGTACAAGGCAAGAGAGCAGTCTTTGAAGAAAATTTGATACCATTTAAGAAAAATGACTGAGCTTGTATTGCACCTGCCAGATATTACTATTAATTTTAGGTGTTTTGTGACATTTGTGTGATTTGCATCTGAGTCTGGAAGAGATCATTTCTGGATGTGAACTTTGGTTAGACATGAGAAATCAAACCTTTGTCTCAGCTGCCAGGGGATTATCATAGCAGACGCATGAAGTAGTCTCATGATCTGTTGGGATTTATTTGGATGATTCACATGAATAAAATTCTTCCCTTTGCCTGGCTACAAGTTCACAGGGCTCTCTTCTGATTGGATTGTTCCCAAGTGGAGGGGGACATCCTGCTATTTGAGTCCCTGCACTGTAAAGGATTGTTGGTTCATATGTATTTTCTTGATGCAAAGTGTGTGCTCATATTTAAGACTGACAATAATAAAATGTTGTATCTTAAGATTGTGTGGTGTTTATTGGTGCTTTTGCAGGTTTTATTCACGTTGAATGTACATATTAACAAGTCATCATCTTTTTCTATACTGCACTGCCAACAAACTTTTCCAAGGTGCACAAACAGAAGAGTTGCCTCCAGTGGCACCTATCCAGAAACAAGACAAACCTATTGATTTTTTGATCCCACAGAAGTTCTGACCTTGGACTGAGCTCATTGCGGTCTGTCCGCTACATTACTAACAACCGCTAACTGCAGTTCTCTAAATGACACCAGTGTGTCTTCAAGCCTGAACACAGTGTATTTTAAGGGTTCTGGTACATCAATTATGTAGAACCACAGCAGGAGGTCTGCCATAATTCTCTGAATCTGTTTCTCTTCTTCCACCATGAATGTTAATTGCATACTGTAGCTGCATGCAAATGCGATTTCCTATTCTCATTCATTTGCTGTATAGATGATACATGTAACAATAATCTGGAGGTTTCCACTGTGAGTTGTCACTGGCAGTGATGCTTGTGACCTAGAGCAATGCTCTACTGTGCGATAAATAATGTAAAGCATCTCCATGATAAGTAGGCTACAGTATTTCAGGTATTGTGCTTTTTATTGTATTTTTTAAGTGGTGACAGAGAAATGGCTTTGCAGTTAGTACCCCACTGCTCTACTTCAGCCTCAACAGATATTTAATTCATGCAAACATCTGCTCTCTGCAGATGAGAGTTGCTCCGTACACCAGAGACAGAATACTGTGGCGCTGTTGGAGAGATAAAATATTTTTCTTTGCCTTATGTTAAAGGCCAGTCTCCCTAAAATCATAGCTAACACAGACACGCACAATTTCAGGCCATCCCAGGTTATGGGCTTAATTGCATTTTTGAGGCTGTATTGTTCTATTACAGTTTGTCACTTAAGATCAATGAAACTGACGAAGCATTGAAGGGAGACAGTTGAGCAGAAAACATTGAAACCAGCATAACCATCTGCTTAGAATTTGCAATGTATTATATATGTATATGTACTTATAATACATCCATGGATCAAAGGAGAAAGGCTTCTTCTTCTGTGTAGTTTAACAGTGGTTGGTACCCATTAATGTTGCATTACCACCATCTAATGGAAAGCACTTGGTCTGCCCTGCATTTATACATTTTGTGTGATGCACGTGGTACAACGGTTCACAAAGACATTTCCATTTAAAATGCTAAGTTGACGATTCGCAAATGAATTCAAGGATTGTGAATGTTATTAAGCCATGCAAATGGGGATGTGACCATGTATTGGTACAAATGTTTGTGCTTCTTGACAAATGATGATATACAAGTTGTAAATTAGAGGCATTTATTGACGAATGTTGACGCATGTTTTCAAGTCAGTTTACATTTATTCAAATGATGGGTTACGGATACAAATCCCTCTGCATTTATTTGTGCCTTGTGTTTTACGAGACACGAGTCACGTGACATTTTACGAGTCGCGTGCTCCCTGCATTTGTGGATTTTTGTGAAACAGCACGGTACAACAGTCTCAAAAGAATCCACACAAATAGGTGGAAAAAATGTTAAGTTCACGTACAAGTGATGATATACGAGTGGTAAATTAGAGGCACAGATACAAATCACTCTGCATTTACTTGTGAAGTCTCAGTCCTCCTCCAGGTGCACTTTGTCAGGAGTAAAAATGTACTTAAATCATTTAGAGGGAACAAATAAGACAAGTATACAGCCATAATCTACAGCCACGCTAGCGGCTCTGTGAGGCCGTGTTAGATACATCGGCATGCTAACATGCTCACAGTGACATTGCTAACATGCTGATGTTTGTTTACCATGTGTGAATATGTGCACCAAATTTCATGGCAATCCATCTATGGCACTCAAAGCTACAAATGTGAGCCTCATGGTGGCGCTAGAGAAAAAGTTAGGGAATTACCAACGCCATTATGATTCATCCTCTGGGAACCATGAATGTCTAGAAAATGTCATGGCAATCCATCCAATAGTTGTTGAGATATTTTAGTCTGGACCAAAGTGGTGAACCGACCTACCGACAGACTGACTAACATTGCCATCTCCAGAGCCATGCCGCTAGCATGCTTAAAAACAGCAAGGTTTTATCAAACCACTGTCTGGACTGAACTAAAGTCACGTCTTATCTGTTCAAAACTGATATATGCTGTAAAAACAACTTCCCCAAGAGTACCTTCCTCAGTTTTGACATCTTAAGATATTTTTCTTCCATTCTGAAACTTTTCTGGGTACATTCTGATTCTCACTCTCTGAACTCTGGATATCCAGGGTCATCTGTGTGTGAAAAGGCACTCTGCAAGGAACTTGTGTGCTAGCCAGAGGACGTCTTGGTTAGGTGGCTGATCTCAAGCTTAAGAAAACCCTTTTTCTTTATTTTTCCGTCCATGTTTCTGTTGTTAAAGTTTCCCATGACTTGTTTGTTTTACTGCCCTCATGATGTTTTTAGTTACAGATATTTTACATAGCCATAGGACTTTTGAATGTCTCGATCCTCCTGAGGCCCAACAGAGAACACACCTCTTTTACATGAGTCTTTTGGGGAAATGATAATAAAAAAAGAAAACCAAAAATCAATACCTACTGGTTGTGCTCCATTGGATGCTCATGAGTGTGGCCATAGGGATTTGTTTTTATCCCACAGAAATCTTTATGCTCAATTACCAGTCCACTCATAAGGATTTTATTACTTTTATTGAATTCTATTGGTCACCAGTCATGGAAAGATTGACCTAATTGATTGGTCTCTGCACAGTTGGTGGTGCTCTAGACCAAAGCCTGAGGCTGTGGGTCTGTTTGTTGAGGCATTCTGTTGAGACATGGAGAAATATGAGCAATGATAAATATTTCTCTGTGTGGTTTCTTGACCTTGCTGCTGATCACATCATGATTCAATTCAATCTTTTTTTTTATATAGTGCCAAATCACATCAGTGGAATTACAAAGGAAGCACCAACAGGAATCCAATATTCTGTATATATCACCACCAACATTTTAGTTTATGGCAGTGTCAGTTGGCTGGTCCGCCACTTTGAATATATAATAATAAGAATATTAGATTGATTGCTATGTAATTTGGTTCACTAACAGGTTGATATTAACTGTTGGATGGATTGCCATGAAATTCCATGTCTCCCTCAGGATGAAATGTAATAACTTCAGAGATTCTCTGACTTTTCATCTAGGTCAAAATTTAGGTTTTCCAAAGCTTTGGGTTTTTACAACTAACTACTTGCACAACATTGCCATCAGCCTCCGCTGTACTTTGTGCTTGGCGCTGATTAGCAAATGACTGGGAGATACTATTAATGAATAATAGGTAATTAATTAGTTCATAAGTATCAGTGAATCGGAATAACAACCACTTTCTTCATAAATTGTTCCTGATTAGCTCTGAACTAGTAGCCACTCATTGATTACTAATTACTTAATAATGAGTTACTCTCTGTGCACCCCCAAGTAAAGTGGTACATCATACTGAGTAGCTACACTGTAGTCCTTCATTACTTCATGATTATCTGACCGTTACTTTATGGAAGTTTTGATTGGACTTACAACTATTTAACTATTAAAGGCTATTAAAGGATATTCAACTCATTAACGATTCATTAATTATCAGGTTGTTCCTGATTCATTCCTCTTTTGTTCCTTAGTAAGTACTCACATTTTTGTGTACCATATTGTAAAGTGTTACCTGTTTTTTGTTGAGTGATGCTAAAGGAATCATCATGGGGTCAACCATCCTGGAAGCATCAAAGTGATCAGCAAATTTAATGGAATCTTTGATATTAAATTCTTAGACGTCCTAAAGTTACGTGGGACTAAAGAGTTGATGTGCCCAGTAAATCTCATGGCAATCTGCCCATTCGATTTTAATATCTCTTGTGTACAAGTTTGGCTTGCTGTGCTACAGGAAAGGTCACCAACAATACTAGGAATCATCCAGAGGAGACCACAAATATCCACACCAAATTTCATGGCAATCTATTCAGTTGTTGTTGAGAAATGGCTACCCTGTCTCTTATTGAACATATCTGCAAAAGTCCACTGCCAATGTATTTGTTTTAATAACCACTCCCACTAAAACCCTTGGTTAAAGGGAAACTCCAGTATTTTTGTTTAACCAGAAACAGAAAGTCTCACTCTGAAATCTTGCGAGAAGTTGAGTTGTTGCAGGAAGACAAAAGGATCTTACTCTTTAACAAAACGGTCTGTTTCTGTAGGGATCCTTTCCATAATGTTGTCAGACACTCTGAATAACAGTCTGAGCCTGTCAGTGGCAAAAATAAGCACTTGTAGTGGACAGACTTTTCACGGGCACAATTGCAGCCATTGCAGCCCGTTCATGGATGCCGGCGGAGGCGATCTACTGCACCAATTCCAAAACTAACAACTTAGGTAAGTATTAGTCATTTAGACCCCAACATTTGTAAAAATAGGGCCCAGGTTTAAAAATACCAGAGTTTCCCTTTAAGGTTAGAGTAAGATCATGGTCTTTGTTAGCTGTTAAAAGGTCTTGCTGACTTGAAGCATTAAATAGGACATGGTGACTTTTTCCACCACCATCTTTCCCTACACCAAGTGTTATAGTAGCCTGAACCTAAACTGAACCTTGAGCAGGATGCTGGACGTGAACTCCAATCGCTAGATTGACAAAAGAAATCTGCTAGTAAAGGCAAAGTAAAGGCACCAATTACGTTTGCTCCAAAATGTATTTGGCAAACCAAATTAGTAGTATATGAATATATTTCACTGGATATGGACAGGCCAGCATTCATTACTATGCTTAGATACCTACAGTGATGGAACAACCAGGCTCATCCTGTCAGCAGATATACTGTAAATTCTAATTGTCAGACAGTAGGTACAGTATTTCTGCTGCAGAGCGCCCACCTAGAGGCCCATGATGGACATTTAAGCACTGGAGAAAAGTCTCGCCGTCTACCTTCTAACTCCCAGTTGGAGCCATCTCTTCTCTCACACTCTCCCCACTATATTTCAACCTAATTAATGTCAGAATGGAGTAAAAACAATTAAGCATCTTGTCTCCAAAAGTTGTTGATTTCTCTTTCCACTCTCCTCATTTCCTCTCTCATCAAGGCAAGCAGAAACTCTTAATGGCTGGTAAACATCTTTTGATTGTCTGATTGTCTCACAGGATGGCGAGTGTACTGTAGCTGAGCGGAGAGGAGAAAAACGGAGGAGGAATAGTGAGAATAACATCTGTGCTGAAAGGAAGCAGACTGCAGCTTCCTCCAAATTCAGATGAAACAGCGTTTTCCAGATTCACAATTAGATGTTGTTACACTTCCACGTTTCACTCACTGAGAAAGAACTACTTATTGTGTAGTCAAGCACCACTGATGATAAGGCATCTGCCATGAGTTGAACCTACAGTCCTCAAAATCCTAAAAAGTGAAATGGAGTAAAAGACTGGATGAACCATGTTAACTTGGTCAAATTACAAAAATAAGATATCTAGGTGTTATTTTGACTGTACACCTCAGTTTTACACTTTCACATCTGTTATTAAAAAGCATGATTTCACACACTTCTCTTTTTTAATTAAAGGAGTATTTAGCATGTGATAAGCTTTTACTGTCTGAAGGAATATAAAAGAATTGTCTCCTTTGGTCTTTCTTAAGGGGAGGTTCTTTTTTTGTGAAGTGATCTGCATTTTTACATCTGTGAACGTTTGATATCACTAATTTTCCAGAGAAACTGTGGGTGGATAATTAAGAAGGCATAATTAATGTCACAGATTAGTCTACATGACACCTTCTACAGAAATTGAAATTACTAGTAAGTGAGTCGTAGCAGTCTGAAACAAGTTTTTTTTAAGTGGGAATTAGAACTCATAAAGAGATAACATGATTGTAAGAGAATAACTGCTGCCTGTGAGAGCTTTTAGCAACTTCATAATTTATTAAAAGAACATTGCTGCTGCAGGCTGTATATAACTCAAGTTGATACATATACTTATTGTTCTTTTATATTTACAAAGAGATGAATGTATGCTCTATCATCACAGCATTGCTGTTTTTGGTGTCGGAACAGAAAAGGCTGCAGTGAGGAATATATTGTGTTCACACTGCAAGCCTTCACACACATACAGTACACACTGCTTTTTACTCCTTATATTATCTGTATTACATAACAACATGGGAAACATTTGACTGGTACTGTATATGACACGACGTGACATAAAATTGCAAAATAAATAAAGAATGAACAAAAGATAACTCTGGACTTTCCACTAGAACAATTTTGTGAATTTCTAACACTAAAATTCATTTTAAAATTGGGGTGAATACTCTTTGTATGTTTTTTGTTTACATGCAGCTTCTTACTTAAGGTTTAACTATACCCTTAGCTAGAAGCCTCTCTCCCGGGAAATTTGTAAAATGCAACGAATGAGGGAACAACAACTGTAGGTTTAAGTGTGCAGTACCTCTTTAAAAATTTGGATCACACAGTACTTGTTTGCAAAATTATGCACAGCACCTCTTCTGGATTTCTTTTGTTGCATCTTTAAAAATACACCTCTACCAAAACTACTAAAACAAGAACCAAATAAAAACTAAACCACCAAAGCCCTGCTAAAACTATACTTAAGGACATGGGTGGTCCTTGATATAATTGATGCATCTTCTTATTTATGAATACTGTACCTCTTTTTGATTTTATTATCGTTGTCCTCTTTGAAAATACCAGATCTGCAGAGCTGCTGTGGCACTAAAACATTGATCACTGTCTCGGTGAAGGATTTAATCCATTTAAAGTTCCAAAATAGAGAAACATGGCATGAAGGTTAAGGTTACATGCTTTAACTTTATACTAAATATGTGATTGAAACCAAAACATTTAAGATTTCACTGATAGGGCAACTTAAAAATGTAATTACTCATTATTCATTACTTATTTAAAACGTGACACATTACTGATCAACAAAAGTAATTCATTACATTACTTGTCACATTACTTTCTCTTAAGCTGGGCGGACACTGTACTTTAATATTAATCTTGTACTTTGAGTTAACTCACGCTACATGATATAATTACCCTTTCTGAATGAACAAAACATCCAAATTTCCTGCTTACACTGTATGGTTCGATCTACCGGTCATGACAAGGGTGCTCATACTGAACGTGAACACAGAACCCTCAATCTGTTTTGTTGGCTGACAATTTCAGTAAAGATTTATTCAAACAAGATGTCCTCAAAAATGTTCAAATGAAAGAGAAAGACAGTGTTACTTTGTGTAATTCTACTTTGAATGCAAAGCAAAAGGAAATAAGAAGAATATGGACCTGCAGATGGATGGAAACAGTTAGCCACAACATGTAAAATACAACTCCAATAATATTAAAACAAGCTCACTACAGTTTGTAACAGATCCTTTGACCTTGTGGAAAATCATATTTCTGAATATAACTGCCAGACAGGCAAAAATAATTTGTGACCTGCCAGAAATCCATCCAATCTTTCAACAGCCAGATCTATGATCAGTCAGGCAATTAATCAGGCGTTTCATCGCCCCTGATACTGAACCATACAACAATTAGTTGGGGACGACCAATTTGTGGTTAAAATCTGGCTTAACCCAAACAGTTTCAGCATGCCATTACTCAGCCCAGTTCAGTCAAAGGTACCTATAATTATAAAGCCGGTAGAACCACACCCCGCATTCTGAAATTCAACAGATAAAATGAGACATTGTGGTTTAACAAGAAGTGAGCATCGACAGCTAGCTTAGCCCCAGTGACTGCGCACACAGCTCTCCAGAAGTCCTGTCCTCACAGTGAAGAAGTGGGGTTCACACACCCTTCAACAAAATCAGGTGATTCCTGAATGCAGGCTTGTAAGAAGATAAAACATGTAGACAACACAACTTTGGACATAAGACCTGGTCACACCAGCATTTAAGATGGCAAAACTTTTGCAGCAAAATCAATTCATTTCACTGGAATTGCAGCGATCACAGGATTCGCTCGTGAGGGCAAAGGAAATCCACACAAACTTTTCATGTCCAGTTCAACTTTGGTGAACTTTGACCTGCGGATTTGATGCTGTTGACCAGTAGAAAGCTGTCTTGACAATGCTGACCTTTGAGAGTCATTAATGGAGGAAGCTATCGTAGCCTGTCTATGATGAATATGAACTCTACAACACAGACATGGTTTACACACAGTTATGATGAGAAAGGATGAATAAGGAAGAACAAATACTTCCTTTGAATAAACCGTGTGAACTCATTGCCCCGTTGGTGACATTGTGAAGGTGAAAGCTTATTTCCCTCTTCAATTAAACTCTTTATTGAATATAATTATGTGCAATCCAGAGAAGAAAAGGTCAGACAGGAGTAAACTATAGTACAGAGAGAGAAATAATCTTGGGGAGCTATGACTGACTAGTGTTAGCATTTCCCAGCTGGCTAGTGTGTCAGCACTGGCACCGGTGTTTAGCTCTCCAGCTCCAGTAGTTCACTCTCTCATGAACTACTAATCACTACATCGCCAAGCCTCTAGAACAAAATATTCCACGAAGACGCACAATTTCATTTCACAGTGCCACTTTCTGGTGTGACCAGGCCTTTACACTATTTAATTTCAAGCATATTTCTCCTCTATCGATGAATGCTAGCTGCCTCAAGCCCTGCACCGCAAGCTAACAGGTCCCGGAACAGGTCTATCTCCTGAACGCACTGAGACGAAACTGATCAATCCTCCGATCCAGCTCCTTGTAAGACAGCAAATAAACCAATCCCCAAAATGTCCAAGTACCGGAGAGTTACTAGTAACTATAGTATAATTATTGAATGTCAAATTGTAATCCTTAATATATTATGGGATCCCTTAAAGCTGGGGTAGGCAAAATCTGTGCAACCTATGCAAAACCTTCCGCCTCTCTCTCTGCTGCCTCGTATCACTTCACTAAGCCCCTCCCACCAAACCCACAACTTCGACCGGCAGCAGAAGGAGTCGGTTCCCCTGTGAAACCTTATCTCTTGTAGTGCTCACTCTGCACGCCATGAGCCTCACCGAGACTGCGGTCCCTCCCGCCGCGACTTGTCGTCTCAAAGACGCCCCTCCACATTTGTCATCATGCCTCTTTGTCAACATGCCTCGTCGTTACGAGCGCCATGGCATTGAACGTAATGAGCCTGTAGCTCCGTGTGGAGCCGGGACGTGTTGTTTTGTACTATACACCGCTGTAGGCAAAGGAGGTGTTGGGAATTTATCACAAGTTTCAGGATTTTCTGCCATTGAATCAGGCTTTCACCATCTGAAGGGACGTGCACGCGCGTCTGCATTTGTAGCACAGCCAATACGAACGCACCGTCTCTCTGAAATAACCTGTGATTGGCCATAGTCTCCCGTCATGGGCTAGATTTTCTGAAGCCTGAAAACAGAGCCAAGAGGAGGGGCTGAAGTAGAGGTCTGCTCTCAGACCACTTGAATTACAATACGAACACCTTTATTTGCAGTGTTGTGGCCAAATTAGCCTGCTGAGCACAGAGACACAGAGAGTCACTTTCATCTAACATAAGGAAGGAGTCTCTGTCTGTCTGTCTGTCTGTATGTCTGTCTTTCGATTATCTCGACAACCATTCATCCGATCGACTCCACACTTGGCGGGTGTATTGCTGAGGACCCAAGGGGGTGCAGTGTCGAGTGTGAAGTCAATCAGATGAGCAGTTCTCAAGAATGCTGCAAGCAGCCAAGCAATCGGCCCGTTCCAAACAGACACGCGCCCCGTACGGCCACACCCCGAACGGGCACTGCACTAGTCTCAATCCACCAGAGGTAGTGAGAAAAAAAAATCTGACTCAATGGGTTTGCTCTGCATACAATCTCAGGCAGTGTATTTGCTTTGTGGAACAGTGAAGCATCTTCCAAGAAGACTCTCCCCCTGAAAATATGATTAATGAGCTGACAGCCATCAACCTTCACAGTCTTCACTGCTTTCATCCAAGGCCAATAAATGTGCTTTGAGCAACAAAATACAAAGTCTTTGAAACGGTGACACTTCCCAGGGTAAATCCGAAAAGAAATTCCAACAGCTGTCTTTTGTGCGCATGTATTTTTATAATATCAAAGGGAACTACCCCCCGGGCCAAATATGCTGCAGTGACAATTACAAAGCAAAGCACATGTATACACGAATACACAAATGCAAATAAAGCTGTTTGAGGGGTTTTAATTGCATAGGATTGAGATTTTTTCATTACTGTGAGAAATAACTATGGCATGAAGCATAATTATGTAAAGATTGACAATTTTAAACCATCTGAATGCATCAAGCTGAGATCTAGAGCTGCTTCATAGATGATACATTATTCAATGAGCTGTTAAAGAAAATTTGATTTGATTTAATTGAGTGGAGTTTTGCTTTAACCATTACTCCAGGAGCTTAGCTGAATTCCATCCTTCTCTGGCTTTTCACTTCTAAGACAGGAACTAAATGATTTAAATCAAGTTCTTAAAATGGGGTGGACCCTTAAGAAATCAAACTAAAAGGAAGTATCAATTTGATGGACAATACAGGGTTACTCACTGAATTAAAGCAAAGATTAGCTCCTGACATGGACTGGCATTTAAGTGGAAGAACATTCCGTTTCTCTTATGGCATACAGTATGCAGATGAAGTTCACAACCACAGCGGCTGTCTTTTATCAGTCCATAATTTGACACTGCTCACATAAAATGCAAGACTACTCCATATCCAGAGAACGGTGCGTGTGCCCAGTTATCTGTGTCATGGCTGACAGTGTACCTGAAAGAAACACTTTACTGCAGAAAAACCCACTGACATCTCACTGGGACCAAATGTATGTCTCAGTTACACAAGGTTAGACTCTTCATTACACACATTTAACACAATGAGCTGACATGAGCACACATACATACTGTACCAGGCCTGCAGTGCATGTGTTTCACATCCATAAGTGCTTACCCTCTTGCTTATGTTGCCTAATATGACATCTAATCAATGTTGAGTAGGAGTAGACAGAGGAGGTGTTATCATCATAGGAATGAAACATGGGGAATACAACACCTCTGCACTGGGAGGAGTGTACACTGTGAGTGCAGATCTGTGAAATATCGCAGTACGCATGCATCAAACCCCTGAGTCTGCCTCATCACACTCTTCTGCTCAAACTTCACATACTGTAGAAGCAAATACACTTTAAGATACTGATCACACTGAAAAAAACTGACATGACTTATGAAGTGAATATTCGTGAAAGTAAAGGTGAGAAATGAAACTGGTAGGAAACTACTTTCAGTGCAGATAAAGCCTAATTTGAAAAGGCTACAATATAATCTATTCTTAATGGGTCGATTTACTCAAATGACAAAAACATATTTTCTCACATCTTTTTGATGGTATCTAGCCCTGCAGATAGTTTTGGTTTTATTTGTCCAGATTTTGAGATGTCTTTCTCTGAGATTTCTGCCTCCACCCCAATACAATGGAGGTGAATGGAAATGGTGCTCACAGCATTTAACCTATTGTATGGAGTCTCACAGGCCCTACTGTTGACAAAATACAGACATGACCCTAAAGCTTTGTTAATACACCAAATAAGGAAATAATTTTTATTGTCTTATATATTATATGGGCTATGCATAAACATATACACATAAATGGATTACTGAATGGGCCTGTTGGGCACAGGCCCAGGGGCTTCACCTGCAAAATGTCACTGAAATAAACACAAAACGACTATAAAGAGATGTAAAATGACAAAAAAAGTGTCAGTGCCCAGGGGCCCATTGTCTCATAACCTGTCCTTGTATAGACAGTATATATACTTTTGTTTGTCAAAAAATCATTCACAGACAAATAAATGTACAGTGTGTTACCCTACATACAGTACTTATGTTACTTATGTTAGGGGTCAGTTAGACTCCAGAGAGGTCTCACTCCCTGTTAGACCTCTTATGAACAAACTGTCATAAAACTCCAATAAGCTATCTTCCTGACTAGACTAATGTACTAATGCAAACTGTAATTGAGAAAATCTATTTTTTTGTTTGTTTGGATTTGTTTTATTTTATTTTATGTAATTGGAGTGACCTGACCCTTTAAAGCAACCATTTATATAGTATATTCATTGTTTCAAGGCTGTAGGTCTTTGAACCTGATTTGACCAATAATATCTAAGATCTGACAAGATGTACATGTACAAGCAGCTCTGTTACAAATCAAACACTCAAAAACTCCAGCTTTTCACAGTTTTTTAAGTCAAGTTAGTATTGTAATTAAATAATAATTAATATTTGAATATAATGATACAATATGGTAAATAACAATGCTGAGTTACAATAGGCCTTCAGTGTGGGTTCCAGTAAGAAAAAAATAAGAAATCAAAATAATCATCTTTGGTGCCACTCACCTGATGGAATGAGATGCATATTATTTGGAAAACGTTCAACCAATCACTGTCCCTCATCCCTAATGTCCAGTCACGTTCCTCCTCCTGTAGTATTTAATCTGCACCTAGCCTGCCTTCTGCGTATCGGCTACTTCTCTTACATGGCTCCTGCTCCTCATCCCTGTCTGACTGCTGTAAAGCCTCCATGAGCGTCCCGCCATCAGTGTCCGCTGCCAGGATATCTCCGACAGTCGTCCATTCCCCATAATCTCTCACACCAAGCCAGGATGTCAGCTACCAGTTTGACTCTCACCCTCCTCCCCCTGCCACACACACACACACACACACACACACACACACACACACACATATACACAGTCCTCTCCTCCTCTCACCCCCTTCAGTGGCACGCATGAAGGCTCTCCAATGCCTTTTTGGCTTTCTCTCTCCTCCTCCTCTGTCTGTTCTTCACAGCCTGTTTATTCAAGCAGCTCCCTGGCAACACATTCACAGCTTCACAGCCTTCTCTGTTGGACAAGTGGCCCATCCCTGCTGCCCACCTCTGCATGAGACAAGTTTCGGATGCACACAGACTCACCACCCTACCAGCAGCTAACCTCCCACCACTTCCTTTTGCCCTCTTCAGCACCACTTCTCTGCAAAGTTAACCCTTTGTCGCTCTGTGTGGTACTCATATTTCTATGCACTGGCAAAACTATTTACATCCAAATAAAGCCTCAATTGTAGGTTGCTAAAGCTACTTGATCAGCATAGAGACAACCAGCTAAGTCCTCGCTTTCATCTTGAATCCCAAGTAAGAGCACACAATGTTGTTAAAGAAAATATTCACAGTTTGCAGGACATGCAGTTCCCCTAACCCATTACATCAGTTGAAGAGGAGCAGGCTGTAGCAAATGGCTCAGTGGGCAAATTTAGTAGAAAACAAATCTGAATAGAAAACACTGAATTATAAACCCAATACACTGGGTGAGGTACAGTAAGTTGTGGTAAATGTAAACTTCATGTACAAGAACATCATGATTCTACTGTCGGCAGCATGAACATGTGGGCTGGCCAATGATTTGGCTGTATTTTAATTGACTATGGGGATATGGGATTTGTCTGTAAAGTGTTTTGTACATTTTAGCTCTAACTACAAGTTATGTATAGATTACATTTTTGCTGACAATTTGTTCTTGAACCTGATTATATAACTGAACGTTTAACCCACTGTTGTCCTCGAAGAGCACTCAGATCCACCAGCTTGGGTCTACTGTCTTCTACTTCTACCGTAGCTGCCCTAGAGTCCAGGTTAATAACTAAGGGTGATTGTATCTATGCTGTACTGGGTCCTATGCTGAGTTAAATGCTCTTCAACTGAGCATCAGGTCAGTTAACGCTGTGTCTGTATTTACATCCAATCTTAGAGCCTGTTTTTGAAACTGTTCTCCCAAGAAAAACAACAGCAAATGCCTCAAAGCAACATATGTTCACATTCAAGTGACAAAGCCCTCTAGCATAACAGGCATTATGAGTTTTGTCAGTCAAGGCAAATTTATTTGTATAGCACCTTTCAACAAGGCAATTCAAAGTGCTTTACATGAGACATAAAAGCATTAAGACAATATAAAAGAAACACAATATAAAAATATAAAAATATTGCAGTGCAGTAACAGTGCAGTGCAAGTAGTCCCTGCAACTTCTGTCATGTTGTCCATCTTTATATACAGCCTATTGTGTGAATGAGTTGAAGAGGTTGAGGATGAGTGGGTATGAAGATGGTCTGCTCTTTGCCAGAGAGAAATTGTTTGACATTGACAAGGGCAGGAATACACCCCTCCATGCCCCGCCATCTGAACACTACACCACTGTCTTCCATTCCCAAAGGTTAACCAAACCTTATATCTGTGTCAGATCAGATAAAGCTTTCTATTTTTGCAACAGTGATTTTTCGTTTTTTTTGAAAGGCACTGATAGGGGTGTTAATGTTTCATTCTGAAGGCCAGTTACACACTATATATTTTGATGTTTAATTTGGATGATATGTTGCTATTTTAACAGAATGAGTTTTCTCAGCAACTAATAATTGTATAAATACTCTAGTTTTCATCTCTCGCTTACATGTGTTCATTCATTTATTCATTTCATTTTATTAGAATTTTACTTTTTTTTTCTTTTATATGGCAACCTGAACATGCTACATTTGAACTCTACTCATTCTTATTTGACTTTAGGCAAAGAGTGAAATTCAACCACTTTAACTTTTTCTGCATTTTGTGCTAGTTCAGTCTGAATTCAAAACAGAATAGATTATTTTTTGTCACAGATCTACAGTTCACATTTTTCTTCCAGAAATTAATTAAAAATGAAAAGCTCAAAGTGCTTCAGTCAGTGAGTATCCAGCTTCTCTGCAGTGTCACTCCTAATTGCATCCAAATTCTTTTGAATGTCCTTGAGAAGGCTGACTAACATTCAAATGACAAGACATGAATTCGAAGGAAACATATACAGTTAGATACAGAATTGTGGAGACACACACTCACACACATCTGAAGGGGAGGCTGTAAAACAGAACACTCACCCTGAGCCAAATTAAAACTGGAAAGGCTTCAGACTATCATGTGGAAGTCTTTGGGAGGCCCTGGTCAAAGCCCAGACTTTCTATTGAGAATGTGTGGTTTTTGTTTTACAGCCAAATAAAGGATGTTCTTAAAAGATTCTTTCTTCAAACACAAACAACATAGGTATCTTAGTTAGCCTTATTAGCATAGCTGGTAAATATTTTAGCAGTGCAATGCAGTTAAAAATAGTTGCTTTCTTATTTATATTGCCTAGTAAATTCCTAAGAAAACTCTTCAAAACAGAACACAGAGGAATCAAATTTTGTCCATCAAGGCCTGACTTTTAAATTTTGTTATGTCTGTAAAAAGCCAAATGGCCTTTTTATGGGCTTCTGTTATGATTTCCCAAATATGTGTTGAATAGGATCCAGCTGAGTTTCTTAGGACAACTGAAAATCTGATAGTTATATTATATTATATAGCCATAATAAAACTCCTACACTCAAAGTTACAGATTATTTCAACATTACTCCTATTCACTGCAAACCTTTAGAAGCCAATAAGTCTGGTCAGATTACAACTTAAACATGAAGTTTTAAATGTCTTACTCCATAAACACACCTGCCAACACTCCCGTTTTTCCCAGGTTTCTCTTGTATTTCAAGGCCATGTCCCGGTGCCCTCCCGTTTGGTTGTTTCTCCCGGGAAACTCCCATAATTTGCATGGCCCTCAATAATTGTCCTAATTTTTATAGTGTGGATTAGTTATTTCGAGGTTTAATGATGGAAACCATTCTCGCCTTCACTCGGCAGAAGAATTTGCAGGTCCTCTGAAACAGATTCTTCTTCTTCATCCACATCAGCAGGTCTAATGGCAGCTGAAGCTCCGTCATTTGAAGAACTGGAGACTGCAGCTCCATCACTTGAGCCAGCGGCAGCTGAAACTCTGTCATCATTAGTGATACTGGCAATTGGATCTGTATCTGTATTGTCATTATTGGAAGTAGCAGCATCACCTGACTCTTCTTTAGTGGGAGTAGTAGTGTCTCTGACTCCATCATAAAGGTCAGTGGCCGCTGAAGGTCCTGTTGAATTTTCATGGCTGGAAATCTCAAATGACAAATCTCTAATGACAAATATATATATATACAGTATATATATATATAAAAATCGGTGTAACACCAGAAATATGGAGTGAATCAGAGGTTGAAAACTTTCTGAAGGTGCACTCTACAGACTGTGGATACCCACAACTCCCCGGGGACAGAGCAACATAGATCTGCCCTGATGTACAAAGCGCAGAGGCATAAATCAATGATCAATTAACAGCAGAGAACAGTGTGATATTGTGGTATTATTAGTAGACTGACGCTGGAGGAAAATCTGTCTATTTCAAGCATGTTTTAATTTATTATACAGGAGTCTACAAGTCGAGATTTAATTAACTCCGACATTGACTGTAACCACCATAGATGATTTATCCTGTCAGGTTGAATAGTGACATAAATACATGTGTTAGGTGATGCTATTTAAATGTAGAAAATCCAAAAAATCAGAACTGTGTAAGCGTAGTTTCCATACTGTTTCATATTTATGAATTAGAAACTGGTTGGGTTTTCTTTTATTTTTTATCTGAAGGAATCAGCTAAGGTTATCCATAAGTTAGCTTGATTTGACTGTTGATGATCTGACACAAGTCTGTATTTTTCATTCCTTTAAGCTGGCTTGAAATTTATCTGCAGCTGTTGCCAGAGCAACAAACCCTTAAACCCAAACCTGGAAAAGCTCATCTTATTCACAGTTAGCTGGTTAATGACCAAGAGTTTCTAAGGTAAATCTCCATTTATGAACCCATTTTCAAATACAAATGACTCCTTTTATTAGATGTATAATGATTTTAGATGAGAGGATAGGTGATTGAGAAAATATTGCAATCTGTTGGTGTAATGACCACAATTTAATTTAATTCAATTCAGTTTTATTTATATAGCATCCTATCATAACAAGGTTATCTCAGGGCACTTTTTCATATAGAGCAGGTCTAGACCGACTCTTTATATTTACAGAGACCCAACAATTCCCACCATGAGCAGCGCTAGGTGACAGTGGCAAGGAAAAACTCCCTTTAAACAGGCAGAAACCTCGAGCAGAACCAGGATCTGGGTGAGCGATCATCTGCCTCGACCAGTTGGGTTGAGAGAGAGAGAGAGAGGGAGAGAGAAAGAAAGGGTGAGAGAGAGGTAGAGAGAGACCCAACTGGTTTAGAGAATGGATCATCCACTTCCAGTGATGGACATTCAGATGCTGAGATTTCCAGCCATGAAAATTCAACAGGACCTTCAGCGTCTTCAACTTCACAATAAAGTTAAATAGAATTAAATACTTATATATGATAAAATACACCACAAAATATAAAAGGTATATTTTGGTATAAGAAAGACATGAACTCAATTCAAACTGTCTGACTCATGCCCATCAATCTCACCTGACTGCAATCATATGATCGGCACTCAGCCATCATACATCATCATATGAATGCTGATCATGGTTTCAACTCTCTACTCCTCCTCTCCACCTTTATTTTAAAGTAAGAGCTCTCTGTTATTCATAAGAATTTCATCTAAGATTAACTAATTAATCCTCAAACTGCCTTTGAAGAACCAAATAAGATGAATGAGAATTAATATGATCTTTTTAGCCTGATAGCAACATGCCTGGAATAGTTAAGCCACGTTTTAAGAACAAGCGCCAATATCTACAAATTACACACTGTGGTGTGTATGTGCGTTAGGGAATAGCTATTGAGTTTTTATGAGGTTTTTGTAACCTCATGAAACTGCTAAAAGAAAATATTTCAACATCTTAAAATTGTAAAAGTCTTCCACAATCATATTTTTCATTTGTGGTACCTCACATTAAGACCTCTATGATTCCTGCATTCATCATCTTTATGAAACTGCAGCGCACGGTCAGATCACAGCAGAGACGCGACCTCCCCGCTCACAGCCTCGAAGGATGCAGGTGATCCCTCCATCCCTGCAGGTATCCAGGGATATTCCACTCAAAACCCAGAGAAATGAATGTGCCGGAGAGCCGCTGGCACTGATGTTGCTGTTTCATCTGAAGACGAGAGCACAGTCAAGGGCACGGATCCGAGTGTATATGACATGTCTGAGCGGATGGTCCCCTGAAGGTTGAAGGAGGCACTGACGGTGAATGACATCTGTTTTTCTCCAGACAGAAAGAGCCCATTCAAAGTGTGCAACATGCTCATTTAAACATTTATTTATGTGACTGATATCTGTAGGCTACATTCAAAATGACAAATGTGTTTTTTTTTTACGGCTAACATAGTACTGGTATTTCTTAAAGGACTATTATTATTATTATTATTATTATTATTATTATTATTGTTGTTATTATTATTATTATTATCATTATTTATTTTTTTGCATTGATGCTGTTGAAAGTTAAGCTTTGGTGCCATTCTTCTATATATGTTTTGGATATTTTTGTGGAAGAAAAAACTTCAAAAACATTCAAAAAACTTGTACAGTTGAATGTTTCCCACACAATTTCATTGGAGAAGCCCCTAAGAAAAACATTTAGCTCCTCCAAGTAGGATGGCATTGGTGTAACCTTTTTTTTTTCATCACCAATGTTGTTATGAAGAAGCTTATTTCTTTGTTTTCAAAAACCTATTCAAACAGAGATGATCTTTTAACCTGAATGTAATCCATCACTTTAAATTAGACACTATGGTAATTTTTTTAAAGCTGGCTTTATCATGAAGCAAATTATTGCATTTATTGGGAAATAGTTTAGCTCTTCCTGAACATTGTTCCATACTTCTGTTGTCAGTGAAATTGTAAAAGATAGTGTAAAGTGGTGATGCAGGTGATATTAAAATCTGGCAAAAATGCTCCAATGATTGTGTATAAAGTCATGTTAGGAGAAACTCCCTCTCATGTAGTCTGGCTCACAGGAAGTAGGCTGTGGGTATAAGCCTGCCATTGGCCAACTATTTCAGTCAAAATTCTCCTCTCCTTCCGCTATCTGTATGTTAGCACTGTCACTGCATCCTGTGCTTAGCGCTGCCCAAGACGATTGTGATTGGTTTAAAGAAATACAAACAAGCCAGAGTGTTTTTTCCCCTATATCAGAATGATAATGGGTTCAGCCAGACCTTTCTCCACACTTGGTTTTAGCGCTGGCACAGCAGATAGGTCTGGCTATGCGAGACTTCCTCTCATGTAATGGATAATGTTTGTTAGCACTGCATTTCATTTCTTCAAGCTCTTTTTAATGGGGTTTTAAAAATAATGGGAGCCTATGACTCCCGAGAGAACAGGAGGCGTATGTTATGAGTGTGGCAAATACCTCAGGGGGTTTGATGTCTTCATGGCAATAAATACACTCTTATTATCTTTTAAAGCAGGATGAGGCAGGTCTTACAGACTGACACTTTGAAGATGGTCAAATCCTCATATCAGCGGCAACAACATGTGATTTTATTGAAAAGCCAGTGTTGTGAGAAAACCAGCACATGTTGGTGCAAAACAGAGTAAAAGCACAAAGTGGACTGAGTCTTTCTGTCCTCTGGCGTGGGTGAAGACTGTTGGATGGAACGGTCTGTTGCCCATTCTGGCCTGCATGACTTCACCTGCTGTCTTGCTCATATGAGTGGAAGGAAGTGGCAAAGATCATAAGCTTGGATGTATAGTAGTGCAGCTGCATATACACTTCTCTTTATATGGAGATGATTTAGTCTCATAGAAGAATAGATTAGTCACCCCCCCCCCCATCATATTCTTGTTTTCTTCACAAATAAAGTCCTGCATTCATTGGCTCATCATCAGCACACACACATGGATTCATCTTATTTGACAGTGGCCTTGTGAAGTCAAATTATAAATGTGACTAAAATGCATTCATAGATTTGACAGGGTCGCTGTCATATGAATGAATGCATGTTTGTGTGTTGGGTGGCTGTGGCTTATAATACTAATAAACTTTATTTATGCAGGAAGTTTTTTTTTCTTTTTTGGTGGCCATGGGAAAGGTTCAATGTGCATGATCGTAGATGTTTAGTATTTGGTTCTGAAATACAAAAGAACATGCAAGGTTAAAAATGATGGTGAGGCAGACAAACCAAAAAAGCACAAGGACAAAAGGGAGGCTGAGAGGCTGCCAACTATTTCCACTACTTACAAGCAGAGATGTGCGGCAGAACTCAAGATGACTAAAATATGCTTCAATTTTGCCAGCACTGGCATAGAGTCAGAGGTCACCAGGGAGTTGGATTTTAATCATGTGGATATAGAGTTTGCACAAAGAAAGACCAGATAGAAGGTCATGCCGTATGTCAGCCTTCCTTTCATGTTCCTGTATTACAGGCTGGAGCTGATGTCTTTATTTCTTCATGTGGTATTCTTTGTTGATACAATTGTAACAACAGGGTGAACAAAATTTAATCCTCTCGTACATGGAAAAACTTGTGGCTGATTTTTTAGGGTACTCAGTTAATGTTATTTTGTATTTTGATGTGAAGTGTTCCTTCAGTGCTGTGCATGAAGTCCATCGCCTTAGCTGTCCTCTGGTGTTATATTTATGCTAATCAGAAGAAAATTGAAAATACAGTGATTTGACAAACATTTAGAAAACTAGACTTGCCCTGTCCATACTGTATATGATGTAAGAATGTTTGGTAGTACCACCATATTGTATTGATACAGTATGGTGGTACTATCAGGGGAACTTACAGTGAGTCCTAACTACATCTTTTTATAGCTCCCCTCTTGAACTTTAATTTGATGTCTATTAATCCTAACCTAAGTTAATCAGGACATCTGAGAACAAAGCAGTGAAAAAATGTTCTGCCTCTGCTAGGGATGTTAATGATTAATCATTAATTGATTCATTGTTAACTGATTGAAAATGTATTAACTGACAATGTACGTTTTGTGTACCATTTCTCGGGAGCTCGCATACTTCACCTTTGCAGTTCAGAAAATATACTGGCTCAACAAAGGAAGAAGCAGTCAGTGGGAAATGGTGAGGCAAGATGAAGAGGACAAAACGTTGTACAGCAAGGGAACTCTACACTGTAAAAGAGGACAATGCTCAATGTAAATACTGCGAGACCGTCTTAAAATACAGTACAACGTCAATGTTATACTAGCTGAAAAGTCAGCACCTGACGATTGCAGTGCAAGTCGAAAGTGACTAACATGTTGGTGTCAACTAGAAGAGGCTGTAGTGATGAACTCAGAGGCTTTGCTTTATGGTGGAAATTCAATTCAATTCAGTTTTATTTATATAGTGCCATATCATAACAAAGTTATCTCAGGGCACTGATGCCTATAAACATGGTGAGCTAACGTTACTGAACTACACTGAACCAGGCTATCGCATCCCCTCAAGAGGTACAATTACTAGCCGCATTGAGAAGCAGTACAATATTAATTTAAGTTAATGTTTCACATAACTAATGTGTTGCTAGAATTGTTTAAATAAAACTGAGAATTACACTGAGAAAAAGACTTTTTGTATCTTATTAATTATCAATGATTAACTGGAAAATGCACAAAATTTGCAACCTTAGCCTCTGCAAACCAAATGTCCAAATGAAGTGATTCATCAATCTAGCTGCTTGCAGTGTGTAAAAGCAAGAATGTCACCTTGCATTAAACCTGTCTGCAGAGAAGAGAATCTAAATTTCCATACCTGTGTTGTACTGTCATATTTGTGACAAAGGAGAATGCAGATTGTGAGAGATGAAACAGCAAAGTAATCCATTTGTTTTTAAAACTATGTTAGAAACAAGGTTAAGTATTATTGCATGCTGCAATACACTGGATATCATCAGCCCCCATGAGAACATTTTTACAAGACTTAAACTGGATATAAAGGCAACTCAAAAGGATATTATTTTATTATATGGGACTGGTTATAGGCTATATCTATAAAAGCAAAATCAAGTTTGTTCCTTCTTCCCTGCTGACTTTGATCTGAGCACGACACAAAGGAAAAAAAAAACTTTGATTCCCTGTTCAGAGAAGCAATAGAGTTATATCTTGTAATTGGAACATTGTTGGTGTTCATCATGCTGTGAGACCACCGGCAGGTTAGCACTCCAGGCTCATGCTGTCGAAAGGTTTCCTGTCAAGAACCTTTTCAAATGTACTAGTGGTGTAGCCAATATTCTTGTCTCTGTCTTCAAATGTCCATACACTGCGCTCGAATCACATTTTTGATTCATAAAACATTTTGTCTCTTATAGAGATCTGGAGACCATCTTACATGCTTTTATTCATGTCTTGGCTACTGTAACTCTCTTTGTGTAGGAGTGAGTCAGTCATCCCTATCCTGCAGTTACTTCAAAATGCAGAAGTGAGGGTCCTTACTGGTATCAAAAAGAGAGACCAGATCCTTCCTGTACTGGCCCTTGACTGGTTAAATATAAAATTAATTTTAAGCACCAGCTTACATCCTTGATCTTGTCAATCACTATTCTACATCCAGACCCCTGAGATCCTCTGATCAGTTACTCCTCACCATTCCATGTTTGCAGTTAAAGTCCAAAGGGGCTCTTCCATCCATTTCACAGACTGTGGGACACTTTACAACTTCACTGTCAGATCTTTCCAATTTATCAACACTTTTTAATCCCATCTTAAGACCCACCTTTTTACACCTGTGCTTGAGTCACGTTAATTATTAATATTAACTACATGATTACTTTAATTTGATCTGCTACAGTTATGAAACTATATATTTTAGATTATTTAAAAATTCTCTGTGGAGATGTGTTTCTCAGCCCATTTGACTGTTACATTGAATAGGCGTTATCATCACACATCTGTCCCAAATGTATGGACTAGTAGGGGCCTACTAAACTTACTAGTAGGTAATAGTAGTACAGATGGATTGATGGATGGATGAATCAAACAAATACAGGACTTCCACCCAGGAGACCAGGGTTTGTGTCCCGTGAGAAACCAAAAGTCAATGTTTATTTATTTTAGGTTACATAACATTACGTATGTGACTTACGCCACTTAACTTATTTTAACCCAAACCACGATATTTTCCTAAACCTAACCAAGTAGTTTTGTTGCCTAAACCTAAGGTGATGTGACATGAAAAGATGAAGACGGTCTTCTGAACCTACTAGTAGGTGTAGCAGGCCCCTTCTAACCCATATCTATGAGGCTGATAACCACTGATAACACCCATTCAATCGACTGATAATATTCCAAACGGGTGTGTTTCTGGCCACCTGACAAATGTAAGTCCAATATTCACTCTCCTTGCAGCTCTGAGAGTCTCCACCAACTCCTTAAAAGAAAAGATCTGGCCTGTAATTACTCCACTATGTTCACCAGCTAGTCACTAATGTTGTGCGTCTCTTTCACATGACACACAATCATTTGATCTGTTGTTAATATAACAATATTGTCATAAAGAGTGACAGTAATGTATGGCGTCATAGTCAGAACAAATGACTGGCAACTTGAATTCACATTTAACCAGTTTATGGACATTTTTGCAATCTCTCAATTAAATGATACCATGACTATATACCACAATAGTGACTACTGTATGCTGAACCTCCAGTAAGGTCAGAAAACATATCAAACAGGTAAACAATGCAGCCGTTATCATTGTAAAATGTAATAATTTGAAATAAAAAATAAATAAATAAAACTCTAAATTGACAAGTGAACTGTGAATACTGCAAACTTCAAAATGCCCAGATAATTATGCATTAAGGAGGATTCTAGATAATGTGGTATGCATAAATCTAAAATCCTTAAAGCATAAAAAAACGACACAAAACAAACAATAAAAAACTAATTACAACTGTTGTCCATGGTGCCATATGCAAAAATACACCTTAGGTAAATTCCAGTATCAGTTCTCTTTTAATGGGGATTTGAAACAAATTGATTCAAGCTTATTGACATCAATACTTATCATGTTCATCTGGGATGGAAAGGGTTACAATAACCCTTAACTTTAGTTTTTTGGGCATCTGTATCTCACCTGTCTGTGTTTTTTTTTTTGCAAACCCCTAAAAAGTGAAATCACATCCTCTTCAGCTGACTGGTTCACCATCATTACGAGCACATAACTTAACGTGAGTACAACAAAAGCATTCCCACATACATCAGTCTCATCCCTGTTGTTTTGTCTTCAACACATTTCTTACTCATAGGTATGCACATGAGTGAACTGGACAATAGCAGAACATCACATTATCAATCACTTGTGCTTTAACTATATTCTCGTCACTGGAAATTTCCGTCCAAGGCAGACTAAAAAACATCCCTTGAAAATGCATCCACCGACCACAGAACACAACAATCACTTCTGCAGTCTTAAGAGTAGCGTATGCTGTTTATCTTGGGGCAAACCAGGTTAAAAGCATACATTCTTAACACCTGAAAAAAAGCTTCATAGCAGCTACACAGAACATTCATTCAAGTTGACTTTACTATTCTGCTGTTCATGAAATATTCTTGCTTGTGTCATTTGTGGCTTGGATGTGGAGCTGTGTGCCAGCTTTGTAGTTAAAAATGTCAAACACCCCCGGCCTCCTCAGGTGTATTTAAATTGAAGACATTTTAAATCAAGGACATTTATCCAGCTTCTCCACCATTTCACATTAAAAAACCTGGGTGATAGATTTGATAAACACCTGTTTTCTGGTTGACTGACATAGTATGTTTGAGTATAAACCTTGATCGTAATGTTAAAGCTGGAGTACGGAACCTTTGTCTCCTCCTTCTGGACAATAATCCATTATTTAGGCAGAGTAAACGTAATAGCTACATAGCCTACTCCAAATATTTTACAAAGACCAACCTGTCCAAGAGCAGTAAGGCCACATCCTGTCTGCCCTCAGTCCCTGCTCTTCTTTCAGCCTCTCCAACAATGGTTATCCCTGTTTGTTTCTTTTTATGACTGTAATTCTTCCTCTGAACGCAGAGTTTCTTTTTTATCTGGAGCATCAGAAACTTTTCTGAGACGCTTCTCAGGTTTTTCGTCCATACTCGCATACTAGTTGCTGTAGCCTACTCTGTTCAGCTCTGGCAAACCAGAGCCATGTAGAGAACTATCTGAAGTGTACATGAATCATGTGACCATCAAGCATTTTTGAACCTCCGTTGACATGACTCTCTACATGGCTCTGTGGCAATCCAATCATTGCTGGTTGATGTAAAACGCAGAACTACCGGTGCTCCAGAGCTGGAATGTTACCACACACACCAGATTTAAAAACTCTGACTGGTATACTGCGAAAGACAGAGAGATTTACATTTTGTGAACTAGTCTGGCAATGGCTTGAATGTAACAGATGTTCATTTAGTCCTGCACTCCAGCTTTAATTTATATATCAAATATGTGAAGAAGCTAATTAAAGGAATTAATCACTGTTGTTGTTCACCTTAATCCATCACTATACTAAAATCAATTTACACTTATGCTTGAAAGACAAGTAAGTAATCCATCCCAATGAACACAATATGATATAAATGAAAAAAAAAGAATACTGCCTGGACAATCAGAAACACAAAATTAAAAATGTAAAACTCTGGTATGGTTTTAGTAAACAAGATCAAACTTGCAAAAACACTGGCATGGTCCTTTAAGTAGCTATATCCGTTGTCACTTATTGGTGGTGAATTCTTAGTGACTGTATGCATTTTCAGACATATTTTGGATTTTAAGAGATATTTTCAAATGCATTATTAAGGACCTGAGCATCTATTCTATCTATTCAATAGAAAAACAAACAAAAGAACACATGATTTACAATAAGCTGCAACCTGTTTGGCCCTGGGAATTCCAATAAAAAGCCTCAATTGCATAAAATCTACTGGTCAACCAAGGGAACTTAAGGACCACGTTGGCTGCCTGAGAAACTTAAAGGCTATTTATGAAATATGTTTGTATTTTTGCCAATTTTTGGGACAATTTGATAACTTCCTTTAACCATCAGAGTAAATCAGACTAGTTGCAACTTTAAAGCGAGACTTTAAAAGCCAAAAATATCATCAGGAGTTTGTGGAAAATTTCGTTGTACAAATTAAATTTAGTTTTGCCAATTAACTGCAGCACTTAGTGAGAAGTCAGCTCAGTGCCATGTTGCTAATTAGACCACCCACTAACCTGACACTTTGATGAAGCCATCAGCACTACCTGTAGGTTAACAGTACTGTTAAACAAGTTTCAACTCGGAGCATCTAATTCAATTTGCCACTGTAAAGAACAAAGCTGTACACTGACCAACACTGCTGTCCTAAATGACACTTGACATAAATGTCAGATTTTCAGTACTCAGTATGAATAAGCCATGAAGCTGCTATGACACTGTGATTAGGTGTTTCAAAAATGCCATTTGACAAGTGTATGCATTTTGAAAAACAGTGCAGGAATTGTCTGTACACATTTGTACATGTTCTACACACACTACGATGGAAATAAAAATTTGGATGCACTATGCATTAGGACTTTGCCTGAGAAATCATGGTGTACTATTTATTATTCTGAACTGTTTATCATTAAGGATCTGTTACTCTGTTTTGCATACAACTGTAAAAATACAGTAAAATTCAACAATCACATTGCATTTTTTCCTTTTTTGTCATTTACTTAAAAAAGCTGAATGGTATTGTACAGATATTGAACAGGACGTGACACAATAATAATAATCTGAATGTACACTTCAATATTGGGCAATAAACAGTCAACTATCAACAGTTACATGTATTTTTTTCTTTTTCCCTTTTCACATACAAAAAGGTTTGGGGAGACACAAACTCAGTAGTTCTACCGTCATCAAATTAGTGCATGATTCAAATTTTTCCCTTCCTCGGATTGATGCCTCTCACTCTTGGCGAGCCAACAGAGAATAGACTCCGATGCAAAGCCAGAAAGAAACAGAAAGAAAACTAAGGGTGAACCACTGGCGCTCTTGGATTTCCATTCTTCTTATAGGACTAATAGTCTGTTCTTGCTGTTCAATGCTGAGAGAAGCTTGGAGGTTGTCACATTTCACATCAGAACTTCAGCAGGTAGAGTAAGGTTATAGTCAGCAGGAGGCATACGGAGCAACGGGGCAACACGGCAGCCCCGTTCACATCATGCATCGCACCAGGACCTGCAGGAGGATAGCACAAAGCTTCAGGGTTAGCATGTCCTACAGCTCATATCAGTGCCGGAACCACAGCTTTGCTTAAATATGAACCAAATACATTCTCAGCCAAATAGGAGCTTTACATCGGTGCTGCAATTGCCATGGAAACTAGTGAATGGTAGAAATGAAAAGGTAAACCAGTGAATGACATACAGTGGTGACCTTGGATTGATTTCTTTTATGCATGCAGTTGCTAGCATGCAAAGAAGTAGCCACTAAAAATAGTCCATTTGAAAATAAATTGCAATACTTAAAACATAATTAACACTTTCATTCACAACAGTCAGCCTTTATATTCTTACCATAAAGGATTATGCTGGCATTAGTGATTCCCATGGTGTTCATGGCAACACACGTGTAGTTTCCATAGTCTTCTTCCGAGACGTTGAAAAAGACCAGCATCGACTGTTTACCTTGATTCTCTATCTTAACGCCATTTAGTCCATTGAAGAGCCTGTAAGAGAGGAGGGGTGGGGGGGCAGCTTTCAATGCATCTGCTGGTGAGCAGTAAAGAAAGTAAACTGTAACTGTGCTTTCCTTCAATCCTTTGAGAGGCCATGGGTCTGTTCGCTTGAGCCTTTTGTCAAATCTCTAGCACATGTACTTTATATTGGCATTACATTAGAAATACATTTACACCTGTGGGCTGTGAAAAGCAGAAATTGTTCATACTAGAGCCACAACTCTGAATACAGCTCACTGCCTTATTGAAGTAACTGTACATGTATTTGTGCACTTTATCCTTCAGTGCACGACTGCCTCCCTGCATTTCCTATTCCTCTGCTACTGTTTCATTGCCTTATTTCATGTCATTTACTTTATCAGCGTCCTCCATCTTTTTGTTCTTGAGGTCTGATTTTGTCTTTTGGGGACTGACGAGCAATGCTGCTGTCACAGTCAAGGACCATTTAACAGTGCAAAATAGCCTGTGTTTACATCAGCTTACCAGCTCTGGGGCTGCTCATAAACATCTGTCCAGTCTCCAGCCTTCAGTTGGAAAATGTTGCATTATATTATGATATCCTCTAAACCTCTGAGCCCCACACCCCACTGACATAAACCAATTAGAGAATAAAAATAATAATAATAGTTGCCTTTGGTGTCCATGCCTGTTTTGCAAATAATTTCAATGATTTTTTAATGAAAATTATGAATTTTCATAATGTGATTAAAATGGGATATTTTGCCGAAAGAGAGAAGAAAAATGCAGGGCACGAAGGATTATCTCATTACATCAAAAGTGCAATCTATTTCAAACAAGGGTATGTGTAAAAAGCCATCACTTATCAACAAAGATGATGCAGTCTGGCTTATTTCAAATAAAGTAAGTCCACACCCTACAGCAGAATAGATGTCTTTGTGTGTCTGTAATACTGACTTCAAACAATTCCAAGCCTGTAGAAATCACAGAGCTCAGAAGAGAAACTTGCCTGCGGTCTTCTTTGTACCACTCAAAATCTGCCCTCGGGACGGCAGAGGCTTCGCATTGCAGGACCCCTTTTTGTCCAACTGGAGTACCCGTACTCCTCGCTTTTGAAATGAAGGGAGGATCTATAAGAAGTGAAATAAGTTTTACAATGACGTCATATGGAAGACAACACCACATTGCTTGGTGTTTTGGGCTGCTTCATACTCCTCTTTCTTTAACTATGAACTGACACAATGATGAACAAGCAGCAGCCCGAATACAGACTGGGAGGGAGTTTGTTACATTATATAAATTTAAATATATATATATATATATATATAAATATATATATATATATATATATATGAGGCCTTAACATATGAAACGCAATTGCAGAATGCAGTCCTGATTGGCAGGACATATTAATCGGTTGAATTGTTTGTCAGCCACGCAAAAGTGAAAATGTTAAATCAGAGCTATAAGTTTGTCCCCATTCTTGGGTGAAAATATTGCACAAGCCGCATTCCATTCATAAAAGAATAAAAGATTTCGTTTCAGCTTCACCTATCCAGCGCACAACCAGTGAAGCAAGCACCACTTGCCGCCGGCTGGTGGGTTCGAAGCAAGAACATCTTGCTGTGAGGCGACAGTGCTAACCACTGCACCACCGTGCCACTGTCCCAAATACTGTTTTTTTCCTCCTCACATATTCTGAATTCATTTATATTCTGCGGGCCGGATGGGAAGCTTTGGCGGGCCGGATGTGGCCCGGGGGCCGCCAGTTGACGAACCCTGGTGTAAACCATTTTATAATCCCAGTAAAACTGACACAAAAGTTGCTTATTTTGTAACAGGAGTGCATATGAGACAGAACTGTAAAAGGGAAAGAAAAGAAAATTAAATGGTAAAAAAAATAATAATATAAAAAAACACACCACCAGGCTTTATTTGAGGAGGATATATCCAATAAATGGTTATTGGCTTTTTTTCTGTCCCCAATATGTCCTGATCATTATGTCTCCCCATATGTTTCCACCATGAATGTGATAGTTTTGGCTCTTACAGTTGACGGTGACTTGCACTGTCCTGACATCAGGGCTCGAGATGTCATTAGAAGCAACGCATTCATACGATCCTGACTGCTCTTTGGTGATCCCTGTCAGCTCCAGATGTTCCCCCTCCGTCACAAATTTATGAGTGCCTGTGGAGAAGGAAAGAAACAGAAGAAGACATGCATTTGTAAATAAGTGGTAGTATTGGTAAATAAGCAACCTGTACTGACCTTGATAGACTTTTCACTTCCTAAATGAGTGATACACTGGTGCAGATATTCTATTGTATTACAGCAGCCTCTAATATACACAAGGTAGAAAGACACATTGTCAAATACAGTATGTTGACCAGACCAGCCATCACTCTGAGGTGGTTTGTTTAGCCTGCGTTTGTTTAACAGCACAATCATCTGTAGGGCGGTGTCAGGAGGTAACTGACCTGCAGCTATCTTTTTTTTTCTGGCTGTGCTAGCAGCGTAGATCTAGCGATGGCAATGTCGGTAGATCGGTCAGTCCACCACTATGGTCCAGACTGAAATATCTCAACAACTATTGGATGGCTTGCCATAGAATTTGGTACAAACATTCATGGCCCCCAGAGGATGAAGCCCATTAACTTTGGTGATTCTCTGACTTTTCCTCTAGCGCCACCAGCAGGTTTCATTTTCTCCTATACTTTGGTTTATGACAAAATATGACCCTTTAAATAGAAGACTAGCGCACTAATCTAAATCAGTAGAGTAGAAACTGGCTGATCGAGGAAGACATTATGAAACACTATTTGTAAATAAAGTAATGAATTTGCAGAAACCAGTGGCTGCAAAGTCACAGACTGTTGGATAGCTCTTCTTTTTATATGATAATGTCTAAACAGATGAGGACAGTCGTGTGATTATCCTTGTCAAAGACCTTCAGACCGTAGTAGCAGTCTGTCCCTGAATTTGGGATTTGCTCTGTTTCCAAATGTCTCCAGAGGGCAGACAGCTCAGGGCATGCACTCATTACACAAAGAAAATAAACTAATTGCATCGAAACAAGCCCACTTGAGTAACACCACAAATTACCCCTGACACCAGCAATGTTAAAAGCGTGTTCTGGTGACAGAGAGACCTTAAGCTATTGCTGCGTGGGTGGGAAAATGGATAGGAGCACTAATCCCAATCAGTAGAAATGTCAATCCAGCAATATCTCTACATTAGCATAATATCATTATGTTTTTCAAATCCTCAGCTGCAGACACTGTTGCAGCTGGCTGGGGATTCACTGAAAAGGTTGTGGGCTAGGGATAATCAGCTTGTTGCATATAACTAGGGGAACTGCTAGCGCAGGTAATTGCACATTTTCATCATGGATAACTATATTAGGCAGACTGTGGGTGACAAAATGCTGTTGAGCTACTAGCTGGTACTGTGTGACAGATTTAATGATGGCCAAGGGTGAAAGGAAGTTTGCTGTCAAATTATAATCTAATTACCTCATTGGCTTTGTCATGCAATGGATTATCACTTTCTAGATTGCATATACAATGCATTATTGTTTCTTTTAGTATACTATGCCTCGAAACCATACAATTAAAAGGCAAATTCTGCTTGCTATGTAAATCTATGTTGATGGTATAATAACTAGTTAATGTTGTCTTAAATTCAGTCTACCAAACTTTTTGGGAAATTAGAAATATTTCTACTTTGATGCTGAACTCATACAGACAAACGTAAATTAGTTGATTCAAACTAGAACATTTTATTCAGACTCTCTCAAATTAGTGGTAGTTTGAAATCTGTCCAGTCGAAAACCAACAGATGCTTCAAAAAGTAATATGATACTACATTTCAATATTCTTAAAATTCCAGCTTGGGTCACATAGCAGCTGATTAAAAAAAACACACATTTTGGTTGAAAATGAAAATGAAAATCTCCATTTCCCGATCCAAATGCTTGTTTTTGTGATTAAACAATTGTCTCTCTCTTATTTCACATTTAAAACTTTCAAAACTGATTCAGAGTGTGCTGCCAGCCTGAAACTCGCTAGTTTTTGTCACAACAAATTAAGGGTTTGTAACTTTCTGCTGTTTCCCACTCAACCCGCTGCTGAGACTAGATGTATGTGTGTGTGTGTGTGTGTGTGTGCGTGTGCGTGCGTGCGTGCGTGCATGTGTGGTTATGATGACATTGTTAACTGTAAAGCAGTACCGTGTCAGCATTCAAATAACAATTTGAGAACAGAGCAGAAGTGAATAGAATACAGTCAATACGCTATTGATTCCTGTTGAGAACCTTGATCATTACACAGCCAGTACAGAATACACAGTAGAGTTGACAAAATGTAAAAGTTTACAAAAAGTATAATGACCAGGCATGGTTATAATCTAAGTATTATAATATAAATGTCAATCTAAATGATCCAGATGAATATAAAGACATAATCATCTTACTCTGGATGAATGAATATAAAAACAATCACCATCATCATCAACACCCACATCAGTGGTCTGTAGCGATGACCATAATTCCAGCGCAACATCAGTGTCAGTATAGCATGACTGGATGACTAATAAGAGAGCCATTAAAGTACCGGGTGGCAGCCAGCACAAATGAGCGTCTAAAAGCACTCGGCGGAGCACCTCAGCAATATTAGCCATTACTGTAGCTTAAGGAGCTCTGCTGCCTAGACGTCACTCTGTGCAGCTTTTGTAGAAAGATTACTGCAGTCCAATTAAAAGCAGTACAGTAGAAAAAGACCAAAGATTGCAGGAAATGACTTGGTACCATGACAGAAAGCAGCTGGTCCTCTTTAGAACAGGTTGTAGAAAATCTATTAAAACCAAAAAGAGTTAAAAAGGTGACCAATTTTAACTTCACAGAAGAAGTCAAGTAAAGGCTTTTCATTTTAGCTATCCATAGGCAGTGCTAAAATGAACCTTTCAGTAGATAAGAAAAAGTATGTGGTCCATGTTTGGCTTCTAAGCTCGAGTAGTCCAATGACTATTCAGATATGATTTCATCCTGTAGATGAGCCACATTTTACGACCAGGGGCAACTTTCACCAAATTTGCAACGTGCAAACTGTGATGTGCATGCTGACACTGCACTGCAGCCATTTGTGATCTGCGTGTAAGCAGTGCTTACAAAACACTTTGGTAAAACGGACCCCGGAACTGTAGAAGAAGGGCTTTGATTCTAATCCACTGAACTGGCCTTTGTGTGAGGAGTTTGTATGTTCTCTGATGGGTTTCCTCCAGTTTCCTTCCACAAGCCAAAGACATGTAGATTAACTTAACTGCCCATCAGTGAGATGTCTGTATGTATGTGTAAACCCTGTGATAGACTGGTGACCTATCCAAGGTGCGACACACCGGGGCACATAAAGGTGCACATACTGTAGGATAAATGGATAAAGCAATATACAGGGAGATTTGTCTGAGAACATCAAGCACAGAAAATAAGTGATTACATGGTGATCTTTCAAACATTTTCTTTGACCACACTTCAAATGAACCTGAGAAGAACTACTCACGAAATGAAACAAACTTTAGGTTTTTAATGCAGTAGGAGTCAAACGAACTTCATGGGAAATGACGTTTCAGACACAGAAAAGGCACAGAATAAAACACAAGCGCAGCAGCTCAGCAGGTTGGTGAGAGCAGGTGAAGGTGTTGATATGACTGACGTCTGACTGACGAATACTGAGGTAAATGCAGCTAATTGCACACAGGAGGCACCAGTGTCTTATCAAAAGATAGTAAAAGTGCAGTTGTTTAAGTGGTTTCACAATGTATTGAACGCCAAGTTCAAATGGAAGTTTAATGAACACAAAAGCACACCTCGTTCCCTGTTTGGTTGTTGTTACAAAAGAATCTGATATTGTTATACTTTATAAGAATAGGTTTGTAGTTACATCGAAGTATATATTTTTAGCTACACTAGCGGCATGGCTCTGGGAATCCTGATGCCAGTCTGTTGGTCGGTCAGTCGGTCCACCACTTCAGGTTCAGACTGAATATCTCAACAATTCTTGGATGGACTGCCATGAAACAAAGTGTGAATCCAGCCTGCTGCTTCTGTTTGATAAATATGCTGCATGTGTTTGGGGAAGAATGCGTCAAATCTGAAAAACTGGTGAATAACCCTCCATAAATCTGGCGCTGCGTATTCTGTACACATCAGTACAGTTTAGGAGGCACATTTTGCTGGCACAAGCAGGAAAAGAAAAAGCGGACCACAACAGACTCTGGAATGGAGGTACTGCCTGTGACCTGTGACTGGTGTTATATATAATTTTATCTGTCTGTTCTAACCCATCAAACCCCACATTAGCACGTTTACATGTGGAGGCCTACTGGGCAAAGACAGAAACTGAAAAAAGAACAACCTGTAATTACCAGTAACTTGTGTTTGATATTGCATTGGCCTCTATTTTCATGCTTGTTTGTATCTATTGTTTTAGTGGGATGCAACTGCAATCGTCATTCAAAGAGTTAATGGGCTTAAAAACAAACAACAACAAAAAAAAAACAGTCTTTACTTACAGCAAGCTACAGCAAGTTATTTTATCTCTGCTCAAAAAGGTAACAAAATAATTTCTTTGATAAAGTACTTCAAAATAAGTACACATTTTCAGTCCGAGTCATTCAGTAGGCTATTCAGCGAGAGACATACAGTCAGGGACAAAGCTTTAAATATAAGTTGGACTGTACTAGTCACCACCAGATGTAAAGAATGAATGTGAATGAGTCATAAATTCTATATCATTAGCGTTAAAGCTTTCATCTAGTGTTCTGTTCTTCATGGGGGAGGGAGGTAAAGCTTTAAAAAGCTGCGGCTGGTAAGTAAAACTACCCCTCCCTGCAGTCCATTAATCACACCATGTAATTGTCAACATCAATATGGAACAGCAGCTTCCTCAAACACAGGAACAGTCAGATAAATGTGTAATTTCTGAATACTTAATTGTCAACCTATTTCAGTGAAAGAAATCTGAAAGCTGAATACAGAACATTTATGTGTGCGTGTGTGTGTGTGTATGATGTCGGAGAGGCTTGGTCCTTTTCAGAGTACAGGGATGTGGGACAGGAAGTCACTTGCCCGAAAAAGACACTTGAGGACACTTGATGTGAAGCAGTGTGTCTGCACTGACAGCAGCCAGCAGGTAATTCTAGAGTTTCATGGTTTCTAACCATTTCAGAGCCCTGTGGTCATTCTCTAAACTGAATTCTGTACCCAGCAGACGGTACTTGAAACGGTCTATGGTCCATTTGATGGTTAGACAGCTGCCCCGGTGTCTCCCTCAGGACTGGTTTCCTGCTGACACCGGCTACTGGCCTTTTCTCTTCTCCCTCACCTTGCCGTCACGTTCCACCAATACCTCTGCCTGAGGCGTCAGTCTGGGTGTTGAAGGGCACACTAAAGTTTAGTTGCATCTGCCATCGTCTTTATCTTTTTTTGATGACCTTCTTGGACCACCTTCACTCTCCTTTCACTGCTTCCCCTGGGACTGAAAACACTACTACAATATGGAGGCCAGTGTAGCCATATCCTCTGGCACTGTTTGGTCTCAAAGGAGGCGGCTGGGTGCAGCCAATCCTCTTACAGCCCCTTCCTCCTGCACCGGCACTGGAAGCACTTTTCCGAGATTACATATTAGTTACGTTTCTTTTTTTTTCTCTCCTAGAATGGCAGTGTTTAGAGCATCTCACACCAAAACTAGAGATAAAGCTTAAGAATAGTAATCACAGTTATAGATGTGACAGTGTCAGGAGAAAAGGCTTTACACAGCTCCATTGTACTTACAAATAAAGAAGTTTCAGGCGCTGAAGACCTTTGGTCAGCAACAAAAAATCTTTAAAAACAACTCAAAAATAAATGAAAATCTTTATCTCCAAGGAGATAAATACCACCGACAGACCCACGTAACTGGCAGCACTGATGTAGAACAGCAGCTTCTGCTGAGACGGTGGACATGATTAGTCCAGGAGGTGGCACCTTTTTTAAAAGGAAAGATGGCTTAAACTGTACGGATGCTTTATGAAGCCTGTACATAAGCTGGAAGCCATGTTTGCTCTTGTTTATGGGTAGTCTCTCCTCTCCCTTATTCCTCTGCTACATTCAGATGACTGCATGTAGCACTGCAACGTGACTAATACAGTGTATGGACGACAGGACTGGGCACAACATTCCTGCACGTGTCCCATGCGGCTCTAACAATTACCACACTGCTGCAGAGCTGCTGTGATAGCACCAGTCCCATGGGGTTGAGTGCATTACCACTGTAGCCAGTTTTCTGCTGTTTAATTGTTTGATGCAGTTGTCGCAGGTGAATATTTCTGCAAGCCTGCATTCTTGTGTAAATCAAACTCTAAATCAAACTCACAAAAGTAAAACTACTTTTCTTGCCCGTCGTGCTTTATTGGGGGCTTAAACACCTACCCACTTCAGATGCTTTAAGTAGATTCTGGAAAGAATATCGGATGAGACCTTAGGTAAATGTGGGGATTTGTTAAAATCAAGAAGGGCTATGGTTTTATCTGTTAATTAGCTGTGCTTTTGGGAATTCCATCTGTTCCAGCCCTGTCCTCTGTCAGGTTAGCCCAGTGTTCTAGGAATTTGATATATACTGGATGATTCTGCATCTCATGTTTTAAGTCCAAACTCAACATTGGTGTTAATGCAGGAAGTGGTGTGCCCTCTTTGTAGTAAGGCAGAAAGTAAGGGTGTAGAGGTTGGGGTGGTGGATTGGTCTGACTTTTATGCAGGAGATCAGGGGTTGGTTTCACAAAGATAAACTTTAAAGCTGAAGTAGGCAATTTGAACATACACAATGTAAAACTCTCTGCTGCCTCGTATCACTCCGCTAAGCCCCTCCCACCACATGACACACCAAACATGCATGGGCATTTTGCTGGACTTGAAGTGGAACGTCAAGGTTCTCAACCGTTGTAACTAGCAAACTAACGTCTGTTCTACTTGGCTAGTTATGTCTGACTCAGAGGAAAGATCCTTTGTGAGGGAAGAAGCTCCACTTTACAACCATGTTTCTGTTATTCCATGTCTTCACTTTAGCTGACCGCCTCACGTCAATTTCACAGTTTGTACAGAGTTGCTGTGATTGGCTAGTTACGTGCTAGCTAACTCTGATTGGTTGTTTGATTCAGACCGGGTCCAGTTTTAAAAAAAGACTAAATACAGAGAGTGCTCACAGACACGCTTTTTTTAAAGGAACCCTTCAATTAAATATTGTTACTGACATGCAATGGCCAAAATGTGTTATTTCAACCAAAATTATAATGAAATCATATTGTCTACTGCTGCTTTAACTGTGGCTTAGATCCCTTGTGCTTGTTTGCCTTGTGGAAGAGTTCAACAGTTAGAAGGACATTTTACTGGGAGAATTCAGTGAATAATACCAAAACAAACAGACAAAATCATAACAAAAAAGAACCTGATTTGGAAAAGAAATGCGTCAGCAGTAAATAGTATCAGACAGGTGCATCAAAGTCATACATCAGTGAGTACATTGTTGGTCATTTTCATTTGCCCAAAGAAGCTATCCTGAGCCTATTTCAAACAGGTTACTGTTCTTTTTTCATTGTTTGCTCCACAACATTGTTAGAAAACCACAAATTCTGAGGCAAGTCATGTGGTGCCACTGGTCAGCAGGTGTCACTGATTGTTTGTGGCTTTTAGTTCTGAGTTAGCATGGGAGGAGGGTGGCTAACCTTTTAGGCTCAAAATAAGTCAGTGTTCATTTTTATGAACCTCTCTAACTTGCATTAGTCTAATCTAAGAGCTGAATTAAGAGCGACCTAACACTATATACCAGTCTAAAATCTCTTTGTGAAACCAGACATGAACTCAGGGTTCTGTGACTGGACATGAAGTCAGTGATTGATGGTGAGCGTTTTTATTAACCATAACCACTATCTTTCCCTACCCTTAACCATACCATAATTGCCACATGCAGATAGACGAGAGTTTAAAAAAATGTTGGTATTGGACATAAAACAAACAAATAAAGCATTGTCACTTATTTTAAAAAAATGTTGTTAAGAATAAATGTAAAAAGTAACAAGTGTAACAAGTTTTTTAACAACTATTTTTTAACTAATCCATGATACCAAAACAGCTTCCATTGGGTGTTAATGTAGTGCCTGACAGTTATGACAACAGTGTTTATATATTGCGTGAACTGATTACAATTACAGTCCTCTGCCATTTCCTTTTTTCTATTAATTAATAATATTCCAAATCATTTAACAATACTCACTAAATGGAATTGACTTTGAAATTCATAGCAGTAAGTTTTACTAGTAAGACATGAAATGAAGACATTTATGTAATAATGGAATATTGACTACACTATTTTATCTCTATTTGGATTTTCTATTTTTTATTTTATTTTTTCTTATTTTAGGTTGACATGTTAAACAGACTTGCAGTATTTAACAAATACTGCAAACCGCACCTAATGTATATGCCAATTGTCCTGTATAATACACACTGCTTCCAAAATCATTGGTGTCCAGACTCCCAACCAGTCTATCGATCTAAATATTTATCTATCGTTCTATCTATCATTCTATCTATTGTTCTATCGTTCTATCATTCTATCTATATCAACTCCGGCTGTGATGTAACATCAGGTCTTGATATTAGGTAGACTACTACTGTCTAGTAAAATACTTTTCATGCTATCAAGTTTATCAAGTTTACTCTCACTTTAAATGATATGCATTTTGTTATTTATTAAATGAATTGACTCTTTAATTATGCACAACTATAAAATAGAACAAATAGTTCTTGAGCCCAGGGCAATTTAACAGTATTGAAATATGAAAAATGACATGTTGTGAGCGATGTGAGAAAGATGAAGACCATCACTGTGTATTTATGCAATATAAAAACATGTATTTTCACAAAAGATGTGCTGTCAGAGGGAGTTTTTCTCTCTTGTGCCCTGCTCTAATTTGTGCCAATCTGTTCCTATTACATCCAAGAGCCTGACATTTGGAAACAAAACCACATATATTTTTGCAGTAAAATGTCTCAACAGGAAGTGTAATTAAAGTAAATAATGGTTACAAAAGCTCTCTAGTTGTCTTAGAAACTGGTGGCAACCAAAGCTTCCACCTGGGACAGGAGGAATGCAATATAATAACAGCTGTCAAACCATCACTGCTAAATGTTCACTCATATCACATCTACAGCTAGGCAATACAAGGCAGGTGGGAGTGTTATTCAAATGGAAAATGGTTGTGTTTAGGGCTGTCACAATCATGACGATTAATTATCATACAAATAATTTCAGTTCATTTGATGCCGCTATTATAGTATAAGCTTATACCGTATTTTCTCAAAAAAAGATGGGTCTCAAATAATGGCCGGGGCCCCCGTGGTTGGCATGAATAAATAAAGGCTGTCCCCAATAGTGAATAAACTCCTGGTGCCTGTTATATCATGTGCATGCCATCTAAGCATATTGTACATTCCCATCGCTTTAATTTAATAAATTCAACAATATAATTATGCTATTTTCAACACTTTGTTGTTCTGGATTACTCATCTTAAGTGCTATTGTCCAAAGTGTATACCATATGAGTCAGTGAATTTTTCACAACACAGTCCTGCAAATGTTCTGAAACGCTAGAGGGCTTTTAATTAGAGTAACAAAAAATGACTAGGGCAAACAAGAGCAGATCAGAAAGAGGGCTTCATGCTAAAATGTGACTAAAACAGAGGGAATTAGAAATAAAGGTTTGTCTCTAATGTAAGCCTGCTTCAAATAAACCTCTCGCTCTGCTGCACATAGATTTATTGTAAATAGCTTCTTCTAAAACTGTTGTGTAGGCCTATGCAACGGGGAAACACAAAGCCATGTTTCCATCCAAGCATTTTTATGCTAATTATCCAATTAGAAAAGCTGGATGGAAGCGATAAAATTTGACAAAATTTCCACAGTATTGCTAATAACGTTTTTACACTTGCTTGAGGTGTTTTTTTCCTTTTGTCCATAAAAGAGTTTATGCAACAAATACGCAATGAAAATGCGTTTGCCAAACAAATAATGATGTAGCAAATGTTACATGACAGATCTGCTGTTTGGTCCAATTACACTGCATAACAATTCTAAACTCTCTGTCATCACCTTGCTTCAGAAAGCAAGAAACATGGTCTCATATGAGCTGAAACAAAGGAACCTGCCCAATAGCAGTAAGGTTTAGACAGCCAAGCTTTCTTCCATGTTTTTTTTTCCTGACATTGGAACCTCATGCTCAGGTATTTGCCTCAACCCAGCTTATTTGTTGCAACATTTCTAACATTGGTATAAAATGTTAATTGTTGTGCAAAATGATCACGGTCAGCTCGAATTATCGCAATCAGGAGATCATGTAATTACTGCGACAGGCCTAGTTGTGTGTATCAAGGGAAACAGACGTCTTTGATGTGGGATCTATGAAAACAAAAAACATAGTTATTTTAAACCTAATAACAGATAAATATTTGCCTTATTTCATTTCAGATAAAAATTGTAATCCATTGTTTTGTTAAAATCACAAAAATCTTACATTCTGCTGCATGTGAAAATGTGCTTTGTCACAGTGCTGGTGCTTTGTGATAAATATGGAGACTGTGGAAACTTGCCACTGCCCCAAATAGTTATCAGATAAGTATGTGATGATGAGTATTTGTCTTTCACTGATACTTTATGATACTTTTTAACAAACTAGATTTTGTGAATGTTCATTTGGTAACAAAAGTGAGGTGTAGATGTGCATATTCAGAATGCTCATTTGCATAAGCCATTTAAAAGGGCATTGACCACTGACAACAAGACATTGACCTGATGCTATCAGGAAATCAATTCACCCATGAGATCTATGCTGCTTCCACAATTAAATAAGGCCAGCCTGTTACTGTCAGGACTTGTTTGTTTGGGTTGGGGTTGAATTCTGCAAGTCAGAGGAATGTGGTCCTATCTTTGCTGCTCAACAGATATTTTCAATGATAAATGTGTCCTTGATTGAGAATCAAGAAATCCTCTGATGCATGCAAAACGGTGCACAGTGCTTCTTAATCCACAAAGGAGAAAACCAGTTTTTGTTCATACACATACACACACCTTAAATGAGTTCATAATTAATTAATTGTCCTAAGGCTCCTCGGGAAAATTTATGGTAAAGACAAGGGTGAAATGTATTCAAATAAAAAACAGATTTATACATGTATTATACTGTATTAAATACACATGTAATTTAATGTATTTTATACCTTGACAAAACCTCTTGCAGTATGAGCAGTGAGGGTGTGTACCTTTATTATTTGACTTTAAAAGAGAGCAGAGTCCTGCAGTCTGATGGTACACAGCAACTGTAGTGTGAGTTCAGCAAAAGTAGGACATCACAAAAGGTAGAGTAGTGTTTAGGTTTTCTCTTATGTCTTAAATAAAATATCCACATCACTGATACCAACCAAAAGCAGTGAAATGATCTAAATCACATAATTTCATCAGAAGGGTTTTTGATGTTATGGTCATATTATATTCTACTTGACCAAATTCTGCTACACAAGTGCGCAGTGCTTAACTGATATTGAAAACACATACAAGACCAATATAGGACACACACAGGACTTTCACCCAGGAGGCCGCTGTTCACATCCCGTGTGAAACCAAAAGTCAGTGTTTACTTATTTTAACTTAGGTCAGCGCATAATGTTACATGAGTTAAAGGTGGGGTAGGCAGTTTTCTTTTGGCATCATTGGGCAAAAATTCCATATTAACCGTGCAGCATATTGTAATTCAAGTGGTCTGAGAGCAGACCTCTACTTCAGCCCCCCCTCTTGCCTCTGTTTTCAGACTTCAGAAAATCTATCCCATGACGGTAGACTTTAGTCAGTCACAGGTTATTTCAGAGAGACGGTGCGTTCGTATTGGCTAAGATACAAGAGCAGGTGTGTGCTTCAGACGGTGAAAGCCTGATTGAATGGCGGAAAATCCTGCCGAAAATCCTGAAACTTGTGATACATTTCCAACACCTCCTTTGCCTACAGCAGTGTATAGTACAAAACAACACGTCCCAGCTCCACACGGAGCTTCAGGCTCATTATGTTCGATGCCATGGTGCTTCTAACGACGAGTGGCAAAGAGGCATGATGACAAACAGTGGGGAATAACTTTTGACAGGGGACAGTGGTGTGTGTGTAGTGTACTAGCGTCTCTTCCTGCTGCTGGACGGTGTTGCAGCTGCCTCTGAAGCCTGGGGTGCTCTGTTCTGCGGCCGCGAAGCACTGGAGGGGCGTCTTTGAGAAAACAAGTCGCGGCGGGAAGTTGGTACTCTCGGTCATATATGTCGTTTTTGGAGACATTGGCAAATTACCTATTCTGTCGTTTAGGTATGAGGACGAGGTGAAATGATGGCCTCTACAAATCAGTACACTCTAATTTAATGGATCCAAGTGATTTTGATATTTACATGCGGCCTGTGGAGAGGGTAACAGAAACATACAAACATACATTATGTATGCCACATATTTAATGCATTTTACTGACAGTGCATTTACAGAGAAGATCTCTGTGACTCCAATGGTAAGTCTCACAACAATTAAAGAGATTTTCACTCGACAAGTCACATTCTCAAAGTACTGTGTCTGTACACTCAATTTTTGTAGGAGTTTCTACAGGTCCTATTTACATGCAAAGTAAAAAAATATTGACTTAAATATTACCTTTTTGGTAAAGGAAAACTCTGGTCTTTTTCAACCTGGGTCTTATTCTCATAATTGTAACGATTCTGACCATGAACTTCACGTTTGCTGCCTCCATTGAAGAGATTTGGGAAACGGAACTCTGGCACAACAACTTATATCAGGTGAGATAGCGTGAGCCTCCTAGATCTTTATAAATAAACATGAATTTTATGTAAATCATTTCAAATGCTTTCCAAACAAAAGCCAACACACACTGAATTTGCTATTGACCATCAACCATTTATTTGAGTTATTATTTGAGTACACAGACCTATATTAAATGGAGGAGGAAAAACAATGGAGGCAGAAGGCAGCAAGATGGCACTTGTTGACAGATTTAGAAACTCTAGACCTGTCGATGGATAAAATTCCACCTGTGTATCTGCAACAAATTTGTGGCTTTGCTCAACATTGCAGTGCTGAAGATGGTGTTTCACCTCCCCAAAGTCAACTGGAAGAAAAGACAGAGGCTGCCTGGACCAGCAATAACCTGTAGAACAGTAATAACCACCTTATACAAAGCAATCAAAGCCTTTCGGGGCATTTTAATTTTTTTTTTTTACCTCTGTTGAAATAAAATCATGCTATTTATGAAAGGAGTTTTAAATGTTTCTTATTCCTGCAGATGTACAGATGCTAGTTGGCTAACCATAAAGCTAGCTTGGTTTTTAAGTTGGTTGCCCTGAAAGTAGATCCCTATGCACTAAGCAGAAATAGCTAACCTTGGAGGCTACTCTCTGTGTTTCCTTAGGTGATTTATCTAAAATTGAAGGTAATTTGGAAAGCTTTAGGGGGCTCACACTGCTTGCCCTGATACTCTTTATTTTGCCCGAGCTGCGATTCCCGATATCTCTACAAATGAAAATGCAAGTGTTAAGTAATCATGACTCATAGCCAGAATGGCCACAATTATGAGAAGAAGACCCAGGTTGAAAGATGACAGAATTTTCCTTTAATTAGCTTTCACAAACATGGTCCACAAACTTAATATTTCTCTTTAAAGACATCAGCCTGAGGTCTGTTTTGTCTATTTGATCCTGCTATCTGAGCCACAGATTGCTCTCTAATATTTTGCTCTGTCATATCCTGAACTCTATACAATATTACATTACAGACTTATCTCTTATTTCATACTGAGCAGCAGCTGGCATCAGAATATTTATATCAGTGCATATGTCACATTTAGCAGGCAGCAGCATAATGTGTGCAGACTTAACACATAAGCAATACATAAGCATGTCATTTTAAAGCAATGTAATTCCCTTTGACATCCATTGTGATTACTAGATTGAAATGTGCTACTGCAGGCATTAACTACACTCTGTACCAGCTTGAGAAGCTCCCACTGGGCAAACTAATAGTCAGCAAAGTTGTCACCTTTCCACCAGAACAATGTGCATCGTAATATATTATGCAAAGGCTGTTTTGTCAGCTAAAAGGTGAAGAAGATATCGGCCTTCTGTTCCCGCTAGCCATTTAATTCCTGTATGACTTGTGCCATATGCCCTTTAAAGCTCGAGTGGTCGTTTAGCATGCACCCTAAATATTAACCACCACGGCTTCACTCAATTACCATCTGTCTGTGTAGAAAGGGACTGGCTCAGTTTCACCTGACTTTGGAAACAAAAAGTTATAGGATGGATAGTTGAGGCTGTTATTCAAACTCCTTTCAATGTCAACAAACGGATTCATGAATGGAAACAACCATTAATCTTTGCAGAAGGATCACAGATGCAAATGAGTTCAGAATATGTAGTAAACTATATTTTACACCCTGTTTTACTTTTAATTAAGCTAATGATTGTTATATGTATAAATAATAAAGGAAAATACATACAGAGAAACACTAATGAGCAATTAATTATAATACTGAATTCAATTAGTGAATCAAAATGAAAAGTAATAATAATGAATCACTAAAAGTGTCTCTTAATTGCGAGTTTAAGCCATTTAATTAACTTGAAATTAACTTTCTTTGGACTAAAAGTCATCAAGCTTGTTCCTTTTTTAAAGCTCCACTCCAGAGTAAAGAGTAACAGATACAGATCCAATGGAAATATATAGGCTTTGTCATAACTGTTGTTGTGGGGGGTTTTTTCAGTTACAACAATCTAATTGCAGATATTGAAAATATAATTGCTGGTTGGATTATTCATACAAATGTTCTGAGAGAAAATTGGATTAAGAGCATTAACAGTGCATGAAAACAAACATTTTCAAATCTATACTAAGTGGTGATTATTTATAAGTTAAAAGAAGTGTTGACTGCTGGTTTAAAATCACCAAGTACAAACAGCAGAATTCAAGAGACCAGCAGCTGTCGATGTGTGTAAGATGGTTGCTACCTCATATGATACCTGAACTCTTGTCACAGTGTTTAGATGGGTTTCTATACTTTTGACCGTAACTGGTGTTTTGTTTTAGTGCTCACTGTGGCCTCACCTGACCCTTACTGCACTCAGTGAGTAAAGTGGTGGTGAATGTGACAACAAATCCATGGCACTTGACCACGGGGTGCACTCTCACTCTCAGCTCCTCAGTCAGCGTGTTTCAGTTTCTCCTCCTCCTGTGTCCTCTCATTGCAGTGTAAGCTCGGGAAAGTAAACAGACCACTGCTGTTCCCCACTGAAGGTTCTTTTTTTGCTTTGTAGTCATATTTCCCTGGCGCTCCCACCTGCTCTAACATACACTCACTACTATTTACATTCCTCTCTGACTATTCTCTAAAACTTTTTTTGCTGTTTTTTGCTGAAACCACACAGCAAAAATATTAATTCCTAATCTCTTGAGTAAAGAAATATTCTGAGTAAATAATCAGACTATTCAATGTACATAAGGTACAATTTTCATTCTACAACACAGGGCTGTACAATGAAATTAAAGAACATATATACAAATATTTAAAATTAGAATAGAATAAAAATAAAAACAATATATACAGTTGCTTATATACAAATATTATACAAAGGTAGTGGTATGGTAATGTGCAAAACCAGCATAACAGAAAGTTCCATGTCCTTTACTTATAGTAGAGTGTGAAGGATGAGGTGGAGTTGAGGAGTCTCACAGCCTGAAGAAAGAAGCTGGTCTGTAGTCTGGTGGTACGGCAGCCGATACTTCTGTATCGCTTGCCAGACGGCAGCAGGGTGAACAGGCTGTGGCTGGGGTGGGTATTGTCTTTTAGTATCCTTTGGGCTCTGTGCAGACACCTCACCTCTCCGATATCACTGATGCTCAGTATGGGTACCAGAGAGATATAGGGACACCCTTCCTTCAAAATCTTGACAGGTCCCAATCAGAACGCGCCACATCACGAGCCCCCCCCCCCCCCAGGAAGTATGTCACATCAAAGGTATCGCATGCAAACAAACAACGGTAGACTAGGTGTCAAAACATGCAACAAGTTCGTTTGTTTCTTATGAGAGCAAGATGATATAAAAACACGGCCCTGAAAACCCTTCACAACACTCGCTCAAGACGGAGGACTGAAGACGCAAGATGGTCCGCGGTAATATTATTTATCCTACTATTTATTAGGATTCTCATCAAGAATAAAACATTAGGCCTAAATAGCTAAAACAATTTTATAGAAATTACCGTCCGAGGGGAAATACATGCTGCTCCAAGAAACGCATCCCTGTTTCCTAGTAAGTGAAGCTTTTTTATTTTATTATTGAATCTGTTTCATTTGTTTTTCAGCAACGCCGTATATATTTTAAAAAACAATTTCTTTCTTTTAACAGTTACCTCAGACGAGCTGGAAGATTAAGGCTTCTCACAGACAGATTTCGGTAAGTAGGCTACTGTTGTTTTTTTTTTGTTGTTGTTTTTTTTAATTGCAACATCCACAGCGTTTATTTTAATAGGCTACTTTGAAACTTACAGATTTCTTAGAAGCCACGGAACTCCGGTTCCAGCCTGGAAACCCTCCTGATTGTCACGGTGATCCAGAAGCCGTTCAAGAGGAGAATACCGGACTGCTGCAGCAGCGCCCCCTAACACCGGAGGTCTAATGCATCTAGTGCAAGAGGGTGATGCAGAGGTTGGTAACAGCATATGCTATAGGATATTTATTTTATTGCTTTGTATCATATTGAAAAGGGATTACTTAAATGAAGTAACATTTGTAAATACTCTGGATGAAGCGTCTGTTTTATTTTTGATTTATATGTTTAAAGTTTCAACAACACAATTTTAAACATTGTCTTATCGTTTCACACACACACACACACAGAAGTTTAACTCAATATTCTCTCTCACTACAGATGCACGTCAGAAGAAAGACCGGGCATTGCATCTCGGCTTACAAGCTCACCCTCAGCGTCGGAAAAGAGAAAGAACCCCCTCCTACAATGCACAGAGACTGGTTCTCATCAGAGAAATTATTGGCGTAGGACAGACGCTCTCGTCCTCTTTTTTAGTCCTATGTGAGAAAATACTGTAAAGTCTTGTGAAGTTGTTGGAAAGTAAAGTGCGAAATTTTTGTTGGTGTTGTTGTTGGTGTTGTTGTTGTAAAAGTAAGGTGTGACATTTTAACATGGATAAAGACATAGATTTATGTGTTTTTTTCGATCTTGTAGAACAATTGAACCAAATTCCGCCGCAATTCCCGGCAGAATTGGTCGGTATCGCTGATCCTTTTTCAGAAATCATTCGAGAGCATAACGTTGAAAACTATTTTCAACCTTTAGAAGATGCTCTCCGGCTCTATGAACAAACCTTACCTCCTACTCTCTCACAGCAAAATGATTCTTTCAAAATGGTTTTGTCAACCCCAACCCCTAATTTAGACGAGTCTGTTCCCCCGCAACAACATGGAGGGAATCCGGGTCAGGAAACTGAACCGACCGCGGGTCCCTCCTCAGCAGTGAATGAAAATGAGCGGGTAGATCCGTCCAAAACGGTATCTCGGGCCCGCTTTAACAATCTTGAAATTAGACGAATGTTAAATTTTCCTCCTCCTCAAAGTGTACCCAGTTACGCTTCATTTTATTCACATGTGATGGACACCCTTCAGGATATGGCCAATAGAGCAACGTCAGAGGTCAGACGCAATGATGTGATACAGTTGGAGTTGATTGGTGAAAATGTGTGAAATCACATTTCCCTCACCATTAACGATGAGGATGACGCCGTCCTGGCGGCTTTTCAAGCCTTACTGGACCGGTTAGTACAATCAAACGTCAATTATGTCCGACGCCACCCTAGAACTAGTTGTGCAGGTGGTGCGGAATCCCAGAGGAGGGGTTAAAAGGTTGGCTGAAAAAACTCTAGAATGTGAAATCTTAAAAAAGAAAGCTCGTCACTTGTATAATGTAAACAATACACAAAACCAGCTCTGCTTCACCATCAGCTTAGCACATCTCATCGATCCTAAACTCACAGATAGTCAGGCCGCACAACGAGGCAGAGAGTTTCAACGTTGTGCCGGTTTGAATGAGCAGACGGCTGTGACCTTTAGTGATGTCAACAAATTTGAAAAGATTTTAAAATGCAAAATCATAGTTTTATACAGAAACCATGACAATCGAGTCCTGTCTCATTTTGAGACAGATTTCCCTAAAACGTCTGACTCACCTCTGTTCCTGTTTCTATCCCAAAACCACTACTATGGTATAAAAAATCTTAAAGGTTTTCTAGGGACACGGCATGCCTGTCATTTTTGTTATAAGGGTCCTATGAACAATCCTATGAAACACAGATCCGTCTGCAATGACCAAGCTTGTACCCGTGATCAGTTGGATTCTGTCTTTTGCCACGACTGTAACCGCACGTGTCGCACTCCTTTCTGTCTGTCTAGACACAAAAACCTGTAGCAAGGCCGGTGAAAATAACGTTATCCCCCCGCTGGATTACGCCAGTGGAAGAAGAAGAAGAGGAGGAAGAAGTCTTTCCCAAAGCACGGACCATAAAAAAGAAAATAACATTATCCCCACGCTGGATTACATAGCAGGAAGAAGAAAAAAGTCTCTCCGGAAAGAAAGCCCAGATTGCGTAAAACAAGAAAATCTGTGCGTTGGATCAACCTTCCCCCATAAATTTATACATAATGTATATATGAGACGAGTCAATGTTTTTTGCCTTTTCTCAATAAATTGTTTATTACTCACATTCAGAGTATAGAGACATTTTTTTTATGTGTGTGTTATTATTTAAAAGCAAAAGCAGAAAGAAATTAAAGGCTACAAACAATTTATTACCCTTATTATTTTAAAAACAAAAAGCAGAAAACATTAAAGGCAACAGACAAATTTTAATGGTTTAAAAAAACATAGGCAGAATCAAAGTCTACAGAGTACAGAGAGTACACGCATCTCACAGGTTGTAACAATCTTTAAACATTTGTAAAGAACAAGCCCCGTGGTTAAAAGACTCAGAGCTTTGATTTCTGATACAATGTTGATATTTTTTCACAAAGTTGGACGCCTTAAGGTCGTTTTTTAACACATCATCTTGATACAAAGACAATACCCTCTGCTTTTAATGGTCCGTTCCAAAAGATCTATTAACTGACAAACAACATCACAATCCTCCACACAGCTAACAAGTTTTATCCAGTAATTACCCATTTTATTGATCTTTGTCCCAACAGTCCTTCATCACTCGAAGCTGGCCTATTTTCACCACATCCTCCCCGATCAGGTTTTCATACATGTCGTGGATAGCGTCGTAGATCTTCCTTGTTGATTTCAGTTCGTGTAAAAGCGTCTCTGCGACTGTTTTGACTCTGACCTCGTCAGCTTGGATGTTGCACATGCACAACAGACATTGAATGGTAGGAATGAATCGGGGGGTCCAGAGTCTTTGCATCAGCCGGTAAAAGTTGGTCGAGTAGAAATCATCCTCGAGTACTTCGAAACACCCGTGTTGTTTCTGGCTGGGGTGGTTGGTCAGACAGCCGTGGCAGGCGTCTTTCCGGTAGTTGCCCAGAGTAATGTTGAGCAGATGGAGCACAGTGGTTTTTACAGTGTTGATGAACACAGAGGACACCCATCCGTCGACTTCATCTTCCTCGGGGCTCGCTGCTCTCGGAGGAGATGAGGGAGAGGGTGGAGGTGAGGGAGAGTCAGGCGCCCGGGACTCCGTATCGTCTGAGTTGGGGGAACCGTCGGGTGAGTCACGCTTATCCGGAGAGGGTGGGTTCGGTGAAGGCTCTGTTGGAGGCTTCTTCACCATCCTCATACGAACGGGCTTGGGACAATCACAAGTCAGCCCTTCATCGTCGGACGAGTTACACGGCGGACGTGGCTCCGGCGAAGGTTCTCGCCTCCAAAAGGTTGTTAGACTGGACTGGCGCAGGTTCTGTCCGGTGCTCTCCGTGTTTTTTTTTTTTCTCCTGTTGCTCGATGTCTGGCTGTGTCAGGTTGTTTCTGTCGGTCGAGGTTTGACTGTGTCCCCAACGGGTACTCCTTATATTGTGTGGTTGGGGTTGTGGAGATGTGGTGGAGGCGTGATTAAGGTTGTGGAGGCGTGGTTTAAAAGATCATAGCTCTCTTTGTGACTAGAGCGTCCCTCCAGTTGCGACAGCTGTGAAAGAGAGAGGTGAATCTTTCAGCTTCTTCTTCCATCTTTTCAGACCAAGCAGCGACCGGCAGGTCTAACAACGTCCGAAATACCCCACAATCAGAATTAAAACACTCCAAGACGAAATTTTTCTCTGAGCTTCCTCGTTCTCTGCGTCGAAACATTCCAATCTTGCGCGTTTAGCGGGTGTAGCGAGGGTTTGCTCTTCATCTGTCGTTTCATTACTCCCCCTGAGATGATGCATCACCAGTTTCAGCACTCCCCAGTCATTGGAAGTCAGCGTAGCTATGGCGGTCACAGGCCCCAACGTTTCACCTTCATCCAGCTGATAAAAACAAAGATCACCAGTTTCGTACTTGAACACATAGCCCCAGACCCCACGCAGACCGTAGGGTTCTAAAGACCATTCTTCTTGCAGAGACTCGGGCGGAGGCACCTGCGTTCTACTCAAATAGACGATACATTTCTTAGGAGCATCCGTTAGTGAGGTTAATTCTTGATAGATTGTGACGGGCGTCTCGCTAATGAGCGCCAGAGTGGATCTTGTCTTTTTAGAGTCTTCCATGTTTGTTTGTTTATTTCTGTCTTCTTCTCGAACCTGTTTTAAACTAAATGGAAAAACAAGGGTTAATAAATGGGCTCAGAAGGGGGGACGGACGAGAGGAGGAGCAAAAGGAGGGGCCCTAAAATAAAAATAAAAAAATCGGATGGGACGGGACTTCCGGTGGCAAATACCGTGATTTGACTGGACGGGGTGGGACTTCCGGGGGACGGGACTTCCGGGGGCGGGGCTTGTGACATGCGCATTCTGATTGGGACCTGTCAAGATTTTGAAGGAAGGGTGTCCCTATATCTCTCTGGTACCAATGATGAACGCTGCAGAGCCCTCCAGTCCTGGGCCATGCACATCCCATGCTAGTTTGTAATATTCCCAGTCAGGATGCCTTCTGTTAACAAGAACTTGGTACGTAAATTTTGCCTTCTTAAATTTCCTTAAGAAACACAGTTGTTTAGGAGCTTTCTTTAGCAGGGTGGAGATGTGTGATGTCCATGATAGGTTCTCTGTGATGCAGATTCTCAGGAACCTAAAACTGTTCACCTACTCCACCTTAGATCCACTGATGTAGACAGGAGTGTCTGCCTTTGCCTCCTTGCTCCTTGGTTTTGCTGACATTGCGCAGTAGGTTGTTCTCTGTGCAGCACTCTGCAAGATTGTTGATTTCCTTGCGATATGAATTCTCATCGTTTGTCATCCGGCCAATGGTGGTAGTGTCGTCTGAAAACTTTACAACAGAGTTCTTTCCATGTCAGGGATTGCAGTCATGAATGTGTACATCAGTGTGTACAATGGATTGTCATTTCAGTTGTATTTATCCCTGCTTGTCATCAGCAGTGGGAGATGTTTCCCATCAAGGCTTTCTGCCAGAAGGCTTTCTGGCCTTTAGGAAGTCAGGTGACGTAGTATAAAGAGCAACAAAGTCCATGGAGCAAGGATTGTGGGGTGGATGAATGGATTAACCACTTGACTTTCTCCCAGACTGCTGTTCAAGTCCCATGTGAAACGTAACTTATTATTTTAACCCATGATCTTTTCCTAAACTTAACCAAGTAGTTTTGGTGCCTAAAGAAAGGCTTTCTGGCAGAAGGCTAAATTAGGAAGAGAAAATTATTTATATAAATTTATATCTTATAGAAATCTAGAACAAATAACTGTATATAATTATATAATAATTAATTATAGTTAGAACATCGGAAAGTTTGGATCTATAGTGCTGCTCACCTCTATCGTATTCTTGCTAGTCATTTGTGTTGTCTTCATTTGCCTTAAAATGAAACTTTTCACAAGATTTTAACATGTTTTCTGCCAAATCGTGAAGGTGATTGGTGACTTAAATACAGTAAATCCTGAATTAGTGGCCGTGACCCTAATGTACCTCAAACGCAGTGAGAATTAGGCATTTATTTGCAGACTTATATAAGACGGAACTTTATTTCTAATTTCCACAGTTTTATATACATAATGCTCATATTTTATTAAGCGTTGATTCCCAATTGATTATTAGAGGGTTTTTTTTTATTATTGTGAATTATTCAAGGTTTTTGCATTTTTAGTCCATAAGTATGCAGCTGCCATGACTTGAATAAAAATTTACTCTCTATGTTTGCAATATGGAGCAAAGGCTGTACTTGTCAAGTCATCCCACTATTCTCTATAGACCAGGGGTGTCAAACTCATTTTAGTTCATGGGCCACATACAGTCCAATTTCATCTCAAGTGGGCCGGACCAGTAAAACCATTGCATAATAACCTATAAATAAAAACCTCCAGATTTTTCCCTTTCTTTTATGAAGAAGTACAAGTACATTCTGAAAACGTTCACAATTAATTAACCATCCGTTTACAAAACAGATGATGAACAGCCTGAGATGTCTTAAGAAAAATAAGTGCAATTTCAACAATAAGTCTACTGTCATGTGCATTACAATTTCATCACAGTGGACCTACAAAAAAACGAAACGTTTTCTTGGAAATCCCGATACAAAATGTTTTACAATACTGTGTCCATTTTTCTCCTCTTTGACAAAGACATTTTCCACCGGTGGCTCTTGCATGAACAATAGCCTTTGCTTGACAGTGTTGTGTCATGTAGAGTGTATATGAGCACGTGGGATCTATAATAGCATATCCAGCGGGCCGTAGGTTTGACACCCCTGCTTTAGACGGTAAAAATAATCACCTTAAGTTGATCTTCCAGTTTCACATTGATACAACTGTAAATATAAAGAGTCAGTCTAGACCTGCTCTATATGAAAAAGTGCCCTGAGATAACCTTGTTATGATATGGCGCTATATAAATAAAACTGAATTGAACTGAATAATTAGGAAAATGTTGCCCTTCCTGTGTGGATGGCATTAGTATAATTCATCACCAAAGGTAAAACAGAAAAGATTTTCAGGACTGTTTTGTGATCTGAGAGCATGTGCCATGTGCGCCTGAATGTGACATCCTGCCTTTATCACTGCTTCTGTTCCAGTCTGCTGTTTTTTCAGATAGTCAGGTTTTTGTCTGTATCCTCTCCCTCAGACAGCACCACAGTTGTTAATTAATGCTGCTACAGGGTAACATTCGAGCAATTATTATATTCCCTGGTGCAAATGATTTCATAATAAACCACTGACCATCATTGTTGGCAACACTTCTAATTGCGATATGAAATCATCCCAGGATGAGATGACCAGAATAGGCTTTCCTAAGACAATTGTGAATTCTCTCTACGCAGACTAATTAAGAGACTGCTGACATTTGATAAGAAACTAACTATAGTAAAAATAATGGGAGTGCATGAGGGATGCCTACCACCCTTATGAGCAGCAGAGGAAGTAAACATCTGCATCGCTGGATACAAGCTACATACAAATGTATTAATAATCCTTAAAATGTGCAAACCTCCTTTTCAACATACCCATCATGATATGATTTATTTTCATTCAGAATGTTAAATAAGAAGTGTTTAATTAAAACACTTAATCAAACTATTCATCAAATTCAATCAAATGTGGCATTCGTGGCCACTTATTTAAAAACATTTCATATTTGTTTTTGTTTTTTAGACATTTTATAAAAACAAACCTCATAAAGACTTTTAAGTGTTTTAACAGTATCATATGAGTATGAACTTAAACTATTTTAAACATTGTGACACCTTTAGGTGAGAATCTCATGGACTCATGGAATATAATTTTCACTGGTAATACACACACATTTGCTTAAAAACAGTATAATTTCTCAGAAAACAATACTTTCTTGTGGAATACTATGGATGACATATCATTCTCACAATGAATATTAGGCATTTTATTTAATATGCAATTATGAAAGGGAGTTCTCCCTTGCCACTGTCGCCTAGTGCTGCTCATGGTAGGAAGTGTTTGGTCTATAATTAATACTATAAAGAGTATGGTCTAGACCTGATCTGAAGAGTGCCCTGAGATCACTTCTGTTATGATTTGGTGCTATATAAATAAAACTGAATTGAACTGAATTAAGTTACCATTTTTAGAAGAATAACAATACACACATATTTAACATACACTTAGTTAGAGGTAATGTTGCTGAGTGAATTAATCAATGGAAAGTGAATATATTGAACAATTATAGACATGACTGTGTGTGTAAAAATCACAGACAGCAAAGGACTTCCCACTTTCCCTACAAAAAGACATCGTTATTTGAAAGCATTAGAGCATTAGGAACCTAGTACCAGGAGAACTACAAATGCAACATAAAAGAGCAGTTTTGCAATTGATTTTCTTAACAACCAGGGGCCAAGATTCATTACAAGTGCCATCAGTAACACCTCTAAAGAGTACTGACTTTATTTGGCTCACTCAAGCCAGCACCACAGCCCCAACAGCCTGGGAATCAGGGGATATGACTGAGTGCAGGGCAAATTCTAGTACATATTCTGTATAATCATACTGCACATTTGTGGCAGTCACATATATCCCTCTGATCAGTTTATGTGTGTGTGTGTGTGTGTGTGTGTGTGTGTGTGTGTGTGTGTCAGCTCAGCTCTGTGACTCACCATCAGCGGCCTAAAGAAAACAGCGCCATTAGGCTACTTGACCTGATAGTTAGCATTAGCAAGTGAGCCATTAGTAAGCATAGCTTACAGGAAATGGCATGAATTTACTGAGATACAGCTAACAATGTTTTTTTATACAATGACACAGTGCCTCATTTATTATCATTCCCATCTCAGAAGCATCAATACAAGACAGAATACATTAGCACAGCATACAAATCAACAGCAGTCGCTAATCCATCTACACATCTATCTATGTTTACTGAGCACATAGATATTAGTATTTCCAATATTTATCATACTGGGAACACATAAGAATTTGAATTTCTCAGTTTGCCAATTATCAACTAAATACCAAAGCAGTTTGTGGTATGAACACAATTTGAAGTGGGCGATGTGTATTGTCAAGGATAGTCAGACATTGCCGTCCCATTCTGAAATAGGTTTCCAGGTAGTTGACCCAGCTTCCTTCATCAGCCTTTTCACTCTATTGTTATTGTGCTTTCACCGGTTTATCTGCAGCAAAGAAGGGGGAATACTAAGATCCACAAGAACAATATGATAACAAATCAAAACCATCTTGTCACAGACATTAAAAGACTTTCCAGATGTGGGTGTATTAAAAGTATTAAAATACCATCTGCAGTGCAAACATTCACTCATTATTTATTCATTTTTTAAAATTACATCAAGTGACCTCGACTGTTCGCAGTTTTCCATTTTTCACATTATTTTTCTCTTCACTCCCTATTCCTGGAGGTATATTTTACAACCCTGTCTCCTAGGAATCACGTTCATATCCACTAATTGCTTTGGTTAATGTTTTTTTGAGTCACTATTTCTTATCAGCATACATGTATGTTTTCCTGCAATATATGCTCTTTGTACGAGTATTTATTTTTATTATTAAGGTTAGGAAAAGATCAAGGTCTTACTGAAATACTGACAAAGCCAACACTGACTTGAAACATTAGACAGGTTGTGAACCTATAGTGCTTTTACCCAAAATGCTTTACAATTTGCCTCTCATTCATCAATGCACACACACACTCCCACACTGATGGCAGTGAAGCTAACCATCAGGGTGCAGTTTGGTGTTGGTCAAACCACCAACACTTCCATCAACTGACGACCAGCTCTACCACCTGAGCTGGGGAACCATGACTGTGTGTTACCTCAAAAACATATTACCCAGACCAAAGTTATTCTATCTGAATGATGTGTAGAAGACAGAGCTGATAATATACAGTACATGTGCAGCAGGAAATAAACCAGGGCCCTGTTTTACGTTAACGATTGATCTTAGAAGTTAAGAGAGCTTTCTACGAGCATTTCTACGACATTTCCATTTTCTAAAGCAGTTTTGAGCCTCTTAAAGTGTAACTCCACCCTCAAATTCAGCTAGAACCCTCTCTCCCAGTGTATTTTTAAAAAATGCAACGAGTGAGGGAACAATAGGTGTAGGAGGCGTAGCCTCGTGGTTACGTAGTGTGTGGGTCAGGGGAGACTGATTAGAGTTTTTTTTAATATAAATTTCATGACGTAGACAGGTCCCAACCGGTTGACTCTATGTCAGCATTGGCCTCCCAGGTTCAGGGCTGATTTAAAACAGTAGATGGCTTGTTGAGCCATTTTCAACCCATGAAAAGTTGATTTTTATAAATTTGGTAAGAAATGTCAATATTAACAACAGCACTGATGTGTTTTATCACAGTACAGTCATATCATTTAGTTTACTGCTGTAATTTAATGCCGGCTGTCCATGGAGCTGAAGATGATGCTAAATACACTTTAAAGTAACTTCACATATTTAACTCATCCATTGTGAATGCTGTCTGTCATAATTTCTGTATTAGACCTACTGTATATAAGTGTGTGGCAAACAACATAAAGAGAAAAGAGAAGATAACAAAACTTAAAAATACACCTTCAGGAAAGTGGTATTTCAGCCGGAAGAGATTCGTATATTAGGAAAAAGAAGGAGAGGAAGGCGATGACAGGAACTGGAAAATCCTTTGTGCAAATTAACTGTTGAATTAATAATAATCTTAGTTTTATTTTCTTATTTTCTAATTTAAATGTTATAACTTGTTTTACATGCAACGTCACTTAACAGAGCATCAGTCTTTATGATAAAAGTATAAACTTAAAAATGAACAAAAACAATAAAAACTTTCCTCCTGAAGGGTCTGGAGCCTTCTACGAGTATGCACCAGTTCATCTGCGATTATCATATCTAAGAGGGATAGCTTTTAGGAAACACCTCTTAATCTGAAGAAGGGTTGTAAAATGGATTTTATGATCATCCTGGCCTTAAGGTGCTTTTGGGAAACAGAGCCCAGATATTTAACACATAACACAGCTTGCATCTCATCTACACTGGAGATTTGGCAGCGCTATGGGCACTAAACAAAAATCAGTGACTTTATTCTTTAACATTTTTACTTAATTTTGCTCAACATAGGCCAGACTTAAGATCAACTTAAGGCTACATCCACACTCAGATGTTTTTTTTTGTTTTAAAAACGCATAACTTTTACTATGTTTACACCTAGCGTCCACACCACTCTGGTGTTTTATAACCCCTAAAACGGAGACCTTTTAAAACTCTGCTGACCCCATTTTAGTTCGAAAACATTCTAAAACAATGACGCAGACACCCACGTTCGCTTTCTGATTGGGTCTAATCAGCCACGGCTTGTCCTTCCCTGATTCGTCACCCCCCTATCACATGACACTTTCCCAGAAGAAAACAAACATCAGCCTTGACTACCAGCGGTTAATTCAACATGGATAAATGAACACTTACTTTCAGTAACAGTTCCACCTGGTCGTTGGTCCAAGCACAGAAATCTCTGCTCTTACTTTTCTCCATTGCTGTTCTTCGTTCATAGTATTTCCTGCAACAAAGCAACCAACCGCAGAGTAGACAATCTGCTTTCTGTTTACACCAGCACGTGCATGCCCCGTGCACGTGAATGGTCATATGATATGCGTTTTCAGGCGTGTAGTATGGATGGAAATTATTTCTGAAATGGCAATAAAATTCTCCGTTTTAAAATAAAAAACGTATTAGTGTGGATGTAGCCTTACTGTGTACAAAACAGGCTTTGACAAGAGAGTGGCTGTCTTGTACTGCTGACCCAATGACTAAATAAAAGGTCCCTCTCCCATTTTAGCTCTTGTGCTGTGTCGCACCATGTGAAACAAGTCTGTGCACTGTAACTGACAAATAACAACCTGCAGAGGATGTGAATACAGGACACATCTGCCTCAGGTATTCAACAGTGAACATGTATTGCATCCACTGAATGACAGAATCAGGATAAACTCTGGAAAAGGGGCCCCTGACAAGAAAATTACAAAGCTTTTTTGAGTGCAGAGACACTTTTGAGCTGACCTACTATATTTAAGGTGGTACGATGTTTCTTTGTCACATGCTACAGTCTTAGAGCATCACTCAAAAATCTGCCTGCCCTTATCACTAGCTAGCACAGAGCGCTAGAAATCGCAAGGAATCCGGTGTGACGGTGGAGTGTGAAATTCCCAAGCCTGTGTTGCATCAGCCTGATAATTCAACCTGATGATAATTAATAACGATCCACCAGTGAGGCGTTCATGCACACCATCTCAGTTGCACCCCTGTGGCATTTGACAAAGCCAGCGTTGAGACAGTGGTTACACATGTGAGATGAAAGGAAACATGACGTGAACTGGGAATACGCGTTGCATTCAAGCTTCATCAGGTGTGCGACTGGCTTATAAATATGTTAAAAAAAAGACAGAATGCAGCTAAGGGTGGCTCGATAATGATCTGATATATGAGCTTCAGTTGAGAACGTTTTAGGGAGCTCTCTGGAGAGATCACAAACCATTAGCTGTTGCGTTAGGGACCAAAGAGCCTGAGTCTATTGAACAGTTCATTAATGTTTTTGCTCCTTTGAAACCTACAGGAAGAGTAGCGGCAATATGCCCAGGGACATTTCAATGCAGGTGGGTTGGATTAGAAAAAAACATATGGGCTAAAATCAAGCGTGACAAGTGAGAGGGCTGCAGGATGGAAAGCAAGCATCCATTACTTTAGATATCTATGCATTTATGCAAGCTGCTGCCGATTGGATGATGAATTGCTCTCAGGACACGGCACCATTATGTTCACTCTGAACCAAAGATTAACCTCTTTGTCACGGCGTTGACGTCACACAGCTTTAATGATGATAGGCAACTCTTGGCTTCACTCGCCACAATTTTAATTATGCTTACCTGGACATAGACTGTTTGCTCTGTAATAAGCATTATGGCTTCATTAAACATAGCTTAATTAAACAGAAATCATCGGGATGAAAAGTCTTGCTGATGCCAAGAGGCAGCAGGATTCCACTCCAAAGACCTGTGGAGGAACAGCCACACTTAATCACAACGTAGCCTCTGAGCTGAGCTTCTGACAGCCATGTCCACCTACACGGATAAGTGACTGTCATCTGTTCTCTTGCAACCCAACGTGTGACAGCCACTTAGCATGTAGCATTTCTCACCTTTCTACAGATGCCCTGTCATCCCTGTAGAGTTGGAACAGCAATACCTGTCAGAGGGTCTGTCATAAAAGCTTCAGCTGATCAGTGACAGAAACCCTGCGTTAAAACACAGAATTAGTCACTCTATCAAGTAATGGGGACCGCATCTGACAGAGCTCTGGCATATAATTGAGTTAAAAAAGCAAAAGGCTCTCTGTGGAAAATTGCTAATGGCTCTCAAGACACATTTTATGCTTCAAATCATTTAAATTATATCAGGACAAGTACATTTTCAGATGCAAAGAAAGAAGTCATGGGCTCACATTTATTCATTCCCTCCCAGCTGACCTCTGAGTAGCCATGGTAATTTCAATAACCTGTGGTAAGTGATGATTTTACTCTGTGAGCTATATTTTTGTTAAGGATTTTGAAATGATGTTGCTTATCTGCAGTATTTATGCCACCCTGTCTCCTATATATTATGTTAGATATACAGTTATACAGTTAGAGGGAAACGTAATTCCTGCCTGGATTATGTTCAAGTGTTTTCCAGTGAAGGAGACGCTACGTTTTTATACCGGCACGCAAGTCTTATGGAGGTGGTCAGGGTGAACGATGGGTGGACAAAGATCAGGACTTTGGAGTTTACATACTGACTCCTACGTGTGTTTGGGTTTAGGCAACAGTTTAAGCATAAATATGTGTGTGTGTGTGTGTGTAAATACTGCTGACATTTACTTATCCACTTGTTTTTCTCTTTCTGTTTTTTAGGTACATATATACATATATATAGAAATAAGAATAAGAAAAACTGAAATATCACATGGTCATAAGTATTCAGACCCTTTGCTGTGACACTCATATTTAACTCACATGCTGTCCATTTCTTCTGATCCTCCTTGAGATGGTTCTACTCCTTCATTGGAGTCCAGCTGTGTTTAATTAAACTGATTGGACTTGATTAGGAAAGGCACACACCTGTCTATATAAGACCTTACAGCTCACAGTGCATGTCAGAGCAAATGAGAATCATGAGGTCGAAGGCACTGCCCAAGGAGCTTAGAGACAGAATTGTGGCAAGGCACAGATCTGGCCAAGGTTACAAAAGAATTTCTGCAGCACTCAAGGTTCCTAAGAGCACAGTGGCCTCCATAATCCTTAAATGGAAGAAGTTTGGGACGACCAGAACTCTTCCTAGACCTGGCCGTCCAGCCAAACTGAGCAATCGTGGGAGAAGAGCCTTGGTGAGAGGGGTAAAGAAGAACCCAAAGATCACTATGGCTGAGCTCCAGAGATGCAGTAGGGAGATGGGGGAGAAAGTTCCACAAAGTCAACTATCACGGCCCGACAGAAGCCTCTCCTCAGTGCAAGACATATGAAAGCCCGCATAGAGTTTGCCAAAAAACACATGAAGGACTCCCAGACTATGAGAAATAAGATTCTCTGGTCTGATGAGACCAAGATTGAACTTTTTGGCGTTAATTCTAAGCGGTATGTGTGGAGAAAACCAGGCACTGCTCATCACCTGCCCAATACAATCCCAACAGTGAAACATGGTGGTGGCAGCATCATGCTATGGGGGTGTTTTCAGCTGCAGGGACAGGACGACTGGTTGCAATTGAAGGAAAGATGAATGCGGCCAAGTACAGAGATATCCTGGAAGAAAACCTCTTCCAGAGTGCTCAGGACCTCAGACTGGGCCGAAGGTTCACCTTCCAACAAGACAATGACCCTAAGCACACAGCTAAAATAACAAAGGAGTGGCTTCAGAACAACTCTGTGACCATTCTTGACTGGCCCAGCCAGAGCCCTGACCTAAACCCAATTGAGCATCTCTGGAGAGACCTGAAAATGGCTGTCCACCAACGTTCACCATCCAACCTGACGGAACTGGAGAGGATCTGCAAGGAAGAATGGCAGAGGATCCCCAAATCCAGGTGTGAAAAACTTGTTGCATCATTCCCAAGAAGACTCATGGCTGTACTAGCTCAAAAGGGTGCTTCTACTCAATACTGAGCAAAGGGTCTGAATACTTATGACCATGTGATATTTCAGTTTTTCTTTTTTAATAAATTTGCAAAAATTTCTACATTTGTTTTTTTCTGTCAAGATGGGGTGCTGAGTGTACATTAATGAGAAATAAAATGAACTTTTTCGATTTTAGCAAATGGCTGCAATGAAACAAAGAGTGAAAAATTTAAAGGGGTCTGAATACTTTCCGTACCCACTGTATATATGTGTACTATGAAAATGGCCATTCCCTCTCCTAACAAAGCACACACACACAGTATGCTCTATTCAATTCAGTTCAATTCAATTCAAAAAGGCCTAGGCATAGGCATCAAAGTTTCAAAAACAACGTTGCCAAAGCATCAAAATACAATGTGTCCAAATATTTGGACAGTACAAATATTAGTACTCAATAGTATTATTAGTATTAGATAGTACACTATCCTATGCATGTGTCTGTGTAATGTAAAGCTTGCCTCACTGTATGTATGCTCTGTCACAGCTAACTATGTTCAATCACCTCTAATGTCTTTCATAAAAGAAAAAAAATAATCTTGAGTTAAGCATAGGGAAATATAAAATATAAATATAAAAAACATGTTTACTTTATAAACATGTTTTTTTCTTGTGCTTCAAGTCACTTTTTCAATATTCAACCAAGACCACGATCTTTCCCTATAACCATGTGATGTGATGTGAGTGCCTAAACATACATAACATGCATTCATAAATTAATCATTAATCATGATTTAGTTGCTATTTAGTTGCGGATACAGGGGAACAAATGAAATACGTTGTCAGTGAATGTTCTGCAGATACGTTAAGTATGAACATTTCCTAAGTATGTTGCTATAATAAGGTTTCTCTGAAACATATTTGCTATTGCAAATCAATAATATATAGATGTTTCTAAGTTGAATATGTGAAATAAATAGTCACATTAGTCTTACTGTGATGCCATTGTGGATAACATCAGTGTGAGTGGGGGTTTATACTTACTGTGCCCCCTAATACTGCATCAACTAATTTAGTAAATTTTACAGGTAAAATGTAAGTTAATGTCTGCCTAGTCCAGATGTAGGAGGAAGAAAACTGTAATTTATCTAGAAGTCAAATCATAATTTATTTGTAATTTATCCAGTGGTGTAATTAAAGCATCAGCTGTTTATAGTAATAACAACAAAAGAAGTGTGTGGCATGTCTTTCTCTTTCTTTCTGCTTTGATTGTCAGTACTTTGAAAACAAAGCCACCAGACACTGCTTTCATCCTTTCCCTCCCAGGTTTCATCATGTAAAACCAGATTAATCAGCATCATCACAGTGACAGCGTGGCATCGATATCTATCACAAATCTGACACAGTTCTGACATACAGACTTCCATCTACTCCTCAGGCAGACAGCGGCGGTGAGGGTGTGTTAAGTATATTCACTCCTGAGAGACAGCCTCTGATCAACATGCATGGATTTACTTTACAACAGATAAGCCTAACAACGTCAGGAACTCCTTACAATTCCCATATGTTTCATCAAGAGCTTCCCACTTCCCACATTCAACTGCCTGTATAAAATAATCATTTACTGGTAAGACATGTAGTAGAGAGGGATGAACTTACACCACAGTAGGTGCCCTTAAAGGGCATGGCAGTCATTTTGCCAGGAAATTCAAAATTGTAGGCATCACTCACCAGAAGCCCAAAATACCATTCAGCTGGCTTCAGTTGGAATGAATCAAAATGCCCAACGCTAGAACAAATGAGAGAGATTAATCACACAGTATCAATTCATTCCAATGCCTCTAATTTAAAGTCATGTGGATGGGCTCTCACTTGCTTGTGACCCACATTTTCCCCTAAGCAAAAGAAAAAGAAATCCATTCACAGCCAAGAAAGTACTTCCACTTTCTTGGCTTGGTTTCTCACATCTTGACAGAATGAGGACAGTCTAATTTGATATATGGCGATAAAAAATTTTGCTTTCTCAGCAGAGCATAGCAAATTATATATTGAAAAATGGTTACACTTTATTTCACAATGCCCTAATTATGGCAAGATGATGGCTTAATTATGACAAAAAAATGGCTTCACTTTGCCAGTATGTAGGTTGTTTAAACGTTTGACAAATAATGAACGGAGAAACAAAAGTTGTGGGGAAGGCAAAACACCCTGAGCACTCCACACATACACTTGCAAACTTGCAAAGCAATGTGAATAAGCTTTGGTATTTTTCTGCCATCGAGCACTGCTGAGTGTGACATGCTACCATATTATTGAACATATGGGAAAAATTGCATATGACTCAGCGACACACTGAACTCTGCAGGTTTTTATGGCTAAAATACACATACGGCAGAGCTGAAAATAAAGCTCACACAACTTCAGTCTTGGTCTCATTGAGATTATGTATGTAATAACAGTGCGACTGCTCAGGATATGTGGAAATATTCAGGGCTGTTTCTAGCTTTTGGGGCCCCTATGCAAAATGTTGTTCGGGGGCCCCTATTTTGTGAAATATATACATACACACGAGGGCGCTTTGCTTCCAGGAGAGAGCAGTAATTCTAATTTCTGAAAAAAGAAGAAAAAAACAAAACGAAACGGCCCTGGAAATATTAAAAGTCCCTGTGCTTTGACAAATAGCAAAGCCGAGTTTCGATTTAAGGCCTCATAGTGCTGGGATGATTTACCTGTAAATCAATATCTGACTGACATGAGGCAGCCTAATGAGTGCTATCATTACCATATTTATGAGTGTCCACGGTACGTCTTCATATAATAGAGAATGCCATATTTCAAAAGAGCAACCTTGCAATAAATACCAGTGTCTCCATTTCTCATTTGAACAAAAGGTTGCCATGCTGTCGCTGATCTGCAACAACATAATATCCTTTCATAGCTGTTCACTCTTCCCCTGTTTGACTTTACTGACACATCCAATAAGTTGCTTGAAAAATTAGAAGTCCTCCTATGTGCCGGCGCGGGTACACATTGTGAAAAGTAGTTAGGCCCCAGTGAGCCTGTAACTTTGCAGGCTTTTGTTTGTTCTATGTGCTCCGTGTGTGTGTGTTTGTTTGTCTCTTTTCTCTATCTGTGCTATTAAGCGAGGCACAACAGCAGCCCGGAGTCATGACGCCCTCCCTTCCTCCCTCCACACCGCTCCAGCTCCTCTGACAGCAGAATCATTTTTCCCTTTCTTCCACAGGCCTTTGATGATGGGTCACGTTAACTCGCCTGAATGTGCTGTTTATTCCACTTGAAGCCTCCCCAACCCCGCCTTCCGCTGCATCAGAATTTAATTGCTGAGCATTCACCCATTTCCCCCCCTCGTTTGCCTCATTCATTTCAAATGCATGACCTTTCCTGAGAACAATGATCAATCAATAGGTGTTTTCCCTCATCAGGCCCTTTCAAATTAAAACCACTGAGTGAATTAAAAGCCTTTCGGAGCTGAAGTTATGAAGTGCAAGTGCTGTAACTCAGGCTGGGGAAAAGGGCAATCATCGGAGGCCTTTATAGTAGATTTTTTTTTAGAAGCTGCAAATAATTAATTAGCATTGATTGCACATTCTAGGTCGTAGGTGAGCTGCTGTAGGTGCTACAGACAACCACAGGCCTGAGAGTGTAGAGGATTTCAAAAGAAAGAAGTGCAAAGTCGATCAGCATGTTGAGGTAGTATACACCATTTTTCCCAAACTTACATTTAATAGCAAACACTGGGAGACATCTTCCAGCTGGGCTTGGAGAGGATCCTCCGAGGAACTGCTGCATTATTGATTAGATCTGTTAAAAACACCTGCTTCTGCATCTGGGACCAGTTAAAGTTCCTACAAGGTGTGGCTAAAGTCTACTAACTGTTCAACCATGCCTTTTGCAACCAGGTAGGCAATCTGCAGTCCATCACTGGAGCAATATGTGCAAACGTGTCCTGCCAAATTTCCAGTTTCAAAACTTTGAATCTCCACTTTACTTTCTGGCTGTAGAAAGTGTAAGAATAAAAGCTGAAAAAAACATGCAATACTACTTACACTAATACTTTGTCTTATCTTGTACATTAAAGGAGTACTCCAGATATTTAGTATTGTACTACCATACAAGTGGCCAGAGACAGATTATTAAAAAAAGAATGGTAAAAATTGAAGGGGCACACAATCAGGCAAAGTTACATTATGAAGAGATAACTGAGTTGACATCATCAGGTTTATTTTCTGAGATGTTCAAAAGCTCCCTTTCTAAAATAACAGTAGTTCAATAATAAACTGTGTGTTAAATTGGTGGGGTACCCCTTTAACCAACAATACAAGATCAATATGTAATATAGGGCTAGTTTAGTTTAAAGTCAAACTGATTTTAATTATCCAAAATTTTGTAAAGAAAAAAAAAAAAAGAAAAAACATTTTAAAAAAAAACAAACAAAAAAACTGTACTATAATGATGCTACAGCTATTTTTCTTTTTTTTTTCCAGAGGATAAAAATGCTTTTGCATATATTTGTGGAAATAGAGGAGGGGGCGTCCAGCTAGCATTAGCTGTCTTTCTTTCATGGGGCCAGATGAGGTAATGCCAAATGACAGAACTCAGAGCATCAAGCAGTCCTGTAACCTCAGCATGAAGTACATTAATACCATGATTCAAATCACAAAACAGAGTAACGTAGAAATAACGTAAAATAAATGAAACTTTTTCTTTTTTTAAAACTAGTATATTATAATGATTAGTTTGTTTTTAAGGAGGAGGCTTAGAGTTTTAGGTGGTTTTGATTACTTCAATGCATTGTCTCTTCTGCCTTCAAACATTTATGAATGACTAAAAAGTAAATTACTGTCAGGATTTCATGCTCAAGGTTAGAAGCTGAATGTCAATGATGTTAGATGATGAAATGATAATGGCAGTCTATTTAGTCCCTTGCAGAATGAGCTTCTATTCTCTCATCAGTAGGTTTGCATGGACATATTTCATGTTTCAGCTGAATTATAGCCTGGGTGTCATAAAAAAGAGAGCATTAGCAGATCTCTGCTAGGATTAAAGACTAAACTCTTTTCTGATAAAAACTTTAGGAAAAGCACAACACTTTGAGCAATTTTAGAATCGTTGATGCAGAGAAATATCCACTTTGATTTGTGCATGCCTCACCAGAGAAAGACAAAGCATTAGTGAAGTGAAACACGCTGTTGTAGAGGGGAAAGCAGGGCACAAAAGGCATGGTATCCTCTGAATTCTAAAGCAGTGGAGAATCCTGAGAGTATGCAGAGCAACAATGTTTGATTAAAAACACACTTCAGACGCTGTAACAGGTTTAGGTTTCATAACAAATCTCATGTCCTTCATGCCTAAATTTCTTGTTATCTTTACCTGGCTTTTCTTACTTCTCAGATGCCTACAGTTCAGTGAGCCGGAGAGGAAAACCTCCAGTGATCCCGGTTACATATCATTGGTGGGAAGTTTCCCAGTGGAGGATTAAAATATTGGCAGGTCACTACTGTGAAGGCAAATATTGAAGGACATCCCATGGTGCAAAATGGCAGGCGGTTTTTGTTACATTCAAGTTGAAAATAATTGCTTGTTTAAAATGTAGTGCTATCAGTGTCCTTATTTCACAGATCAAATGCAAAAAAAAGGTCTTATTAAAGGGCGAACTTCTGTACAATATCACTCTAAGTGTCTCTTTGTCAAGTTTTTTTACCTCCTTGAAAGTCTATTTGCAGCAGGGTTTTGTGAATGAGAATGTACAAATGCATGCTGAATTTTATTGATATGTGAGCTTTAATAAGCAAACTACAGCGCTGCTATTGCAAAGTATCTCATTGAAAAGGTCTTCAAACAACCAAGCATCTCATTCAAATGAATTAAACCAGATTCCCCCCTCCCTCTGGATGAAAGCCCTCTACGACACAGGTATTTCAACTACTCATTATGTTGATGTATAGCAATTACTGTAATTAGGAAACATTCCTCCTAACCCTCAGTCACAAGATAAGATGGTGCTAACCAAGCCCTCCCCTCTACCACTCTAGAAAAAGGAAACAGGTGTGAGTACAAATGTCCACCTACTATGTGTTATTAATGATGTAGTTTCGAGGGGGAAACACTGGCGTGGGTTTTGTGATTAATGCTGGAGGACAGGAGAGCAGAAGCCATTCACTCGGAACAGTCTGCACCTGTCTGAGGCTTTCTGATGGCTTTTACCTGCAAAATGCTCCACATTAGACGCAGCTAAGAGCAAATTGGGAGCTCCTCGGTGCACTAATCTTTCCTTTAGCCCCCTGTGCCCCTCTGTTCCTCCTCTACATTTTTTTCCTGTCCATCTCTGTCTCACTCAAGGACTCTCCATTTTTTTTTTTACAAACCCTCGCCCATACTTTTCCTGAATGCCTTGCACTTCTTTCTCACAGCCTTTTGCGCCTTGTGTGGGTGGTGGGGTGAAACAGAAAGTTTGAGTGAGCCCTCCAGGTCCCCTGCAAAGCACACACAAACAGACCTACATCAGCATGCTGTACTCACACAACCACATAGTACTTTTGCCACCTCTAACAGCCAAACAACACCCCACACTCCCACGCTGTGATTTTAGAAGTGCATTTGGCCAATAAATTTGAAAAGAAGGCTTGCTTGGAGACTTCCCAAAAGTACACAGGCCACAGAACAGGTTATTAGGAAATGCTTTCCTCTAATGTTATATGCTTTATTTTCACTAGCCAGTGTTCTGGCCTGGCTGGCTAACAATCAGCATCTCTAGACATATTCCCAAAGCTAGACCCTGTCTGATTCATAGTAATTGGCTTACAGTACCAAAGTGATCCCTCTACAGACATGACATCCTTCTGTATCTACTGATTGCTTTTGTAGGTTTAACTGTGGGGACTGAAAATAACTAACAGTTTTTAATGTCACTGCCAATTGTTCTAAAATAGGTTTCAGGGGGAAATTCACTTCCACAAGGCAGGAGCTTGGTTTCCACTCCTCTTGGCCTCCAAGACATGCTGTATACATATTAATGCAGGGGATGCTGTCCACCACAGAGCCACAGCTGTCTAAACTAAAGGCTGAATTTAAAAAATAAAGCCTTCCCTCAGCACTTAAAATGGGTCACAAACCATATTGTATTCTCCCTTGTTTTTGAACATTTAATCCCTGGTGCTGAGGGATAGTAACACACACTGCGATCCCACACAAAACTGCAAAACTAAAAAAAAGATTCCACTCTTGTCACAAACTTTCTCTTGGGATTAAAGTGTTCATCAGATGTGTTATTTATTGTCCTCTTGTGTGCATATTTGGGGGTGGTGTTGAGATGTTGAGGACATTTCTTCAAATGGGGAAGCTGATTCTGAATCCCTATACCGGCTCCAGGGAGATTGTACTGTAGCTGATGAGCGTACAATGTGACCTCAGTGAAGAGTTGCCAAGCAAATGTGATTTTGAATAACTTATTGGTAGTAGCAGTAGTATAATTCAAGGACATTTTAACACATTTAAGGCAGACTACAGATCCTGCCACAAAGTTTGCAGCTATCTGTCATGGAGATTCTCTGGAGATTTTGTTTCAGCAAAGAAGGTTTGCATGTGATGTCACCGTGTGTGGAAGTCACCATGCTAGCTAGGTATTTACTACTACTAATGGGGAGCCAACAGGAGTGTGTACTGAACTGTAGTTCATGGCCCCTAAAAACAAGTCCTCCAACCAAATGACAAAACGGACATCTATGAGCATTTTCTGGACTGGTGCCTCTATGGTCAATGTTTGGTTAAACCTGCATTAACTGATTTTTTTGTCTCAAACAAGCAAACACACCATTGACGTAATTGTCACCTCTTCAGTTGAAAAGGCTGTCCTAACAAAAAAAAAAAACAACAGCATCAGTCATCTCAGCAAATACCTCAAAACAATGTTTACCTTCAAGTGACAGCGCCCTCTAGCAGCCATAGGAATTATGACTTATCTGTCTGGAGCAAAGCATGAAGTAGTGTGACGTTATTTTAGACCCGCAAAGTCCATAGAGGGAGAAGATCAGGGTGGATGGATGGGTCAACAAAACATTGAACTTTAACACAGGAGACAGCTGTTTGTTTCCTGTTTGTTACCAACAGTCAACGTTGGTTTAACCATGCCCACAATCGTTCCATACCCTTAACCAAGTGGTTGTTACTGTAACCATGATGACAAAGGTCCTCTAACATTAGCAAAATAGTAATTTTAACCCAAACAACCCTAAACCTATTTCCCTAAACCAAACCAAGTTGTTTTGTGCCTAGACCAAGCCAAACCGTAACCATGGTGATTAGGCACTGACAAACAATGCTGTCAGAAAATGCCTCTCTGTGTCGTTCTAGAGGGCATGGAAAAACAACGTATTTTGTTGTTTGATTTAAGGTGGTTTGGTTTTGATTTGCTGTGGTTTGGTCTCCACCAATTTCTGAGAAACATATCTGGCTCTGAGAGGAACTGCAGAGTTGGTGATAATTATCTCTGGGTTTGTCAGTACGAGCGACTTCCGTCCCATACATGTAGAATGTTACTCCATTGTTATTATAAAAATATTGATTACAGCAGCTTTAGGTTTAGGCAACCTAAACCTACATGGTTACTAATAGGAAACGCGATGCAAATTATGGTCGAAGGCATTCAAACAATGTCATGCTACGTCTGCCTTTCCGTCTCCAACATTCATTACAGGCCATTTTCACAGCAGACATGTTGATATGTTACATTAGGGAAAGCACTGGCTCACTGTAACACTGTCATGGCTTCCTGTAACTCTTGAACAGAACAGAGGCATTGTTAATGTTATTAGTAACACCTGTGCTTTTCCCACTATGACAAGTCAAAATGTTTGCTGTGAAAAAAGGGCTTTTCACACAGCCTCGAGAGGTCGCTGCTCAGGAAAATGTAAATGTAGGTTGTTTCTGATGTCTCACTGCTAAATGCTGGCTCCATACAAACTCTGACTCTTTAGGATGTGTCTACTTGATTGACAGGTGTCCCAGCCACTCACACTTTCCCACCCACCTCAGCCCCACCTACTTTGACCAATTATGATTTTCTGGCTACACTAACTGCAACAACACTTAGAGGTGACATCACATAACCTACATTTACCGTTTGTTTTTCTACTCAGGGTTTGTACAGCTTTTTAAGAGTAAAATTCAAGCACTTTTCAAGCACTTTCAAGGTACCTAAAGCAAAAATGTCCAGCCTCTCGAAGCCTTTATCATCACATCTAAATTGTTACTATAAACGCCAGGAGACAAATAGATATATCAAACAAATATGACGACGGGATCGTTTGTTTACATGAGTGATTGTGTAGATGATGAAACACCAGATTATGTTGAAAATTAAGCATTTATATATTCAAATTCCTAACCTTGAAAACATAACGGTTAAAATTAAGCATTTTCCAAACTTTCAAGACTTTGTACATATATCATCAGTCACAGTACATTCTGTCTGTGGCATTTAGCCAGATTACATTGTGTTAATGCACATACAAACAGCAGGTAATGCAATGATAAATTCTGCATTTGCATCTTTAAAGTAGATTTTTCTACAATAATAATAATGCTCTGTAATATGTACATCGGTCAGATGTCTCCAGTTTCTGGCGACAGACTATGGATTTGATAAAGCTGCTCAGCTTGCACTTTCTGTGGAAATGTCCCTGGATTTCCCCCATTCCAGACAGATTTACTACCAGGGGAGATGTTGCAGTGGAGTAAGATTTTATCACAGAACCAAGGGAATTTTATCACATTAGCAGAGGGCTGGTGGTGCAGTTCTTCTGAGTGATGCAGTAACTGCTGAATAGTTATAATTACTACAAAACACATTTCTCTTCAGCATTATACAAGGAAAATTGTAACTTGCTGTTTTTCACTGACCTCCCAAATAAGTTAGTCTGTTGGATCAATGTACAAACGTACTATAAGCTGCCAATAATATTCTGCACAGCAAACATATTCGATAATGTAGGAATGACACCTATTAAATCTGTACTGTGCTGTAGCATTACCTTAAAAGTTATTGTTGGTGAAACACTCAACACCCAACTATGAAGCAAACGTTTCTTTTACACTGTTTGTCTCATCTGTGTTTGGTGGCAAGAAACTGTTGTCTAAGCAAAGTGTTACTGTAAAATAGCTCAACTCAGATATGACATACTGTAATTAGCCTAATTAATTAGTCTAGCTTACATAATGTAGTAAAAGACATTCAATAGTATATTACTTTTTCCATACTATCGACTCAAGTTATAAATATACATACACAATACCAGGAAGCAGTCACCTGTGTACAGTGTACATACATCCCATAACTGTCTCTTTACAAATGTATAAAAATAATATCAAACATACACAACAATAAACATATTTTCACACCTGTATGAGTAGACCGTTGCTCTATTCTTCTATGCTCCACACAGTTCTCTCATTGCTTATTTTAATGGTTGACAATCTCATATTACACCTTTAACTTTATTTGCTGGCTGACCTAGGTAGTCTAGCTAGCTCTGTCATCTGCTTATCTGTTCTTGCTGGGTAATCGAGAAACTCATCTTTCGAGCCTACCTAGCTATCTCTCCACAGGCTGAGGTTTAACTCACTAACTAACTAACTAATTAACTATCTTCTTAGTTTTACGCAGTCCAAATGCACATAACATTGTCAGCAGGTCACAGCCTCAAGCTATAAAATGACACCAAACAAACTGCTGGGGTTCATTAACCAAACATTTTGTCTGGCTTTACTGACGATTCTCTTAGCCCGTCAATTGCCATCCCATCTTCATCCCATCCCAGCTTTGCATGTAAACTCAAATTTGTTTTTTTCTGCAACAAAAATTATATCTTCAGTGTACCAGAGTTTATACAGTTTTCTGTCAAAACATATTTAGGACAATAGTGAGCAACACTTATCATCATTTTGCATTAACTCAAAGTGCATCAGCTCTACTAAAGCAATGACACCACAAAGCTCAGAATGCCATCTGCTGAATTTTTTCAATACTCTAACATTGGTCCACTGGTTCATTGGTTCAAGTCCAACAATGCGCCTGGGAGCCAATCAACATAATACAATAGGAATTCAGACCATTGAGCAAGGCTACCCAATGAGTGAGCTGGGATAGAGTGGCTTTGACCAAATGATGGGCAGGTACTTCAAATGAACAGTAGTGGATTATACTGCAGTTAAAAAGCTTATATTGATATTTTGTCACTTTTTTCCACTCTAAAAACTATTCAATATTGGAATCCATTGTAACTGTCATGAATCCAAGCTGACCACAGCTGCTGTGCTCCATGGAACAATTATCTCTATATAGCCACCTTTCCAGCCTACAGGTGGTGAGGGTTTGACACTACAAAAGATCAGTTATGGGTGATGTGTCACTTTACGGTGCTTCTCACAGTTTTGAAATTACTTCATGGCCTTGCTCTAGATTACATGATTGATTTACTCACAGTTTCTGTGAAAGGTTCACTGTACTCTGGTGACCCTCTCACAATAATTGTTCTATGACTAAAACCCTACATTGATGCTGTATTTAATTCATGTCCCTGGAACTACCTCCTTCTAAGACTGTGCACTTCCATTTACCTATGGTCTACTGTATAACACCATGCCTATTTATTATTATTTTCCTTTGTTCTTTATATAAAAGCACATCATACCAGATCCATTTGTATGAAAAGTGCCATACTATTAAAGTTTATAGTTATTATCTTCAACATCACCTAGTTATAAACATTAAAACTGTTAAAATGCTCCAGAGGTCTCTCCAAATCCTTTTAAAGTTAAAAAAGAAAATGTCATGAACATGCATGAGGCAGAAAAAAATGTTTTAATCATTACAAGATTGATATAGCTCTGTTGTGTGAAACACAGTTGAGTCTCTGTGCCAGTGAATTCTTTATTGGGTGGCAATCAGGCGCCAACTAGTTTGACCCAGTTTTATATGAGATAAGCAAGAGTAGCAGCATTTCTTTTACAGTTATTTCATTTTACTTCCATTTTTTATTAAAGCAATGCATAGTGGTTCACAAATTGCTACTTGTAAAGCGAGACACTGTTTGCATCTGAATGCCATGATCTTTTGTGTAAATGGACCTAACACTTTTGCCAAAACAGTGTAAGTCAAGCATGTAATGAGCATGAGCCTGCTTAAGGCTTGTGCATAGTACATTCAGATACCAGGAAGAAACTTGGTGCTCTGATTGTGATGGCCATGTCCAATTTGTAAAACTACAACTCCATTCACAACCAACCCTTTTCTTGCAGGTCCTCCACTTAATTGGCCTTGTCTTTCAGTAATGACTTCGTTAAACTCAGGTCACTGACATGGGTGTACTTTGTCATGATAAAGACAGTTTTGATTGCAAGCAATCAATAGTGCTTACACTTTCACGTTAATAGCCAAAGGCTGCTAGCATCCATGACACCTGAAGAAATTAGGTGTCATGAATGCTGGAAAATAAGTGGTGCAGTAGAGATGTCTTAATCCTGTGAGACTGCCTTTACAGCAGCAGGATGCATAATGATGGAAGGAAGTTGCTTTCGAGTGGAGCTGATTCTTGATAGAATGTCATACCAAACACTATCTGGTGGCTCCAATCAAGATTTTGTATTGTAAATGTTGTAAATTGTATATAGTGTAAATGTCTAATTGGATCCTTTTGGTCAAATCCACTCTTTAAGCAATTAAGAAATATGTTTGCAAAAGGTACAATCATAAAACTCAAGTGGTATGGTATGGTACAGTTGCAAGGCTAAATTAAATAAATAACACTGTCTGTCATAGTTTTTACATAACAGACTCTAGAATAGTTACTGAAGTCATTTAATTATTGGAGACATCAGACAATATATAACCCAAATGATCTAATTCCCTTTGCCAAGGACTGTACCTGTTCTAATGTAGGATCATTTACCTTCTACCAGGTTTTATTATTCTAACATGTTTCAGTCTGACTGACTCTGTCCTCACCTTGTCTCACTCTAGCACTAAATGAAGAAGTGTACATGTATTTTTATCTTTTGTTCTTTCCACTTGCATCTCTCACCACTCATGAACCAATGAAAACAAGCTGTAGGGTTTCTGAACAACTCCAGAGGCTTTTGTTATGAACTGACGCTGGCGAAGTCAGCAATCATGAGATTTAAAGTGTTTTCTCCACAGGGAACAAACACATGAGGGTTTTCCTCCAGTACTCTGACTGCCATGCCTTTATTTTTGCCTTTCATCTCTGTTCTCTTATTTCATGATTGTCCTGAAAGGGTACATCAAGCTTCCCCAGCCTCATGTGGATAATTGTGAACAACTCGAACCCTGTTGATTGAGGGACTGCTACAGCTCAGAAACTGCTTCCTGACAATCCTTGGCGACATTTCATGTGATATTTGGCATTTGATCTTTGTAGCTGCTGACATCTTGGTTGCTGCACAAAAGCACAGCTGTTTTGTGAGGGATTGCTTTATAAGATACTATGTACTGTAAAGATTTAAATTAAACTCAATTTAGTTGAATTTGAAAATAAATGTGGTGCACCCTCTTTTTATTCAGAGAGGAGTTTAGGAGAGTGTAGCTCTATTCCCGTAATAACAATGTCCTTCCTCTGCACAGTGTCATGCTTGCAAGACAAGTGGTAAGCCCAGTAATTCCATTTCTTTCAATATGCATACAATGTCTTGTGTACCCCAGCACCTCCATAGCAGAGTCCAGCTCCACCAAAGCACTGTTAATAAAATCTTGTACCCCTTACTTTTCAAAATCCTATTTTTGTTTTCTTACTCTCTGAAAATTGTCCTCTTACTGTCCAGTCATCATAGTCCAGATGAGAGAAGAAAAGAGCAGAAAAAACCTCTCATGGGAGTTCGCTTCAGCTACTACTGAGCTCAAAGCAGTGAGTGTTTTACTGACTGCTTTTGGCCTGGATGTCGCCTCTCAGGCAACTTACAAGCTGCCCTATTTTATTGGTGAAGGTTGTTGGGGTGTATGCAGCCTAAGAACTGGTACCTGCAGACACTACTCATGGTTAAAAATAATAGTCTATGCCCAACTGCATTTTTCAGGTGAAAAGAAAAATGGATCTATATTTTATAAATTCATGAAAAGACACAAATATGAAACAATAAGCAGCAGCACTTGCAAGATCCTAAAGAGGCAACCAAAGCCTTCCCAACATTCTAAAAGTGAACTCACAAAACACCCCCCCATCCTCTACCCCAAACTTTTCGTGATAGTATAAACTACTTCGACCTTTACTGAGAGAGGACATTACATTATCATGTCATTACTATGGAGCCAGGACAGTGACTTTAATATATGGCATCGAAAACAACGTTCAGATTTTTTCTTCATGTCACTCTTTTTTCAGTGACAGTTTTTTTTACGCTGTCAGTTTTTTTTCAATGTCAGTTTCAACTCTCTGTCACTGTTTTGGCATGGAGAGGAGGGGTTTGAGGGGAGGGGCAAAGTGATTTACATATAATCTACATACTAAGGAGAGAATGTCACTCTTAACTTGTCCTGAACCAGCCATCCTCTCGTCCGCTCCGAAGCCTCTGGCATTACCACAAACCTACAGCAATGGCTTCCACGAGTTCACCGGGAACTCTTGAACAGCAAGTAAGTCTGCTTCTCTCTGTCTCTTGTTTTCTCACATAGAACCGGGCTGGGTGAAAGTTAACTTTTACCGGTGTTATGCTGGTCTGGCAGAGGTCTGATGGAACGAGCGCTAACCTTGCTAACACATGACAGCTAGCTAACATTAGGTTCTATGTGAGCAAACAACGGCAGAGACAAACAGACTTAGCTGTGGTTTGGGAGTTCCAGGTGATTTCATGAAATTTTTTTTTCTCCCCGGCCCTTTATTTGTTGAATTTTGTTTTCAAAGCCAAATTTCATTTTTGATGCCAAATATTAAAGTCACTGTCCTGGCTCTATACATTACCACCTCTGACCACAGTAGCTGATGTTCAGGAAAACCTACAAAGACTTGCTTTAAATGTTGTCTTGTGCCAATACATACAGTACATGTACAATCAGCACAGAGCATTGCAAAACAAAACTCATTATTGGCTAATATTAGACATATTTTTACATCATTACCTTGTAGTAGTCTAGTTCCATGGCTACAAAACATAGAGTGGCACTTCCTATGTATGTGGTCCACATGATTTAACCTCACATAATGATGGTCATAAGCTGCTTGTCCATGATGGTAAACTTAAGAACTAAAAGCAATGAACTAGATCTGACCTGGATGAAGTGCCAACTCTTTATGACTGCTCAAGATCCCAAAACATATTTATGTTATAAAACGCTTTGTGAAAGCTTCCTATAGTGATTGGCCAATGGAGGCCTGCATATATTTCTATAGAAATAAGGTAAACTACAAAATGCTAAAAATTAAACAAGGGTGTTCACTTCATAATGTGATTAATGTGTCGAGTGTATTGTGTGGGCTTTCACAATTGTCATAAATTGTTGAGTGTCATTTCTATAAAGCAGCAACTGGTTCAATGTCGAAGTAAAGAGACAAATTAAATCCTGTTCTATATGTTTCGGATGAAGGCACTGGCAAATTAGAACATCTGGCTCCTGGAAAAATATGGTTTTACTATGGCTCTAAATAAATCTGATGTTATTATGTGATAAATATCGGCAGTACATCTGTAGGGGAGGGCTTGCAGAATACATTGCTTGCCCATACATGTATGAGATGTATATTTTGTTGATATATTTCACACAGACTTTACCCTCTAACAGGGCTCACTGTAATTTGTATGCACATGCTCAACCAATTAAGATGAGACTATTGAATTCTCTGGCCCTTCGCCCTGTGTCTGCCATGTTCTCATAAGTTGACAATTTTCTTGTTGAGGTGGTTGCTGCTGAAGGGCAGGGAATAGAGGACGGTGGGTGGGGAGTTGAGGATATGACTTAATTTGAATACCACAGCCTGCCTAGGATTAAGGATTAATTATGTCCTTACCTACAGGGAGAGTGGTGGATAGGACTGTTCTACCTGCATCCAGTACATGTAAGTTTAAAGTACGTTTAAAGTTAAACTTTTTGGACTGGACTGCACACTCCCAAAATCAAACAGAAAACTGTATGAACATGTGACAACAGTTGTGCCTGAGAGAACAACTGTGGTATTTACTGGTATTAGTAATGTGCCCCAAACTATAACAGTTATGTTTCTCTGGAGTGTATTGATTGTTGCACCAGTCTAACTTTTTCTCTCCTGGTACTGATTCTGATACCAAAACTCAGTTATCTGCTGAAACTAAATACTGATCTGATCCACTGCCATCTTTTCCAAAAATGTTAAATCTGTACTACAGCTATCTCATTGCATGGAACTTGCTGAGATAAATAAGAAAATATTATGCACCAGGGTGCATCAGTGAATTTTATCAAGACATCTACAAAGAGACTGGATTTAATATTGATCAGTAAAGTCTGGCTGATACCCGATCTGCGTAAAATGTTCAGTATCAGGGCTGATACTGATCTGGCGGATTGGATCGGTGCATTCCTCAGCTGGCTCTTTGTTTTGTCTTTCCACAAGAGGCATCAATGGCATCAGGTTAGTTTTAACATCCAGAACTCCCCTTGAACTGGTTAGTGCATACGAATGCAGCAAGTTGTCATACAGGAAACATCCTCGCTGCTTCCTTGGCGAACAGGAGGGTTTTGTTCGACAGCAAAATGAAGAGAGGCAGCAAGGTTTTTCCTTGAATGGTTACTTTTTCACTGCATTACCATTCTCATGGTGCTGCCAGGCCTGTCATCTGCTTTAGATTGATGAACGGCAGGCTAACTGCCTTGGGGCTCTATACATGGTTGGATGTATCAGTGGATTGCTACAGCCAACTGAGCAAAGGCTGTTGAAATGAGGCTTGTTTTCTACCCAGCTGGCCTCCTCCACTGCTTGAATGTCCTTGAATGTTCTTCTCTGTGGACTACAGGTAGAGGTGCTACAGTAGTTGCAAGCATGGGTTTGGAGGAGAAGAGGGTCACACAAAAGAGGTTGGAGCAGTTGTGAGCAAGGTTTAATAGCAGGAGAGCGTCTGCAGAAGAGGTTACAGTGCAAATGAGAGTTTGGAGTTGCCAAGCCAGAGAGGCACTGGAATGGTTGCAAAGAACTGACCAGAAATTGCATGCAAGGGGTTGGCAACAAGATAGTAATATAAAAGGGAAAGGCTATGTGCTTGAAAATGTGTTTGAAAAGCACCCTTTACTACTTGCAAACCATGACATGTTAGACTTAGTCTTTTTTTTTTTTTTTTGCCAAAGACACTGCGCAATGTCAACAGTCAACTCAGAACTGTCAATGAAAATGAAAATGCCTTTCAGCTGCACATGTCTGCATTCACGGAGTCAGCTACATCTGGCTGAGTCCACCTTCTCTGTCAGCATCAGTATATCACCATGGCACAATGTGTAATGTCAGTGTGAACAAGTAGCCTTAGTTGTCCACTGCTGTCCTCAAATATTTAGCCAAGCAAAAACCCAGAGCTTTAGGCGAAGCTTCTTTCTCAGAGAACCTTAGCTTTGACTGTCAGACATGAGATCTATAGAGGATCTCCATCCCTGCAGACATCCTACATGTAACTTGGACATGAAGATTGTTCAACAACCTGAAAGATACCTGGCTTCATAATGTCTCAGTGGTACCACTGCAAATTTTCGTGTTGCCTTTCAAAGTAAAGCCTTCATTTGGCTGTTTCCTGCAGGCCACTTGCATCTACTCAGCGTGTGTGGAAACAGGTCCCAAATCACAGCATATTTGGGGGAGTCAGGTCTCCTTTCATGACTTGATTTTGAAGGCCCAGTAGAGAGAGCAGGTCAGCAGGTTCCATAGATTGCCCAGTTTATGTTCAAAGTTAGCCTCACAGGCTAATCAGCTGTACCTAGCAAGGGAACGGAGAAAAGGGGGCTAAGTATAGGCACTATAATAGACTGTATAATCTCTTGAGTAAATACTGTATACTATTTAAAATATGTTGACGTCTCCAACACATTGCATAATACTCCAAGCAACAATGTTCCCTAAATGCTAAACTAAATGAAACAATGGTCATCTTTCTATCTGAGAGCACTTGGAAACAAAGGCTACAATATCACATATAGACCTGCTGCCAACTGCACACTATCCCTTGCATGTACACGTGTCAAACTCTTTATTTCTATGTGATGGGTCTTGTCATTGTAATGAACTGTTTTGTAGGTAAACCATGCAGAGCGATGAGTTTATTTTCTTTTAAAACTAAAAAGGATTGTATTTATGCATTGATATTGGGATATTGAAGCTGTCTGTTTGAAACTGACTAGAAAAGACTAGAAATCACTACTGCTCTAATTTTGATGAATATTGGAACTTGCAATCATACAGTACTTTGTCTTCTATTCTCCATCTAACAAGAATGAATACATGTAAGGCTTTCTTTCCAGTGTGGGAGGCATGTCGCGAAGTGTCATTAAATGTAATTTTTCTAAGGATAATTTCTCCTCCATGTTTTATGTGAGAAACACCTGCACACATGCTTTTTCTTCTCTACCAGTGTCAGCAGGCATTGCCGGAGCATTATTATTCTTATTGGAAGGCAACATCACTGCGAATAGCCTGCCATTCATTTCTGCTGTATAACACTGTGAATGACACTCATCAGGAGACTAATCACAAGTTGACAATATCTGTCTGTGCTGCGGTGATTCTGTCAGTCACGCTCAACACTGCCAATTTTTTAAACGATTGGCCTTCAGATGTCATGTAAGCTTTTTGCTCCACAATTTCTTTCTGAATCTAAGTCTGAATCTGAAACTCTGAAATATGAGAAATATAAAATAAAATTAAAGCCAGCAGGAAGTAAGGAAGTAGGAAGAAAGAAGCTTGTTTATTAAATATAAAAATGAATAGGTCACTGAAACATATGTCCACATTTAAATGTTTCATCAATTGTTGAGGTTGGAAAGGAGAAACCATGTTGTTTTGTCAAATATGTTTTGCATAAAACATAATTGCTGCCTGGGTTATGTTTTTTTGGTGGATGGTGGGTGTGCTGGACTTTAATACCAGAAACTTGGGTTCACATTCTGTGGTTAGGTTTAGGCAACTAAATGTTAGGGAAGTTTAGAGAAAGATGGTTTTGGTTAAATGCTTATAAATACATCCAGTGTCCTGCTTCAAGTCACTGTTGACCTTTACACAATTGGACCAAGATGACAATCTTTCCCTAACTGTACCCAAGTGCTGTGAGTGGCTACATAACCAAAATAATAATAATAATAATGATAAAGAAAGAAAAAACAGTTAACTAAGCTTTAGTAACCACAAGTGGATGTAGTAGGGAGAAAAAATTTAAATATTTTTTCAGTGAACATTCTGCAAATACAATAGTACGAACATTTTGTGATGTGGCAGATGTGTTCATTAACACAGCACATCACATGGCACAGTGTTGCTTTAAGTTAAATGCAGTGTGAATGTGCTAAAAAGAGCACTTTCATTGAACATGCTCATGTTTTTGGTGAATGGTGAACTGAACAAAACTGAATGTTTTCAAGTAATGAACATGAGCGTCCTTAATATCTGCGAGTGAATGATGATCACAAGAAATCATTAACAAATGGTAAGATCACGAGCCAACAGCCGCAGAGTTCCTCCACCCATGTCAAACTCACAGCATTTTGTAAAGGACCGGTTTCCCAACAGCAAGTAGACAGACGTGGGGGCTGGGGATGGATGGGTAGGAGGGGGTTCTATTGAAAAACAATAATAGCTTGGAGCAGCTCATTTAAAAAAAACAAAAAAAACAAACAAGAAATGAACATGAACTAGTTAATTTTTTGGGACTGTAATTCCAAATTGTGAACTATGAACGTGAACTAGTGTGAACTTGCACAACACTGCTTAAATGTTATTGTTAGCAAGCTAACGTGCTCACAATGACATTTTGACCTGATGATGGCGCAACTTAAAATGCTAAGGGATTACGTTATTACTATTCATCCTGAGGGGGACATGGATGTGTGTATCAAATTTCATGGCAATCCATCTAATACTAGTCAAGACATTTCAGTTTGGACCAAAGTGGTGGACTGAGCTACCAACACTGCCATCCTTAGTGCCATGCCGATAGCATGGCTAGAAAATAACATTCTGGTAGCATCATGTTTCTCTATAAATACATTTTATGTTGCAAATTAGTAGTATACAAACATCATTTCTAAAATACAGGATTGAAAGAAGTGCATGTATTCCTTTAACATGAAATCATAAACATCATTAAAACTGGAGTTGCATGGTTGTCACATAACAACAGCAGTGTTTGTTGGTTGTGTTGTGACACCACATACAAGAAGAACCGCTCACTCAAGAAGGACAGCACACATTACATTCATCTTTAAATCTGTAGTCATTTGAAAAGGAAAGGCGCAAACTGTGGGGGGGGTACATTCACAACCTATCCACTTTAATGGGTATTAAGGGTCGAAGGGATCTATATTTCATTGTCAACTAAAAATAAACTGTTTTCCCCCAACCATATATCTTCTAATCCTTTTAGTGGTCAGCAGCCAGAGATTCAGTGGACACTGCTGAATAGTTTATGTGGCCCCCACTGAGTTGAAATGGGGACTGAGTCTTGCAGTGCACAAAATAAAGGTGAGACAAGAATTGACATTAAGTAAACGACCATAGAGGCTACACATTTATGGGCTGCTACTCTCAGCACAACTCTGACTTATGTCACCATCTGTATTGGAGGATTTATTGGCATATACTGTAGAGGCTTCAGAGTCTCCCTTCATTCAACAGTGCAGTGGAAACAGTATTCATATTAAACGGTGACAGGGAATCTGACAATAACTCAGTTTATATTTAGTTAACAAACTGCAGCCTCAAATTTGGCAGTGCGACTTTAATATTGTTTCAGAATTTCCATATTTCTTCCATGTTCCCCACAGCCAGTTTTCTCATGTCACTTGTCATTTTTATAGTGAAAGGTGAGGCATCTTTCTGCATCATCAGCTGCTACAGTGCATTTGATCATGTTCCTGACTCCATGTGTGTGAAACATTTAAATGATATGCCATGGAAAAACAACTATCAAATTGCAAGGTGGCTACATTGCAGATTTGAGACTTTCTAGAAATGCGGTTTAACTCAGGGAGAAGGCTGCTCACTTTAGTGCTGTACTAACAGACACAAACACTATCCTCTGAGGAAACAGTCCATTATCGCTGGTGACAAACATGAAAAGCAAACGGTGAGGAGCTAGTTCGGAAAATGCCACTCTGCAGGAAAAACATTTAAGATTCTGAGTCAGTGAGAATTTCTTTGGCTGCCCAAACATCTCCCCACATAGTCTTTCTTTTCATTAGTGCAACTCAGAGAAATGTCAAGTAAGATAACCCATTATCTTCCCTGTTGACAATAACACATACACACACACACATAAACACAGCATACCAGGCTCCCTGGCTACGGGTGCCTTTATATTACTTTTCAAGTGTGATTCTATTGCTTCATTTGCCACTACTCTTGCTGCTGTGCATCAGTTCAGGGTTGGTAGTGAGGAGTGACTCCATGTCTTTCTACTACTGGGGCAATTTCAAACCACATGACAACCTAGTGACATATTTTCTATGATTTTCGTCTTGTAAAACAGAAAAAAAACATTTTGTTGATAGTATATATAATAAAATCATTCAGTAAGTTTGTGTTATTTTCAGAACATCTATCCTGTAGTTTATCTTCTTCTTTGCCTACTTTATGACTTTGTGAACAAAATCTAAGTGAAGCTGAGCTTGCAATGAACAAGAGAATAGCAGCATTAAATGGGCCTTATGTAATGTGACTTTTACCAGCCTCTATTTGTGACACATTAATTGCAACATCGACAGGTCTCTCGCACAGCTTGTGGTAGCTTGTATTGGAAAGAAATATAACAATATTATACGGGGTAATATTAGTTTTTAAGTGCTAAACAAGTGCCAAATTCTATGTATATGAAAAACATAAAATTAAACTCAGACCCCAGAGGGGTGTTAGTTAAGCCCCTTTCACATATGCAGTCTATCCCTGAAATGTTCAGGAACATTTCCTGCATGAGATTAATTCAATTCAATTCAGTTTTATTTATATAGCGCCATATCATAACAAAGTTATCTCAGGGCACTTTTTCGAGTAGAGCAAGTCTAGACCGACTCTTTATATTTACAGAGACCCAACATTTCCCACCATGAGCAAGCACTATGCGACAGTGGCAAGGAAAAACTCCCTTTTAACAGGTAGAAACCTTGAGCAGAACCAGGCTCTAGGTGAGCGGTCATCTGCCTCGACCGGTTGGGTTTAATGGGTTGAATGGGTTGGCATATGTGGGAATGGGAGCAGGGATCAATATTCAGGGAAATCTGTAAAACCAATTTCCCACCTCAAGACCTGGTAACATTTCAGGGAAAATGCTGGTACAGCTGTGTGTGAATGAAAGCAGTAAGATTGCAGGGACGAGCACATAAAGGGTTACGTCCATCTGACGAAAGACGCTTTCACATGGAGCGAGCCAACCAATCACAAGACTCCGCTGATGATGTATTTGAATCCGTGACTTGTTTACGGTTGCCTTGCCAAGGCTTTCGCAGGTGATTTGATAACTGAATATTACATACATTACATTAACATTACAAGAACATTGGCACTGGACAAAAACAGTTCCTCGCCCGCCATGTCATGAAAATAATAAGAGACACCTTCCACCGCGTACAAGTACATCTGGCCTTTCCCTATCTTCTTCTTCTTCTTCTTCTTCTTCTGTTGAGTTTTAGGTCAGTTGGCATCCATAAGTGTTGCATTACCGCCATCTGCTGGACTGTCAATTCAAAGGGCTTTCCTGTCCCTTGCACCATCTATTCTGGTGTTGCCATGGCATGTGTGAAAAAGTGCATGACGGAAATGTTCCTGAATGTAGCTGCATGTGTGTATAGTGAAAACAAAGTAACTGAACTAGCCTGAAAGCTTATCCCAGTAATTTGTGTGAAAGAGGCTAAAGTATACAGTCAGGGTAAATGGCACCATCTGACTGGTGGTTTCGTGTCAGTCATTAAAGTTGCCCCTTTGAATGTGATTACAATTCACAAACGGTTTGTGGGGAGATCATGATATTCAGAGTAAATATTGGGTGAATGGAGGGGCGGAAATGTTGTGGATGACTGAGGTGGTGGAAGGCCACTGGGCTGTGAGAACCAGATTCTGCTGGCTCTAGATAACGGGGAGTGAGAGAGGAACAGCTGGGCTGTATGCATTCATGTCATGGTGGAGGCTGAACATCTGATCCTATAGAGAAGCAGCGCATGACTCACACCACTGAATGCTCAGTGGGAAGCGCGGAGCCGACACAATTAGAACACAGAACACACATGCATGCACAGACACACACAGAGCTCCTTTCCTCTCCTTTAGGCTGTGAGGTGCCAGGACAACAAAACTGACCAAAGCAGCTGTGGCTTCCAGACAAATCATGGTTGATTGGAGTTGGGTCTTGTCAGGCCACAGGTTGTACAGCTATAACCCTCCAATTCACCAAGTTAAAAAGAAAACAAGGCCTTAGTCAATACATCAAAGCCTGGCATTATTCATCATAAATCCTCTCGTGGCTATGTGAACACAAAAGCTACAAATTCATATCTCACTGGAGGTAAATGGCTGCCCTGCACGTAGGCGAATATTCATGCGAAGCAAGTGTTGGAGGTGTGTGTTGTGTGGGAATGTCGACATCAGGCCATGTGTGTAGGAGGGCTGGTTCAGTCACCTTTACACTGAGGTAATGCAGTTGCAGCTTTGCCTGACACATTTGTTTTTGAAATTTGATGATGAAAACTTGGAAAAATCCACACCACAGAGTTGATGCAAGGATTTTATAAATAGATGACATGATACACAAAATAAGATACTGTATTTGTTAAGAATCAGAAAATAAACCTTATAATTTTGCATCAACATCTGATTCTGTACCTTCCCCACCGACTCACAAATTCAAGCTGCTCTTGTCAACTTAGCACATTTGTGGCTCCAAATAGTAACCAAAGATGGTTTTTGCTCTGCCCAGTAAACCAGTTTCCTGTAATTAACTGCAAACAGGAATAATATCCAGTTAACAAATCCACTGGATTTTCTCTTCATCTTAATTTTCTATTTGTGTAAACCAAATCACCAGAACTTCTGGATGGGACACTCTCCTCCATTACAGGAATTTTACATGAAAAAATAAAAAAAAACCCTTGTGGCTTACCTCTTGGTGAATGATGCTTCCATATGATGTTGGCATCAGGTCGACCAACCGCCAGGCACATAAGATTGACGTTGCTGCCCTCATTCACTGTGATGTCCTTCGATATGTTAGTGATCCTGGCGGGTACTGAGGGGAGAAAGAAAATCATGATTGATGTTTTTAGCTTAATTAATGACACGTGAGCACAGGGTCTTGCTAGTCCACGTGATAAGAACAGTGATGAGGTTAAAAATAATTCCGGGTTGGGGACTCAATTAGCATGAAATTAGCTGACAAATTTGACAATTCTCTGGCTTGCTGTCGCGTTATACATGATTGATTTTTTCCATCATGTATCTTTTCCTCACTGCTCATTAGACAAGCATCAGACTGATGTGGAGTAAGACATAATTTCATCTCTCTGACTGGACCAGCTTGATCTGTGTGTGTGTGTGTGTGTGTGTTTGTGTGTTTGTGTGTTTGTCTGGGTTCTTGATTAAGTGTACCTGTGAGATTGTAGCTTCAAATCAAGGGTAAGAAGTTATCCTTGTTCACTGTAAGTTAACTCAGTTTTGGCGACTTGAAATTTCAGATCATTAGATCAGTACTTTTTGTACTGTAGTTTTGCTATTTATGAGGACAATTTAGCTTAAAAACTGAATCTTTATAAAATATTGTCCTAACCTCCATGGGGCAGAGGTCACTTCCCAAAGCAATGACAAGTTGGAATGCTAAGCTAAGTGAGGCTGATCTTTATGTATTTTCATCTTGTAAAATGTAGTGATATATTTGTGCTGAATATAGTTTTAAGAATACATTTAATATCCCTATTAATTTCCATATTCAATTTTAAGGAGGCAAGATCTAGAATCGCTTTCGACCGTAAACTGATGTCAGGTTTGAGAAGACAAATATAAATATAGTATATTATTAAAAAGTGAAACACAAAAGCCGTGTGTCACTGCCCTCTCTGCAGTGCCCTCTCTCTCCTGTAACCTTGGCAGAAGTGTGCTCTGTTGCACCTGTAACTGCACTCAACAGTGATGTCATGGTGTACTAACACACCCTTGAGTACACTTTTCTGCAGCAAAGTAAGAAGTAAAAGCACTGGAGGTCAGCCAAATCAGATTCTCTAGTGGGGTTAAATTACTCTTAAAGTATCAGAAATGTGCTTTGCCTTCCTTCCTTTTGCTTCTATGTAGTTAGTACTAATTATTACCTGCAGACCCCTTGGCTATGTTTAGTTTACCAGAGTACCTACAACAAAAAGTAACAGACAAAGCAAGCTCTAATTTCTAAGTTAGGCTTTGTTGTCTCCCTTTTTGCAAACTCTCAGCACCTTTTGTACATGAATAGTCAATAGAAAGTTTACAAAATGTTCACTTTGGAAAAGTGCAGTGCACTGCTTCTTTTCAGGCAAAGTGGTGAAAATTGACAAAAGTTCAACAGTTTATCAAATTGCACATGATGTGGCACACAGCATTTTGTTGGTTTCCTACAAAAAGAAACTGATGTTACACAGCCATCTGGCCGCCTCTGTCCCCATCATTTTCTTTTGGCTGTGTGGAAGCAAAATACAAAGAAGCCCAACTCATTGGTATACCAAGCACACAAGTGTCTATATTTGTGTATGGAACCTAAACATGTGTCTTATGTTGTAGGAAACATTATCTGACCTGCATTTTTTATATTATCAAGATAATTATAAGACTGGAACAGTATAAAGGCAGATAATAGAAGAAAGCCTTGGTGAGCTCTTTTGATCATTGAGCTTAAGAAAACTAGAAAATGAGGTGATTCTTGGATACAAAAATAGCATGCTGAGGGGCACATCCAAAAGGAAATATGTTCCTTGTCCAAGTCTATTTTAAATGTATCATTTCCTCTCTTTGTCTCTGCTATGATCAACATGTATGTTAAAAATAGCTTTTCAACTTGTTCCTGAAAACTGCATCACCTAGACCAAAGAGACATATTAATCTCTAATCCTTAGTTATTATATGGCAATATATCTTAATGTCATTCATTGAAAAAAAATGTGGTCTGGTCGATAATAGTTGTTGTTCCTTGAACAAGAACATAGTTTGTTCTCTGAAGATTCTGGACTGAAGACATTCTGTTGAACCTAGTTTGTATAAATGCAAATAAAAAAAATATCAGACCACAGAAAGGTTTCTAAAGCTCCTACAATTCATCCAATGCAACCCACTTGAACAGGAGAGGTGCTGATGCATGTGGTTGTATGGTTAATGAATGTAGCTAGTGTAAATTTAGGGGCTAACAGTTGTTGTGTAGGCCTGAGTGGTAGATTCCAACAGTGATGCTATATCACATCGAGGATTTTGTCCATATGCTGTTGTATATCAGCCATTGTCTTTCAGCACTGTTGGCTTACACCATAGGATAGCGGAATGGCTTCTGATTTTGGAGGCATCTGGGCCCTCACTTGGATGTAAGTCCAGGCCAGCCATTATGAATTATGGACCGGGGGACAAAATTTTCCAAATTGGGCCCCTCATCCACACCCACTCCAGCAACACCACCACCCACGCACCCACCAACACTTAGCTCTAATACCAACACGGGCAATTTCAAATAAGCTCTTGGCCATTAGCCTTGTAGTGACACAGATGGAGTCTCTAACAACCATTTCCAAATCTGGTGTTATAGACCATCCAGGCCATGCTCTGTTTTGCATACATACTAAATATGATTATACAGCACAAAAGTAAAATCAAACATTGATTGAAGAAATTACTGCAATGCATTAAATCATGAGATCAAATCATGGGTCAACAAATGCATTTACTCTTCATCTATCAAATTCAATCTTGAGGGCTACATTATTCAAAGTATTGGTCAAATCGTGTGCAGAACTGAGATACTGTATAGAGTATATGGCTGTCAACTGAAATGATGTTAATAATAATATAAACAGAGGCTTTAATAATAATAATTTGCAAACCAGTTGTTGTTACTAAGGGTGATTATGTAGGGCCCACATGTGTATGTAAATGAGTGTATATATGTTTATAAATGATAAAGAAGAGACAGAAGAGAGAGGGAAGACTGAGCAAATAATAATAACAAAATTTAAAAAAAGAAAAAGGGGAGGGGGGCAGCAAACAAGAACACTGAAGTTGAGGTTGGCACCTCTGGACACCATCCATGGCACCGCGGGGGTCAGCTGGGCTGGGCCTGCTAGTCACTTATTTGTTTTGCTGCTCCAGGCCGTGCCCAGACCCTTAGGAGGGCACTGGCCTGTTGCAGATACCTGTGGCCCCTTACAGAGCCCGCCCCCAATCCCCTGGGAGTGGACTGGCTCTGTCAAGGCTGGGGGGTAATTTTTAGTCTGTAGAAGCAGTTTCTGATATGTTCCAAGAACCAATCCCCTTAGGATAGCTGTAAAGCGATCCAATAGATTTCCTGCCAAACCTGCATGGTGGCAAAAAGCAGTAAAGAGGCTACCCCGCAATTGTCTTCTGTTTACAGCAATTAGACTATTGCAACAGAACTAATGTGGTAATGATTTATTGAGGGTAAAATGCAACATGTGGCGCCTTTAAGAGGCTCTAAATAGGGAGGAGTGAAGCGCGGTGGTTTGAGGACGCAGCAGGCACTACTTTCTCAGACACTCTGACCTCCGGCAGAGATGAATGAACAAGCATCTGTGTGCAGAGCAGGTGACGGGTCCTCCAGCTTGATAATGCCAGTAGCCAGGTGATTAAAAACACAGCTCCCCTGCCACCAGGGCTGCTGGTGGATGTGACTGGGGGCCCGGGGACACGTCACTCTTCATGTTGGCACAGCCAAGGTGTTGCAGCCGGTAATTAATTAGAAAATGGAATCAAGAGGCTGCCCAAAGAGGAAAAGGATGCTTTCTGTGGGTGTTTATTTAACATCTGGGCTTGACTGATGTGATTATATTTCTTTGTAATATTTTTTTTTCTTATGTCAACCGTCATTGTGCTGGTTAATGTGCTTCATTCACAGAGAGAGGAGCAGATACAGGACAGAGGTGCAACAATGTGTCGTTATCTGCTGGGCACAAGAACACAATGGTATAGTAAGCATCGTTACAATACTGCACATTGTTGGCTGTCAGAATATGAATTATACATTTATGGCAATTCTCCAGTCAGACAATGCAATGGTGTCATGCGTGGGGGATCTTTAAGCTCCAACTTTTCGTGATGAAAATGAGAAAAGATTTCAAGAAAGTGGGTTTGAAGGCTCAGGACAATTCAAAACAAGAAGTTTTTAAAGTAGGCTGAGCGACAACATCCTGCTTTTCTCCTGGGGGTTCCCCCTACCCATAGCCACTGGTAAAAGAGGTATTAAAATGGTTTACTGGAGCTAAGGTAGTAATAACACAGTGTAGAAATTGTAGCGTTTATACCACTTAATAAAGACAGCACCAAAAAAATGTAGAATAGGCTTAAATACAATTTAGTACAAAATGAAGTAGAGGGATGACTCCTGTCTTAATTCTTTTCTTTGTTACCTTTTCTTTCTGAATAATTAATAAGCTTGGGTGTGTATCATGCAAGAACTGTGAAAGCAGGATGCAATTAATAAATTGGCTTAGGTTCATCACCAGTTGGCACTCAACATTCCGTTGGCCATCCTCTGTGAGTCCTGCCTGTTTCTTGACCCAGAGGTCTTGTGAACAGGAAGGTTAGAAAAAGTTCGCTCAGTTCTCTGTGAAAGAGGTAGAATTGGAGTCATCATGGCTACAACTGTATTAACATGTACACAGCATTATATTTACAAGCCGATCATATGTATGTAAAATCTTTACTGGCAAAGTAGCTATGGCTGTCAAATGAATGTAATGAATGGTTCAAGTGGTATGGTTGTAAAAATCTACTATTTCAGGAGCACAATAGGAAAAGAGAGGCTGTGTGGATTGGCTCTATTATGCACTGAAAATTTACAAGCAAAGAAGTTGGACCTAAGACATGACTTTGTGGAGCACAAGGCTCTAAGGCACAAGGCTTTCAAATGTGTGTTTCTGGTTTGCACCCACTGTGGTCTTTATATTTGTCAAACATATAGTGTTAATTGCATTGGCAATGGTCCATTCTGCTGTTGATTATCTATAAGAAAGGAAATAAGAGGTGGACAAATGGCCTGGAGGTGAGATTTTCACCTGGACCTGGTGTGATCCCCGTGTCATCCCTAGAACCACGACGTTAGCATGGCTGAAGAACAATACATACAAAAGGTCAGCCTGCCAATAAGGGAGGCAGGGATGAAGGTTAGCACCTTCAAGTCAGAGGCCATGGTGGTCTGCTTGGAAAATGGTGAATTGCTCCTTTAGGCCACTTCCCCAAGTGAAGGAGTTCAAGTATTTTTGTTCACATTGGTAAGATGCAGCATGAAATCGACAGGCAGTTTGATGCCATGTCTGCAGCAATGTGGACGCTCTACCAAACTGTTGGGGTGAAGAGTAAACTGAGCCTGAAGGCGAACCTCTTGATTTACTGGTCAGTCTACATTCCAACCCTCATGTAAGGCCATTGGGTAATGACCAAAAGTATGAGATCACAGATACAGGCAGCCGAAATGAGTTCCCTTTGCAGGGTGGCTGGCCTCACCCTTAGAGGCACAGTGAGGAGCTCAGATATCCAGAAGGAGCTGCTCCTTCACATTGAAAGACGTCAGCTGAGATGGTTCAGCATCTGATTCTGATGCCTCCTTGACGTCTGTGGAGGTGTTCCAGGCACGTCCCACTGGGAGGAAGCCCAGGGGCAGATCCAGAACATGCTGGAGGGATAACATATCCCATCTGGTCTGGGAACACCTCAGGATCCCCAGGAAGAGCTGGAGAACATATACAGTATAGGGACAAGGTCATTTGGGTTACCTTGCTTAGCCTGCTGCCACTGCAACCCAGACCTGGATAAGCAGCAGAAAATGGATGGACAGAGTGTCATTTCCTTTACCTCTTAATGGTATGTCTCACCCTAATGCCAACAGGCTATTTACTGATTTGTTTTATCTCATGTATAATGATGACATTGTATGCATTTTTTATCTGTTTTTTTTATGTGTATTGCAAATGTGTATCCTGTACAAGCGCCAGGCTTTTTTTCTGTACATAATAAATTGTTTTGGCGTGATGGGTGTTATTTTGTACCACATTATCTCGTAATTGTGGAGATAATTTTTTTGTCTGTACAGCCTGCCTTTTGTTCAGATGGACATTTGACCCGTGAAGACCGCAGAGCTTGCAATATTCCGTGGGCTGTCTTCAGATTCCCATTGTTCCCATTGCCACCATGATGGAGGTGTATTCATCCTATACATCCATGCAAACAGCCACAAGCCACTCTGCTATAGAGGGATTTTGCAACAACTTTAACAGTATTTGGCAAAACCGTATGCACTCTAAAGCACAGCATCATTGTGGTAATTGCTTTTGTGAAACTGAAAATGCCACATTAAAAAAAAATTTCACTTAAACCAAAAATGTGATTTATGTTAGAATCAAAATGAGATGAATGAAAATACTGTGAAAAAAAGAAAGGAAGAGCAGAAGCTTTGCTCAGGATTGTTTTAGGATGAACCTGAACCTTTGACATCTCCCAACATCAAAGCCTCTGCTCCTGCGCCAACATTCACCAAATATATAATCGATGCTAACTCTTCTTTCATAACAAATTACTATGCGTCTGTAACATCAAAGGAATCACTGTCAGTGATCTGCCATCTCATCTCGGAACAATAGACATCAGTGACAGATATCTCAGTAACATTCAGTGTTCTTGTCAGTGGTTATTGTTAATTCAGAGGCACAACCAACTCCAAGAAAAGGAACAAGAAAGAGATCCAAACATTCCAGCCTGGGAATTGGGATAAAACACTTGGGGGGCTGCTCGTGCTTTGGTGAGGTAGAAATAAACTGGGTTAGTTTTCCCACTGGCTGGTAGAATGCACAAGCGGTGACACCTGCCTTCAAACTTCCAAGCTTTCTCAGTTCAAAGGCAGCTTTTCATATGGGACCCATTGCATCTTATGTTCCAGGATCCAGTCCAAAGTAATGACAGCAGCAAGTGAAACCAAATGGCAAAGTATGATGCACCGCGTAAACATATTATCTTGTGATCAGCATGAGAAAAAGCACCACACACATGCTGGCTGAGATAGCTTTAATTCCTTGTATTTACAAGTCCAGACTTTCAGCCATGTGTTCATTTTATTGATGAGCTGACTAGCGATTAGTAATAGTGCTGGCCTCTTGTACATTCCCTGGCTTATGCATTTTCAACATGCGAGTATATATTTTGTAGATTTATCTTTATTTTCTCTCAGGCAACCAGCTGATATTTCATTGACCATAAAAAGGCCAGGCTGTATTCTCCAGCACACCACTGTCAGAAATCCATGGCACAGAGGTCATACTGCTTCAAAAGAGAGAAAGAGGAGATTCCATTAGACATGCCTGACCACACCTGTCAACACCTGACAAAATATTTCTTTTAATCCTGTATACATGTTTTGTAGTCACACAGTAAGACGCCACACCCTGTTTTTGCTGTTTTTTGTGATCTGTCAAGCAAAAAAACAGACAAAAACAAAGAAAAACACAGGTCATAAGAAGATCATAAACCTAAGGAATAGTATATACAAGGGCAGAGTGACCATTCAAGTACCAGAAGGTTTGCGGGTGGGCGGCTACACAAATTGGGCCGATGCTAGTAAAGTTTTATAGCTGAACAACAGCAGAGGACAACAGGAATGAGCTAGTCTGGGTTTAGGTAGCCAGGATAATGTTATGCTCTGGTTTCATCAGAAATTCTAATGTGCTAATCATCCAAAGTACTCAAAGTATTGTGTGATTAGCTTAGATATTACAGAACTCTCTAACATGAAGATTCAATAAGAAGAAAATCTACTGAAATTAAATACATTGATGCTGTATCTATTGTACTGTCCTGGATGAATTCTAATCTTACACTAATACTTGTAGTTATTATAGAGAGAGTGGAATATATAAATCATAAAATACTATAAATATTATCTTGATTATTATTAGAATTTACAGACACTCTTATCAAAAGAAATTGTTTAAACAGAATATAAAATTAATTATTCCATTGGCAATTAAATATTATCATATGTGTAGATACTCATATTTATAAAATCATAGACTGTAATACTTGCCTGCTTGTTATAGGAAGAGGTCTAAAAAACAATATAGATTATAGTCATAAAAAGGAAATCAGATGTAGTGAACTATTAAAATGTATGACTTACAGTATGACAACATCATACCAAACATGAACTCATCAGCAATACGTTGGTTTACAGCAGCACACAACTCCAGTTTAACATAAAAAAAACCCCCCAAAAAACAAACTCTAGACTGTCATTTTTGCTTGTTTATCACAAAATCCATCAGGAGATGAATATATGGTTGGTTGTTCCAAAGTCCTTCTTTTGCTGTCATGTCAGATTAGATGCATGTCAGTGTGTCATCCTGTTTCTGTATGCATTGGAAGAAAGGTGTGTTTGTCAATCTGCAACCTAATGCCATCTAGAAACTAATCATGACTTGTTAGACTGGTAAAAGTAATATCAGGTTGATTTTGCATGGAGAAGAGTGCATCATTTGATTCTCACACAGCATGGCTTATATTCACAGCATTCCAAGTCAGCCTACAAATTAAATGACTGGCAGTGTAATATGAATGTGCACTTTAGAAAGTGAAAGAGGCAGAGGAACCACTACCGAGATAGAATTCCCTCTCATTTTCTCCTGCTATCGCCTCCTTTCCATGTCTACAGTCTCTTCCACTCCACATCCTGGTCTGCTGTTTTTTCATGTTTTCACACAACAGATTTTAAGGGGTGTGCCAAATTAAAATGTAATGCATCCTGCAGTGCACCAAGAGACTATCTGGCAGAACACTTTAAATATATTCTGCAGTTTCTTCAAGCAGGTGGAGGCATGGTACGGCAACAACAATTCAAACAAAAACTATTGTTTTCAATCTTTATTTTGTATCCCAACCACACCCTTGAAATGTACATCCACAGTGTGTATGGATGACTGAGTTAACAGTTGTACTAGCTCACTATTTGTTTCTGCAACACAAAGTGAAGTGTATGCGGATGGCTGTATATTTTTGAGAACCAAATTTTGGTCACAGCCAGTAGAAAAATGTATTCTGGAACTGACCTTATGTGCCTTCAATGCACAATATCTGCTGCCTGCAGGAGTGCTGTATCTGTAATGACTAGGGCAACTACTTCATGGAAGTCAGTGCAGCAGGTGCAATAACTACACTGTGTGGCTATATAATGGCCAAGGAAAGTAAGGACATTTTACAGCACTGCAGTTGTATACCATAAAAACACCTCATTATGTTCTAATTTTCAGAGACTGCTGAAGAAATTCAAGTCTTTTCACAAACTTCAGCCAAATCCCTGTCTTGCCTCCCCAATTACAGAAGAAATAAAATAATAATAACTTCAGTGAATCAAATGTAGACATCCACCTCCTTCCCAACGTTAAAGAACTGGAGGTTTTTTGATAGAAAAATGTCCACAGTTCAGAACTCGTCAGGTAGCATGAAAAGGAGAATTAAAGTGATTATAAAGTAAAGGAGGCCATTCCCCTTAGGTACTTGATATTATCAGAGTGTAAGGTGATGCCCTTATTTTCTTCACTTCCTGTTCGTCTGAGCCTAGTAGCAAAAAGGGCACCAGAAAGATCTACTCATAATCTCCCATGAGGAGGATGTCACTGACAGGTCACAGAAAAAGGAAGACCAGGATCATCCATTCATCCGACAAAAAAACAAAAAGTCAGTGCACTCCCAAGATGTATACAAAGTATCAGGTTTAAACCCCTATAAGCAATGAGTTTGGAATCCCTGGTGAGTTGTTTGCTCTTGTTACATCTCATAAAGGTCATGCAAATGATCAATCACGTAATCCAAACCTCCAATATTAAAAATACACACTTTTCAGACTGTAATAGAAGCTTTACTCTTGGCATGCTAAGTACAACCGAGGGCCCAAAAATGGGACAAATCAATGGGATGGAAATGGGATATATCATATGATATTACTTATTACATTCTGACCTTATCAAGAGAGGCTTACGGTCAATTCTGTACAACCACAGATTTATAGTGAGTGTAATTTCTACAATGGATCAACATCCCAAGTAGCCAAAAATAAGAATTTGCAAATGCCAGGGCCTTAATGCTAAGCCCTGGACAGATAGAAAGTGTCAGATTCTGGTTTCAGCAAGCATTCTTCTCAATGGCTACAGGCAAACTTGAGGCATTAAGTGATGTGTCAGAACAGTCAAACCATGACACTTCCTAACTGTGTAGGGCTTTACAATTTTTAGTGAATTGTTTTAAAAAATCTTCTGGTTTTACATTTATTCATTTGGCAGAGGTTTTCGTCTGAAGCGATACAAATGAACGGTTTTGATGTGTTTGAACGCTGACAGGAAGTCACGAAATAGTAGAAAACAAGCACAAAGAGCATCCACTATCTTGGGTTTGAAACTAGTAGATGTTTGCATGATTAACCCAAAAGTGTTTCCCTAAGACTGCCAACACCGTGCCACAGTAGCCTCCAGTTTATGTTGGGTAACATGTAAAAACAAAGTTGCAATTTCATGAAAGTCTAGCAAAGACTGGAGTGGAAAGATTGGAGACCATCTGCTTTCACATCCATGTGTCCATGTGTGCAGCAGGATATGCATGCCCAATGGTATTATATTTGGTTTTATTAATACTTACTCAGGTAAAAACTTTTACTGTATTTTCCCCTTGAATCCGGTGCACATCCTCTTTGCTGATGCTCCCTGCTGCTGTAAGTGCATCACTGATTTCACAGCAGGGTAAGGCAAGTTCCATCATATGTGGTTTGATCTGATGATCTGTACCATGGCACTGCCTTCACTCTGAATCTGCAGATACTTTGATAGTTGCCATTGAGGATTTTAGTCTAACAGAACTTCCTGTCTGATGTGGACTCTTGATATTTAATTAAGGAGACAGTATGCACACCACTGATGTTTGGAAGGTTGGCAGTCCAGACTTTTGCTAATTCATCAGCATGTATAAAAACAACTGATGCTAATCTATCATCCAATCAATCCATTTTGTGTGTGAAAGCTAGGTGCTACAGTGCAGGAGATTTTAGCATTCCCAGCCTCATTATTAAGGACTTTGAGGAGTATCGGTGGGAAGCTGCAAAATCTGGGGAGGTGACAATACAAACTGCATTTAGCATGCACATGTACCTTAAATGCATTTATCATTGTATTTAAGTAACATGTTTACAGTCGGCTTTCAATTCAATTCAATTTTTCAATTCAATTTGCTATTATTGGCATGAATGTAACAACAACAATATTGCCAAAGCGTCAGGTAATAATGATATTAAAACAATAATAATAATAATAAGAATAATAAGGATAATAATAAAAATAATAAAACAAAAAAAAAGAAGGTACAATTCATAAAAATCAGGAAAATAGCAAAAAACTTAAATACACATATGTGAGACTGTGGAAGTGTGTGTTGAAGTTTAGTGTGTGTGTTGATGTTGGTGTAGGTGTGTGTGATGATGTTGGTGGGTGTGTGTGTGTTGATGATGTTGGTGTGTGTGTGTGTGTGTGTGTGTGTGTGATGATGTTGGTGGGTGTGTGTGTGTTGATGATGTTGGTGTGTGTGTGTGTGTGTGTGTGTGTGTGTGTGTTGATGTTGGTGTAGCAAAGAATATATTGACAAAGCATCAGGTAATATTGAGATGAAAAATAAACATAAAAAGGCAATTCATAAAATCAAGAAAATAGCAGAAAATGTATATACACATATGTTTAGTGTTTATTTGTCATATTCAGTGATGTTTTATTATGTGTCCCTGAGTTTGTGACATGCAGTCACATATTGTGCAGCTCAGTCTGCTGCAGGTCCTTCTCCTAATACAATCTGTTGCATTTCACTGTCATTGAGATCTGTGATGGGATTTGGGATTAACAAATTCAATTTCTTAAAGTATTCTACTCTGATATGACTGTATCTGTCACATTTTAAGAGGAAGTGCATCTCTGTCTCTAGCTCACACACTAACACACATACACACTAACTAGGTTAATACAAACGTAACACGCACATTACTGACTCTTCCACTGGTCTTTTGAGAAAAACTGGTTTAAAGGAATAAGTTTATTTGATTTTGTTATTACGTTTTGTGACTAGCAAATAAAACATGAAATAGAATAGCAGACAAGGACAAGTCAGGCCATCCCTGCATTGACAGCACTCATATGAAGGTGCGTCAGCAGTATTTTTAAAACGAACATTTCAACTTAACTTCATTTTCAAACCTAAAGACTTGACCACAAAAACTTGTGAACCACTTTTCATCACTATGATCATGTTTTCTGAATATGAATTCATTCATTTTACGTCTGCAACATAGCCTGTTTCCACTGCATTTCTTTCGACTTTAGCACATTGATGATTCTGAATGAGTGTAATAATTTACTTATATATGTTTTTTTAAAATGTACTTTTTCCAACTCAATTGTCTTCAGTGGGTTTAAAGGTACAACATATAGACAGAGGTATCGCCATTCTAGACAATTGCATTCGATGTGATTTGAATGCAAGGTAGTAGTTAATAAGCAACTCAATTAGGCCAATGATCTCCTTAAATATACCTCTTAAGTATATGTTTTTTAGTAAAAATGAGCAATTTCTTATTTTCACATGAGGTTTATTGAATGACTCAGCAAACAAGGCTAAATAAACATACAATTTGTAAATTTGCATTTACAAATAGTGTTTAGATGGAAACAGCCCAAATCACAAAATGCCAGCCTAGCTGAGATGGCAGCTCCGGGTGGGACACAGCCTCGAGACTGTCCTTTTTGATCTATGTCCAACCAACAGTCCAAAACCAAAAGATACTCAGTTTAATAACATAGAAGTCTTTGGTTCCAGCTTCACAAATTTGAATATTTGCTTGTTTCCTAAGAGTGTTAGGGCATTTTTGTTTGAAAAAACAACAAACTTTAATGATTATCAAAATAGAGAAGATACATTTTCTGACAATCGACTAATCAATTGACTAATGGTTTCAGCAGTAGTCCTGCAGCTACAGCTCACACTGCTATGTAACAAGAGCAATTAGAGAAGAGATGGGGCCCATGTCGCTGATGAACTCACATTAGTCAGCGTAATGTTGAACTCTTCCAGAAAAGACCCGTGTCTAAACAGGAGGCATTTCAGGGACATTTTTCAGATGATCGTCTCACACAGACACAACAGATACACTTCTATTTTAATCAATGGAGATGTCTAAGACTAAGTAACAGCTTGTGTTTCACTAGTGTTTAGGCAAATAACTTCGACCCAAAGCATCTTTTTAGGGATCAAGTCTATTTTCTTCAGTTTTACATGTGTAATACTTGATGTGTGTATTGGGATCTGAGCACTACCGAAACATCTGGATCATAACATGGAAATTTACATCCACAGACAATATGGATGATTGAATTGACAGGCTATTTTATGAGCACTATTTTAAAGTTTGTGCCCCAAAGTGGCATATATGCTGATGGTTGTATATTTCTGAGAACCAAATTTTGGTAAGGGTCAGTAGAAAAATGTATACTGGATCTGACCTTGTGTGCCTTCAATGTGAAATGTCTGCAGCCAGCAGGAGTGTGGTATCTGTAATGACTTGGGCAACCACTTCATGGAATTCAGTACAGCAGGTACAATCATTACCGTACACTGCTTGGATATATCATATCCAGCTCCTTCCCAAATTAAAGGAAAAGTTTGACATTTTGGGAATTGATTTTGGGATTGATACCATTCTTCATTAACTGTTCCTCTAGAAGTAATATTTCTGGATATTATTAAATGCCACAACTGTGATAATCTGCTGAAAAAGATATTTATTATCATAACATTAAAGAAGCCCCCAAAAATGTAATACTTCTTAGAGATAGATCAACACCAAAACCTGTCAGTGATTGTCCTAATGCTGGGATACTTTGGGTTCAGTCATACTGATGAATTGGAGCCAATGCTTCTCTGCTTGGCAGTTTCTGTTTAAAAGATAGATGTGGGTTAAGCCCCTGCAATGGACTGGCTTCCTGTCCAGAGGGGTGTATGGCTAAGCTGCTTCACGCCTCAAAAACAGGAGATAATCTCCTTAGCAATGGGCCCCATCAGCTCAAACAGGGCTTACTTTTAAGACTAAACAGACTGACTGTCCACCAGATGAGTGTATCATTGTTCAGTTCTGACGCTCTTTCATCTAATGAAAACATCTCAGTGAAATCAGGTGGAGTGATTAGGATGCTTACATATCCCAAAATTAGGCCTCAGGGTAATACAAATGTGATGGGATGTAGTACACACAGTACTGTTGAATATAAAACATCAAAGCATTTTTTGAATGGAAGAAAGCTGGTTTAACATCTCTGCATGTGCTCATCATGTGACCATTGTACAAACTGCAAAAATGAAAGAAAGAAAGAAAGACAGAAAACAGTGCAGCCCAGACCAAATAGTCATCTAGCTCGGTAGGTGAGACATTGCAAGTGAAATCCCCACCAGCCTTGGGAAAGGAGGAGCGCTTTTAAATGTGTTACACAAGCAAAGCTTATAGGGCTTACTCTCCAATTTCAGTTATCCTAATGTTGTGGAATATTTCAAATGCCTCATTACTTGCATTTTGCGAGAAAGGGAGAAGCCTCTCTCTACTCTATAATGAGCCCTGAAGCTTATAGACCAGTGTGCATTGAATTGAAAGGACCAATGCATCTTCTTTTCTTCTTCTCTTTATGGCAGAGAATGGCTTGGACCCTAATCAGAAAAACACAGAGTCACATCATTACACTTGACGAAACTAAAGAGGATAATCCTGTAGTCCGTTTAGGGTGTTTTATAATTGAATTGAATTATTCTTCCCTTCTAACATATCACGGTGCACTGGTATTCTGTTCAGGAGATGCCATATGTTGTCAAAGTTTCTCTCCAACAGATGCCCTCAAATGGACATATGAATAAGGGCTCGCAACCGGAGCAAATGTGTGAAGCGTTGGCCATGCAGAGGCTCCCCATGGTCTATACCCATGCTGGCAATGTGTGGCAGCACTGCTGATAAGGCTCAGGAGATTAACACACCACCATTCACAACCTCCTTCATCTTAACTTGCAGTGGAAGCCATATCAATATTAGTTTTATCAAAAGAGTCTAGTACACCTTTGGAATAATAACTGTCAAACGTCTAGAAAAATAAAACATAATAATTTGTATACTTAAAAAAAACAACTATTTTTTCATCCAAAGTTATGATAAATTTCTTGTTTCTTTGAGCACTCTATCCAGCTATAATTCATCCTGTGAATTCCGATCAGGAATCAGGGTAGAGGGACACTAAAAGGACATTAAACTGTACAACCACTGTACTGTACGTGCCCTGCATGATATATTGCAAGGCCTCTTCTTTTTGCACTCAGACTTTACATGAACAAGGCCAAAGTGCTGACACTGAAGCTAGACTTTGAATGTTACAATCTGAATGCATGAGGAATCCAAAAAATGGTGTCACATTCTCTGAATGTGAAAGCTGCTCACCCAGTGCATATGCTGAAACTGTTTGTCCTACTCCCACCTTTGAGCCCTCAAAGAATAACTGTGGAATGTGTGTGTGTGTGTGTGGTTTAGGGTTCTTTCTTCTTCGTTTTGCAGCTTTTTCTTTGGTAGCAGATGTTTATCAGATGTTTGTCTGGGTCCCAGGATGTCACATAATTCACTTCCAACTCTTGCGAAATGATCCTGCACTGTCCCAACTGTTTCAACATGGCCAATGAACTGGTTCACACTTAACACAGTTGGTAATAGACCCCACTCAATTCAACTGGATTCCTGCTTTTATCTTTGTGATTCAGGTCAGTTTTTTGTAGTGAAACTGTATGACACTGCTAAATATTGTCAAAATGACTAAGGTAAATTCATTCATGATGAATGTGGGTTATCATATCAATGGCACGGTCATGAAGATATCAATCCAGCATACATTACATTACAGGTTTACCTCAGACTTAAGGATCTGCATCTTCAGGACTGATAACTCGATGTGTAATAACTAAAGGCTGATTAAGACTGGTTTTGTTTTTTGCTTAGGCCTTTGTACAGAACTAATCTGTCTAAATTTAGGCGTGGTAGTAATAATCTGCCAATTGTCCCTCCCCTTCCGGTGCCCCCCATGGGACCTTATTTTTGAAAAATTATGTACGGTAGTCAAACGGCAAGGGATAAATACTTTTTTGATCCCGTTTGAATTGTGCCATGATTACACGTTTGTCAATTTAAAAGTATTATTTTGCAAGTCAAGAAAGCCACAGTTTGTCATAAAAATAGTAACTTACCATTTAGTTTTGTGTGAAACCGCTCAGTGAACTACATCTCTGTTCTTGCACAATATACGTCACCAACACGAACATGGCCGTTATTTGACCTGACCTGTTTTATCCAGCGACTCCTGGTCCTTTTATCACTGGGGAGCGAAAGAATGAGCAAGACCTGTTGCTTGTGAGACTATATCTCACTACAAACCACACAGGCATCATAGCTTCAGGGGCTCTGGGTAACTTGTGGAGAGAGAAAGGTATGAGATCACTTACACAACTTTTGTGTGTGTAGTCTTCCTAATTACATATTTATACAGTCTTTCTTGCAACTTTCTTGACTTTAATTATCTTTTAAATTGACAAACATCATGTGTGTAATTCAAGGCACAATTCAAACGGAATAAAGAAAATAACTGTCTCTCGCCGTTAACTACCGTACATATTTTTTCCAAAATAAGGTCCCATGGTGGTCCACCAGAAGAGGAGGGACTTTGCCTCTCTATATTTACATGACTATGATCCAACACTGTGTACTTTTTGTTTGAAAGGAAATCAAGGTGAAAGGTATCATTATGTATTAGTTTGTACTAGTTCTGATGATGAGAAGAACAGATTAGTAAAACAATAGTATACTACTAATCCAATTTTGGGAAATGCGCAATTTCCTTTCTTGCCAAGACTTAGAAGAGAAAATCAATACCACTCTCATATCTGTCCATTAAATATGAATCTACATCTAGGTGAATGTAAGTGTTTCCAGCTGAAACACTGAACCAGACTGCACCAGACTTTATGCTAATGTTCAGCTTCTGAAAAGACTAGATCAAATTCACAAATTAAAACTGATCTGTTCAATATTATAGAAGTAGTACATGTCAATACTATTTTACCATGGTCCTGGTCAGATTTATAATGGAGATGTTGCATTATAGTACAGTGCAGTATATACAGATACAGTATGTGGTGTGTATGTTAGATCACTAGGTCACAAGGACACTTAAGATCAGTAGTCACAGTTACATCAGACCACTAACAGGTCTTTTCCACTATGGTACGTTAACAACCCATCACTTAACATGTAGCCATTGTCACAGGTTCTGCTGTTGTTTTCACTGTACTGCTTGGGCATGCAAACCTAAAACTACATTTGGGCACTGCTCAGGAGGTACTAAATCTGAGTTACAGGTACTCCCAGGGGGATGGAATGCAACAGCTTTTTTGCAGAGGCAACACAGCAAGAAGTAAAACAGGACTTTAGCTGTTTAGTTAAGCACTGCAAGAAATTGTGTTCCAGTTTACAGGCCTTGTTATACATTTGTCCGTGTAAATGGTAGATCATTTGCACAGTGTTGGGGAGCACAGTACATTAGCTTAACGTAGGTATTTTTAAAATCACATAACAAGCTATTTATTTTTCACCTCCCTGTCTTCTGAGTCAGGAGAGAATCAAGCAGTGGGCTGGTTTGATGGTACACTGCAGCGAGAGACTGGCCTGTCCTGGAATCGAAAGCAGTGTCACCTTTTCAATGAAATATTACCAAAAGATTCTGGTTTGTAAAACAGTGAAAAACAAGGTAGATCCTAGAACCAAGTGCCTACATGTTCTTACAAGGTCAGGTTATGGGAAGCTTCAGGAATGGGTTGTTAAGTTCCCATTGTGGAAAACAGCTAATAGTTCTCTATGCCCTAGAAATTTGGGCACAGCTCAGGAGGTGATACTAAATGAAAGTTCCAGGTACCGTCACAGGGGGTGGGGTGCAATGCAAGAGCAGAGGCCACACGGCATTAATAAAGCAGGACATGTGTTTAACTAGGTATTGCAAGAAAGTGTGTTTCAATATACAGGCCATTTCTAATTCAGTATATTAAATGTGTGTTTTGCTGCCTTGTTATACATTTGTTTGTGTAAACTGTACATTGTTTGCACAGTGTTGGGGAGCATTGTAATGTTAGCTTTGCGTAAGTATTTTCAAAATGATGTAACATTTCCAGTAGCAAGCTATTTTAGTAATTAAGCAGCGGGGTAGTGAAGCAAAACGTTACATTGCTATATTTTATTTTCTGTTGAAGAAAAGAAACATAGAAATGATTGTGCTGCAACCTGTCATTTGTTCTCCACCTGATTCTTTACCTGCACCTCCCTGTTTTCTGATTCAGGATAGAATCAAACAGTGGGCTGGTTTGATGGTACGAAACAGAGAGGTACATTTCACTCGCTCTATGCTGTCCACCTCCTACTGCGGATGTAATGATACCGAAACCAATCAATAATCAATATTAGCACCACTTATTCCATTGTTGTCTGCCATACAACTTCCCTCGCCTACCAAACAGGGCATTAAAATGAGGATGTTTGTTCTGGTATCCCTTTTCAATGACATATATCCAAAATGTTCTGATTTGTAAAACACAGTGGAAACACAAGGCAGAACCTAGCATGTATAACACCTTACGGGTTACTAAAAGTTCAGGTTACGGGGAGCTCCAAGTTACAAGTTGTTAAGTTCCCATAGTGGGAAATGTCTTAAAACGCCTGAAGACGTGTTTCAATTTCACCATAAAAACAGCAGGAATTAGCAAGCTGGATTTTCTACTGAAATAATCAAAAGGAAGGATTTACCTACCTATCACTCGGACTTCCCCTTGGGAAATTTGGTGGAGCTCATGAGGCTACCCACTGCCAAATATTCCAAGTATTTAAGCTTTGCAGAGACGGATACAAAGGATGCATCCCTGGTGTGTCTCAATGTGGTACATTTAAACCCACCTTCACTGGCCCACAGACTTGTGCACTGTCACCACTTCTTGACAGTCCGCCCTGTAATGGCATTTCTAATGAAAGCAGCAGTTGACTCTGCTAAGCCTGATGACACACTTTTCCTGCAGCTAAAGCATCAAAGATTCTGAGCCCAACAAAGTATTTGAGTCTACCTTTCACCAAAGTGATTCTTCCCTGTAAGCTGCTGGATCCCAGACCTCACACACCTCTGTCACTGTTACTGTCGGGCCTGTGTGCCACCAGTCCTCTCTTCCTTCAGAGGGATTTCATAGAACTATAATGTGTTAAACATGAGCCCAAAGAACATACTGGACATTGGCATAGAGTTGGACATGGACACAGTCTATTTATTGTGCAGAGACGTGTGCAATGTGCATTATCTCCATCACATGTGCATGTGACCTGGTGAATGTTTTTACATTTTCTTTGTCCTCAAGCTAGAAATGTGATTTCATTTTTGCTATGTCTTCCATGGAATATACCCCCAATAGTGGCAGTAGAATGGGCTACAGCAGTGAAAGACAACTTGTAAATGTTTCTTCCTCTTCTTCTGTACCCTTATGCCATTGATCAAGTGGAAGCCAATGAAACCAACTTATATACTTACATACCCCACCCACCATCGCACAGATGTATGCATCAACACAATGTTCAGTCAGTGGGTGGAGTGCTCATGACCAAGCAGTGTGGAGAAAAAAATGGACAAAAAGACAAAAGGTGGAGCTGAGAGAACATTACAGATATGTTACTAACCATGTCCCTTGCTCATGCTTGTTAGTGTTTAAAACAAAACAATGCAGAGATACCACTTCAGAGAAATCCTGACTGTGTGTGAGAAGATGAGAGGAAGAGAGACAGGAGAATGTGTCAAATCACATTCAAAGAAGAATTACCGAGCATATTGTTTATGTATACATACAGCACTTCAATCAAGCAAATTGTCAGGCTGGTTTAATTCCTATTACTGTATGTCATTAGATATTGCAACTGTCAAGAAGATGAAGTGGGAGATAAGTGTGTGGAAAAAATGCATTCCATAAATTCTAAACTATGATTGACGAAATAGTCATTATTTCATCAACATGTAAGTACTCAAGTGCTTCTGGTGATGTTGTTGTAAGATTTTACATAGTTAAGTAATTTATATGCTTTTAGAAATAAATACACAGACATTGATGTAGTTGCCTTTTTTTCTCTTTGTACATCAGATAAATGGAGCGACGCCTGCGAGCTAGTTCAGGCAGTCAACTCGAGCTGCATTGCTACACATGTGACATACCTCACTCTCCTCAACCATCTACCGAACACACCCTCACAATTTGGCGGTCTATTTAAACTGAAAAAATTTCCCATCTCTCCCTCTGCCTGTCAAGGCCACTGCTGCCCTGCATCAGTATTGCCGCTTGTTCTTTCAGCCCCACCACCACCCCAGCATCCACCTGCAGGCTCCGGCTAGGGGGGTTTAAGATATTTGCTCATCACTCCCCAATATCTCACATAAACACATTGGCTGGGAGTGATGAGGTCGGAGCCTAGACGCCAAACTCTAACTACGTTCTGCTGCATAATAATCATTTCAACGTGAGTTGTCTGACTGAACTGTAGATGTAGTTTTAATCTTTGCTTAGCTGATGAAGGAATTTCAATATAGTGTATGGAAAGCACAGTATTGGTTTCCATTCTTTATTCCTTTTAGTTTTAATCGTAAAAATTCATTGTGGATAGACCTTAACAAATTCAGCAGAGTGAAATTCTTGTGTTGACGAGAACTTCAACAAATTTCTCTTTGTAGAGTTGACGTAAGTGGTTTGAGTCAACAAATTGTTGGTGTTAAAATGCTGCGTCAAACATGTTTTCTGTAACTTTACATCATACATCATGATGATTTTTTTTTTTTTTACAGAAGGACTGAGTTTTCCCTGGACTTCCATTTCTTATTACTGGTATGTAAAAAAAAAAAAAGGCTCCTCTCATGGAGCCATTTTTAATGTCGGCCATTTTTTCCTCTTCTAGCAGGACACATCAAACAGCACCTTTAAGGCAGCTCAACACAGGTGCGACTAACGATATTAACAATGGTTAGGTACCTGTTGTGACAATTGCCTCAACCACTGTGTTCTCTCTCTCTCTCTCTCTCACTCACACACACACATACCCCACCTACACAATAGCACAGGGCCAAAAACCCCAACAGAGCATGTATTTGAAATTTGTGTTTTGAAATAATATTTGTTATTTTGATATGTTACATTAATGACATTTTAGTACAGCAAAAAGTATTATTCATCGTCAAAACAACCTATGACTAACCCTGAAAGAACACATAATTGACAATCAACCAAAGTACACTGCCACAGCTAGGACCACAGCAAAACACATGACAAAACCGCTTTGGCTGTTTTCTGGCCTTTTTTCAACAATCAATCATCAAAGTCCAACTCCAAAACGACTTCAAATTCAATGGCTATGAGTTCCATAGCATATTCAAGCATCTCTCGGTCATCCTTGTCCTCAGTTCATTTTTAATCCTTGACATTTGCGAAAAGGAGTATTCAGTTCCATATCAGACACAGTCTAAATGCAATGTACATTGTGTCTGTAATTTTGTTTCTAATAGCTTTGATGGAGGCATGTTCTGTCCGTCAGATGTAATGAAAGATCTGAAGTGCATCAGTTCATCAGAAAGACTTCCATCTAAATCAGAGGGATATGCAGAGGAAATTGTGTTTGTCAATTCCATCACTTCTGTCTCTGGCATGTATGTACCAAGTCTGTGGCCAAGACAGCTAGCCAACCTATCAATAACCACTTTTAATGTTTCCATTTGGAATTTGCTTCTCCCATCAAATAAAGTGGCATTTTCTGCACTTTCATCTTCAATTTTTTGCGCTTTCTGGTGCGCTGGAGATCGTGTTTGTACACCTGGCACACACCTGATACAGATAATGCTTCCTTTTCAAAGTCTGCAAAATGATCTCTTTCTGCTGATACATAATCACGCAGGAACCTAAGCAGTTGCAGTGCTTTCATGAGGTCTACGTCAGCTTTTTTGCATCAGGAATTGGAATTGAGTGAGAATAGTATTCCAGAAATGAGCCATTAATGCAGTTTCCAGTTTATCTAATTTTGAGTTAGAGTGTGTTGGCTTCAGTTTGGTTGTGGCACTTTGCTCGTTTTTCATCTGCAGATATGCTCTCTAAGGCCTCCCTTATAGTTTTGCCAAAGAACTCTAGTGGAATCAGCCCAGCAGCTCCACCAAGTGCTTGATAGTGACTTTATGTTAAGTCTCTAAGGACTGCAGTAAATCAGAATTGTTTCCCACCTCTCGACTACTGAGGTACTGGCCTCTACACTGTTTACACCTTCTAAGTTTAGAGAATGAGCAGCACAAGGTACATAGTGGATTAATGGGTTTATTTGCTTCCATGGTAATGACACAATCTGCCAAACCTTGACCCAAGAATCAACTCATGGTGATCTGGATTTGGGATTTGCAAAAGAAAGTGTTGGATTCCTGCACATTCTCAGCACAGTGCATAGGTAATTAAAAACATTTTTGTCTATGGGTAACACTTTACTTTAACCTGTCCTATTTAGCATTTATAAGCAGCATATCAACAATTATTCATACATACTGTATAACACACTATAATGTGGTTATAATCAGATATAAGTGTTTATTACTGCATCTATCAACAACTATAACTCCTCCTGTGGACCCATAAGCTGGATGCTGGTGTGTAAACATAATGAATGCCACTATGGTAAAACACACTTGTAATAATATGAAATGTTTCCATAGGAGAAGTTATAATTGTTGACAAATACTGTACATTGATCAACACTTAAAAATGTCCTTATATCTGCATACCAACCACATTATAGTGTGTTATAAACCATTTATTAAATGTTTATATACTGCTAATAAATGCTAGATGGGGGGACTTAAAGTAAAGTTTTACTGGTCTGTGACTGAAGCTTTGCATTTTCAATACATTCAACACTTTTTTGTGCATGATTTCATATTCCTACTCACCTGTCTACCAGGTGTGCATTAGACAACACTTCATTCGATGAAAGAAGACAGGAGAAAGTTTAACATACACTATTGCAGAAGCTGTAGCCTTTCAAATTGGAGAATTGTGCTGCAAAGGTGGAAGTTTGTGCCTCATAAAATGCCTTTACTAAATGCCCTGTTATATGAACATGCAGCAACTCCAATTCTAGCTGTCCATGTTGGGCTTATTTTTATATGCATGAAGCTGGATGAATCGCTGAAAAGTAAACACATGACAATATTCAAACAATATTTGAGATAACAGACATTCTAGCACTACTACAGACCATAGACTGTATATAAAGATGGACGACATGACAGCTCCCCAAAAGTGAAGCCAAAACATCTGGATCGCCCCCTGGTGGCTGGCTGCAGTATAGGTCACAAACCCCGCCTCCTCCATGTTAGCTAATGGGACATGGGCCAAACTGAAAAGTCAAAGTACACATCAAATATATTTTTCCAAAGATGGTTTCTGTTATTTTAGGTAGTTCTTATCACGCTGATGTTTGTTCAAGTTTGGTTTTAATTAGTTATTTGATGCTATAAGAACGGGGTGTCACGTCATGATTGACAACTTGTGGTATGCTCGGGATAGGTTCAGGCGGGTGTATAGGCGGGACCTCGATACCGCGGCTCCACCGTGGATCACTACTGCACAGACTCTGGCTCCAAATGACGTCACCAGCTCAAGATGGCAGCTCCTGTATCCGGGGTATTTTGGCTTCATTCTTGTACAGTGGGAGGAAGTGGAGACACGTCGTCTATGCTACAGACCTTTTGAAAATATTCCAGTTAAGTGGAGAATTTCACAGGTCTGTATAGTATCATCCTCAGTGCTGATCTCAACTGTTGAGTGTTGTGAAGAAGAATAACTAATTTAAATGGACATATGACTTATCTGCCTGCTTACTCAACAATTACACTCTACTTTCATGTTCTTGACACCACTGGGGAAAAAAAAGACATATACTTACATTGAATTGACCAGTTCATGAATGGACACTCACCCATTCCAGGAGCAGTTGCTACAAACACCAACCTGCCATTGTTTTAAAGAAATAACAGTCTAAGGTACACAAATTCAGCAAACGACAGCTGGGTAATACCCCAGGCTATGTCTAGGGCCAAATTGCTCAAGAGCTAATTTTACCTGTTTCCACTGATTGATATTAACTGAGGGAAGCAAGATCACGATTGGCACCAATGACAGTGTTTTCCCAGAGCAGCTAATGTGAGAGGGGAAGTGTTCCTTTACATATACGGTATAATCGTGGTGCTAAAAATAAAGATGCTGAACCTAAGAGACATTTATTTAACATATCCATAACTCCATCATTATCACTTCTATCAATTATTAAATTATTGGTTTGTATTTCTGATATCCATCTGTCTGTCTGTCATTATTATTCATATAAATCTCATCAGATCACATAACCAAACCAGACAACCCAAAGATGTATAATATAACAATATAAACTCAACAGTGACTGCAGCCCAATATCATAGATATACAAGCAAAGAGACACTGCACAGTTTTTACACACAATGCAACATAGGTAGGCAACGCAGAAGTTGCTGACACTCTCCTCTGTATTGTGAGTTACAACAATGAATGAGTTTCTTCTTGTACTCATCTGTCTGAATGTCATTCTGTGAGCCTTGTGCACCGCAAAGTCCTCCTCAATCTGCTCTAGGTTGAACTTCTCTGCTCGCTCATTCTCAAAGTGTAATATAAGCAGTCAACTCAGCCTCTCTGTCCCACTGCGCTCTTCAAAGTTTTCTTTTTTTACAGTTTGAGCTGAAAGACGCTCTGCAGTCACAACTGTGATGGGGATTATTTTCAAAAACAGCAGGAAAGTCTCACACACCTCACTGAAGGTGAGTTTCTCAGTGGACGCAGAAGTCACCTTGAGGATCCACCATGAGCATTTTAGCATTTAGCATGTTAGCCAGACCCAGCATGCACCTGTTGGTCATGCAACATTATGGGTGTGTTTGATTTGCGTCACTAAATTTAAATATTTGTACATATATTCTATGTGTGTTTAGCATGAAGGGGCAACAACTTACATTTCACTGGGCAACCCTGTGTTGTAAAATGACAAATAAATGACCTTGATTTCTTTAACAAGTGTCTATTTGTGCCTTACATTGTGTGTCTTTAGAGTAATTAATCTGTAAATTCATTAGTCTGTTAAGGGGACTGACTTTATGTCAAATAGGTTTACAGATTGGATATTTAATTATAAATGTACATGTATTTAAAATAGGTCTGCACACCCTCAATTTCTAGTATGTTTAGGCCCAACTGGTTGAACAATAACAAGACTGCGCATAAACATCACAAATGACACAAATATTTTGGAGCTAACTGGGTGCATGGTAATTTTCTATAATGGCTTGTATGACTAAGTAAAACTATTATTGCATTTGCTATAATACAGGATGCAGATGTCTGGGTTTAAACAAATAACCCAGGAGAAGCACGTCATGAAACGAATGAAGCAAAACTAAATCTGTAAAAAATCAGGTAACTTTTCATTCGGTCATTTCCTCACTTCCATAATCTTTTCAGGGTCGTGGTGAGTTGGAGCTTATCCCTGCATGCTCTCAGAAGGCGCCTACTGAATGCTGTAGACACCTTTTTACAGGTTGCATCTCCATCACAAGGTGATACATAGTATTCCACACGGAAATAAACATCTCCTCACTACATGAACTGCATGTCATTAGACTGTGAGAGATCAGACACAGGAGCAGCCCTTTTCTGCTCTGAGGCAAGATTGCAAACCACTGAGCTACTCTAGCACCTCGGCTGGAAGTTTACTAAACATCAGAGAAGCTGTCGAAGAAAAGCTGTCTTGAATAGTTACTGGTTTCATACAGACAAACCAAAGTTGGGATAAATCTACAACTGAAGGCAAAATACTGGGTCCTCCTCCAGTGGCCTGCTCTGTTTCTCATCATGAAAAGCATTACAGCCCGATGGATGAGACGGAGACACAGAGCAGCCTGCATGGGGGGAACTGTGTGCGCATGCTGTGCTGAGAGTTTGAGCCAGTGTGCAGTGAAGGGAGGGGGCCAAGTTGAGTTGTTACAGGCCAGCTGAGGCGCAAAAAGGCATGGGGCAAAAATAAAATGACAACCAGAAATTTGTTTGTCTGCTGGCTGAAGATGTTGACTTGTTCTGTTGACATCTCGAGGGATTTCAAGTTATTTCTAGAAATGAAAATAACAATAACAAGGTTTATTTCTGCCCTGGTGTCATAGCAACAGCAAGTCAACTTGTAGCTAGGAAGATATTATGTATGTTTAGGCTTTAAAACATATTTATTTATTTACTACAATTTACTTTTTACTGTATGTTAGAGATATTTTATCTAGCAATGGCACACCAATATGAAAACACCCAATTCAATACATGTGTGAGACTGTGTGATGCTAACTGAACAGTGGCCACTGTGGCCAAATGCGCCAGTTACAGGATAATGACATATTAGCTGTGTGTCAGTTCAGGGGCTGCATCCTTCTAAGGTGTGGCCTTCGGAAACCGAAAGGCTGTACCGAGTGTTGTTAAATGAGACAGTCTGGTCTGCAGAGCATTTCCTATATGCGTCATCAGCGTCACAAAGCACCGCTCCTGTTGCCTAGCAACCTTGACAGCTGCAGTTGAGGTTTGAGGATTTGAAGTTTTTTTTAAACATTCGTATCGTTAGCTATTCGAGTGAGTTGAAACACAATACTTTAAAAGTGTAATCCTGCTCGGCCGCTGTTGACGGTACGTTTGGGGACGCCATATTCTCTTGCGCGCAATTAATCTTGGGACAGGTTGGGCTGTGAGGGATACAGCCATTGGATCCTCCAAATTCGGGAAAAGAAGGCCACATTTCTTGGCCGCATTTGAAGGAGCCTTCGAAATGGGACGAACTTGTTGCATCGTTGTGATGCATTCAATCTTCAAATGCAGCCTTCCAAGGATGCAGCCCCTGAATTGAGACACAGCTATTAAGTTAGCCACCATAAGCTACTGGTCATACCAGCCCATGTCAGGCTGTAGTGTATTGACTTTTGAAAGGATGCATTCTATTCCATATTAATTCCATTTTTCCTTTGTAAGAGGAAGACTGTGTTATTTCTTCTTTCAAAAGTTACAAAAGTCAACAACCACATAGACCAAAGCAGGACTACCTCTTTTAACGTGAGAGATGCAGTTACACTGATGACTATGCTGTTGCTATGGTGTTTCAGGGATAGTCAATAAGCCGGAAACAGCAAGGCTCTTTGTTCATTAAAGAAACAGAACTGAAGTCCTTAAAGTGGGCATTACAGTATAACTACCACTTGATGTTGATTCAGAGTCCTTGGCTCCTTCTGTGCCACTTCTAGTCCTTGGAATACATACGCTATGCATTACAAAGCACTCCAAGATATTATTCTTTCTTGCAGTGTGGCTTAACTGCAGTCAGTCCACTCCCTGTGTGCAGTCACCATGGAAGCAGATGCCCTATATTCCTGAGGGTATCAGCTGACAAGGTCACTGGGCTGATTGATGTTAGCCTCCAGAGTCCTTCTCTGTGTACAGGTTCAACACCAATCTCCATTTCTGAGGTCCTTGAGCGAAGAACGCCTGTGGGGACGAAAGGCACCACTAACATCCCCCATGGACTTCCTGATCTGTCTTTGCCATAAAGGTGGCAGTATGTCCTGTATTCATTCATTTGTAACTCCAGGGTGTGACATAAATCTGTGCCCCTTCCTATAAAATGTTCTCACAACACAAAACTCTCACATAGATGAACAAGTGGCAGCAATTGTATGTTAACACTGTATTCATCATTTTGGGTACTGGCATGTGTGTAATCAGGTCAAAGCAGCATTACACCACTGTCAGGCCTAAAACTAGTGCCAGCATGGGATAAATACTGGGTTCTGCATGTCAGTCCCTCCTCTCAAACAAACAGCAGGATTGCCTACATAAATATCACAGTCTACTTCACTACTGCCATGACAACTATCAATATGCATTACACTCATATACAGAAGCCATACAGAAATACAGCACAAAAGGCAGTATGAAAGAATTATTATACTAGGCCTATCTCCCTTCACCCATCCTCCCCTCTTCACCATGTAACATCAGAAAAACAAGTGTGTAACAAGAATTCATGCGGAGATCAGTGACAAAGTCTTCACTTGCATTGTAAAAAAGCCACTCTTCAAATGAAAGCGTCAATGTTTTTCCTGCCGGAGGACACTCAATCTCAAACCCCATCTGAAGGAGATTTTAATCCAAAACATGAGAGAGCTGAGAAATAGGTTTTACAGCCGGCTTTCTCATTTTTATTAGCAACACCTAAAATATATCTCCACAAACATACATTCTATCTTATTCCATTTTTTATTCCTACAGCACATATACATATATGTTATTCATATTAATGTAGGACAAAATCCTTGATATGTTGATGTTTTCTGCTTCAAGCATGCATAACTACTATGTCTTTGCCTATGCAATTAGGAATCTCAATGATTAAATGATTATCGGTCAATCTGAAGATGAGAGACATGCGGTGTAAACTTCCAGGGCCACGCCCAAGAAACAAACAAGCTTCTTCTGCCCTCCACAGATGAAGAATAATTGCACCTCACTGTGCTCACTGTGGAGGTCCTGAGAGCTACAGCATTAGTTAACTCCCCTGTCTGAGTAACCAGTTGGTACATGTCTGGGACTCCAGCAACATAAAGTAACACTGAAAATCACAGAGAATTGTTGTCTGGCAGCTGTCTGGTTTGGCTAGCTATCCAAAGGCTCATGCTAATGCCAAACTACCAGCTTCAACAGAACAAGCTAACACTAGCTCAATCAGCGCTGGGGAGCTGAGAGTCAGACAGCTGAGAGCAATGCTGCAGTTACTAACAATTTAAATTCAATTCATTATGCTTTATTGGCATTAATGTAACAAGACAATATTGCCAAAAGCGTCAGGTAATAATGACATAAAAAACTAACTCTGTGGACAAGCAGAACCTTCAAACAACTCGAAAACAAAAGTCATGAACTTTCTAAGCAACGTTATTTGGGTGTAAATCCAGTGTACTGCTGGAAGTGAAATGTAGAAGGATTCCCATGGCTGGTAAAGTTGCCACAAGAGTATCTGTGCATCCCTGGGACATGTGGTCACCTGAGCAGGAGCACTAGACAGAGTGAAAAAATATTGCTCAATACATCCCAATCATGTAGCTAAGATATGATTATTATCCCTTAAAACCAAGACTTCAGTCTGTTGTGAAAGGATGGGTGTAATCTATTTTATGTCTACTTGTAACAGCTATTTAATTTATTTTGCATGACGTATTTAACTTGATTAACGTGATTTTTTCCTGAACCTAACCAAGTAGTTTTGTTGCCTAAACCTAAGTTCACCTGCCTATGAGGGCGAAGGTGGCTTAACTATTGTTACCATGATGAAGAAGGTCACCTGATGAAGGTTACCCGACTTCGTCCTTTCCTGCATGTTCGAAACTCATAAAAGGCACCATCTCTAACAGCGTTAAATTACACGGGAAAAGCTTAAAAGTGGCATGCTGTTTATACACTATGCCATGAGATCATGTTGCAGGAGCTGGCTTGTGGTTTGCTACCCTCGTGCCACTGACAGACACTGCTCTCACATGCACACTGATTGTTGGAGCAGGTGCATCCCTCCTTTGGTGTAACAACACAGAGCACCACCACCAGTGTTTTGTTGGTCTATCAAAGCCCAGCTTCGACTGTTTTGCGGATCTCATGGCTGCTTTTAGTTTCTAGTGTGAGCTTGCAGCATCCAGATGGTTGGGTTATTCAAGGTCAAGGTCAGGAAAAAAGGATGGATAAAATCCATGGGAAAGTATAATTGGAGACGTGCTTCCTTGTCTGTGCGGGAATATGCTTGTCTATTGTTTGATTAAAATCACGGCCTGATACTTCTTGGCATCAATTAAGAGTTAATGAGATATCATCATGAATTATACAGTGTGAAAAAAAAATACTCAATGATAATTATGATTTCATGAAAGTGAATAGGTTTTTGTGAAGATCATGTCAATTATTTTTCACAAGATGTGCTAGTTGCAAAGAAAAATCTGAATTTATTCTCAAAAAAATATATTCCTACTTTTCTCAATTCATTAAAATATAAATGGTGCGATCTGCGACTGCTCGGGTTGCCAGGAGTCATTCAATGATGTAGTGTATTCTCTTTGTGATTTTGCATGATGAGGTATCTGATACAACTATCTTCTTCCAAGTTTTAATTATACAGTGTGTCAATTCAGTCCGTCTACATGATCTAAACCTCAAATGCAGACTCAGGGCGGTGGTGCTAATTGTTTGGGGAAACTCACCGTGAAGGAAATTGATTTCATCATAAAAGATAACAAATGTCTCAGTGCTGACAGTTGATTTAGTAGGACTTTGCAATGAAACTGAGCCAGGACATTTTTCAACGTACTGTGCCCTAAATCAATATCTATCAGCAATCTGAAATTAAATCGAGATTGGATCCCGGTTTCATCACCAGGTCTAATGCTCACTGAATTCCATCTAATCACACCATCCTAAAACAACGGAGGGAAGATTTCTTATTTGATTTGACTGAAGACTCCCCCTGGTCAAACCCAGACAAGAACAACTTGAGTTTACAATTCTCCTCCTGTAAAAATGAACACCCACACTACAAAAACACAACAACACACAACACTTCCAACACTGATCTTGTTTGACACCTTTGGTTATTTGTTGTGGCTGAATACAATCACTGACAGGACTTGAGAGGTCTTACCTTGAACAATGAGATGCACTTTTGTGGATTTCGGTTTCTTGTTTGTGAGGATCGAGCAGACATAGGGCCCTTCATCATGGACATCAACATTTTGGATCTTGATGCTGTACTCTGTGACTGCTGTGTTTTCCATCAGGATGACGCGAGGGTCCAGAGACCACTTCTCACTTCCTGCGAATAGAATGGTGGTGCGATTGAGCCACGCCACTCGTGATACTTTGCTGTCCACGTTGCATCTGGTAGGAAAAAAGACAGAAAATACGAAAACACATTAGAAATTTAAGTTAATCTACACAAAGCTTTGGTCCATGAAACTCGAACAAAAACACCACTCAAAGAATATTATAAAATTGGGGCATTTTGACATCCAGTTATGTCTGATGAGGTGCTATGAGAGGTAAAAGCGCTCTCTAGAAGGTACAATTGTGATTGTGGGGTTTTGATTAAAGGTGGTTTATGTCACACACCACCTCCTGCTTCGTTTATATCGAAGTATTATTGAACCCATTCTCCTGTACTGCACCACCTATTTCACTATGCTCACTTTCACCAATAGAAACAAGCACCTTAAAATCACTAACACTAACTTTACTGCATTGTAAACATGACACAAGGTGATGCCATATCCCTTTGTTATCAGTGAATTTACTACTTTGAATTAACCCTCTGTATGAAAAGTGTTATGTAAATAAAGTTGCCTTGCCTTGAATGAAATTCATGCAACACTGTGACTGGCTGGTTCTCACTGTGAACCAGCCAGGGGAGTGGATTTAGGGCAGGCAGTGAAATTTGGGCACAGCGATAAAAAGAACGGTTCTCAGCAAGTACGACTCGGTTCCCTTCATTCGTACCAAAGAGCTGTTGAAAAGAATAGTATCGTTCGCGAACGTAACAACACAAGACACCACTCACAGAGCACTGACCATAGCACACGACCCTGCCACCCCCTCAACCCATGCTTCACCCTCCTCCCCTCTGGCCGCAGACACAGACGACCAATCTGCAAAAAACACACTTTGGGAGGAGTTTTGTGCCCTCACTGATAGCCTGGGCACACTGTAACAGACCTGTGTTTGTCTATTGTTCTTGTTTGTTTATCTTGTTTGTATATCTTGTTGTATATATGCTCAATGACAGACTTTGCGACATTATTCAGATTTACTTTTCCTTGCATACATATAAGACTGGGAAAAAGCATCTTATGAAGGGTAAAAAACGTAAACTTAAATGTACAAGCTTTAGTGTAGAGGTCCACAGGTGTGGAATGAGATTGATTACACTATAAAAATGTCATTACCTGTGTCTGTTTTCAAAAAGACCTTAAGGCAGCAGTTACTACTAAAATATGTTAAAGTTTTAATACCCTAAACGGCTGGGGACTTCCAAACTAATTACTCTACTCTGAAATCCATTTAAATTGTGCTGTCATTTTAATTTGCCATATGTCTCTATCTATTGTATCTTACCTATTTAACCAATGTTTAGACTGATGGAATTAATGTCTTCGGACCATTTAGTAGTTTAGTTAGTGTACAAATTGCTGCCGGTATGCTGAAACTCACTATAAGATGAGAGATGCAACCTTTGAGTGCTACTTGAGAAGTTGTTATCTGACAAATTCATCACTGACTTCTACATACAAAGTGATGAGACACACCTCATCCTTTAGATCACATCAGTCAAAACATGAGATAACGTGCACGCTGACATTGCCTTCCACCTCTGATTCCAAAAAGATCAAGAGGCGAACAGGTTAAAAATAAACATTGCACCCTGACATGCTCCTGTGCTTCATGTTCAAAAAAATAATGTTCTCTATTTCTGCAAGTGCAAACTAACTCATTTGATTAATTCCGTGTAGATACACCTTACACCAGCTAAATGAACCAATAGTATATTAACACTTTTAGATACACATGAGAGAAAGTTCATTGTTTTTACTATAATAAAGTTAGATTCTACCTGTAAAATAGACTGAGTACAGAGACCGGCTTGCAGAAAACACTTTAACGAGATAAAAGCCAAAAGTTTCATTTAAGCCGTTACAGAAATAACGTTAATTAGCTACAGCTGATGTAGTCTGCCACTGGTGATGTTTGTCATTTTAACCAGCAAATGTTTTTTTTATTTTTGGCCAAATAAAGGTGAAAGTCTTTTTTCTGCAGGGGAACAACAGCATTTAAATTTAATATGAAACAAAACCAGGCTCTGATTGCACTGGGGTATTTATACCACTTAAAACCAGGATTTGGCAGAACATTTACTGATAGTATCAGTAAAATAATGGAAAGACATTTCAGCTTTGTGTGCCAATTTTTATTTATTTTTTTAATTAATGGATGTTATAAATTTGGCATGAGTTTGCACAAACTGTGAAAAAAAAGTTTAAGTAAGCTCACAAATGTGGATAGATGAATTCAGCACAAAAAGCATCAGAGTCTCGCTGATTAGTCTGCAGGTCTCAGCACAAGTTATCACACACGGCCCATATACTGTACATATGTAGCACGTCAACCAGGGAGCTTCACACACCCAGCAGTGTTTGCTAACCCCAGAGTCACACACACACAGCATTCACAGTAAATAGAGCAAAACAAGACATTTCAGGTTCACAGATTAACACGTCCCGGCCAAAACTAATGTGTGTGCAGTCTGTGTGCGGTGCTGAATGCAGGGAAAATGAAGTTGTGTGTGTGTGTGTGTGTGTGTGTGTGTGTGTGTGTGTGTGTGTGTGTGTGTTGAAGGAATGAGGCTGTAAATGGAATGAGACTCACTTTCAGCAACCAGAGTGACAGTAAATAAAGCTAAAGGGACAAAGTTGAAGAGAAAAAATAATCCAGATACAGGCACATGTTAAAGGTGTTGGTTGTTTTAAGGTAATTACCACATTCACCTATCACAGTAGGGCAGCACAGCGGTGCAGTGGTTAGTGATTAGCACTTTTGCCTCACTGCAAGAGGGTTCTGGGTTCCATCCCACCGGCCGGCTGGGACCTTTCTGTGTGGAGTTTGCATGTTCTTCCTGTGCCTGCGTGGGTGTTTTCTGGGTACTCCGGCTTCCTCCCACAGTCCAAAGACATGCACGTAGCTGTGACTGTGAACGTGAATAATTGTCTGTCTCTATGTGTCAGCCCTGTGATTGACTGGCGACCTGTATAGGGTGTACCCCGCCTCTCGCCCAATGTCAGCTGGGAACGGCTCCAGCCCCCGTCGACCCTCTAGGGATAAGCGGATAGATATATATAGATAAAGGACCTATCACAGTATTTGGAAACTTGTGATGCAGTTGCAATACTGCCATGTCATTTAGAATAATCATTAATATATTATTTTGTGCTCTGTGTTTTTATTATTTACCATCTTGTGCTGGTAATGTGTCATGTAAGCTAACTACAACAGAACCAATAAGGACCAATAAGGACCATAAGGGAAAGGTTTCCATGTTAACAGAGGCAACACATAAAACGTAACGTTTATCCTTTTAGCTCGATAAAAATGTTGTCTTTGACCCAAACACTGTGGGACTACCAGTCAATTCAGATGAAGCGATAGACATTATAGGGAAGACAATAGACGTGAGAAAATCCAGCAAGACAAGATGGCATCTTTGAAGAGCTCCATTATTTGCTGAACTCACACTATCACTCAGTACCACTTTGACTGCCTCACAACATAGGACAAAGCATTTATTTATTATACAAGAGGAACAGTATGTTTCCTTCATGTTTGCCTTTGGAGTGGTACACTCTCCACAGAACAAGGCTCCAAAGGTTACCTTCAACTCAAAAGGAGTATTTATATTTGCAAAGCCTGGAAGGAAATTAAAACTTTTGGTCAGAGCCCCCAAAAGTCTTGAGGAGCCCTAATGGTCTTAAAGGGGGAAGGAAAACTTTAAAGGTCTAATAGTCAGTAATGGCCATTAAACTGTGGCCTTTTTACTTAAGCCTGGGAATGATGCACACTTTACATAGAATAAATACAGCCTTATTTAGAAAACCTGTGAGGCTAATCAGAGCTCAGGCTGTCAAAAGTATGTCTACTCTGTCTCCTTGCTTCTATTTCTATTATTATTTTAAAACGTATTTACTTCAGCATGAATTTGCATTTGTTAACTATCACCGTTTATTTAGGCTAATTATATTGAACTATACTTGCTTGTCATTAGATGTACATATACATTAGTTTACAGGATCATAGGTTTAGATTTGGGTATAGATGTATGTCAAGGTGCTACTGAATTGTCCCTACCAACATTTTAAACAACCTGAAATGATCTTGTTGCAAGGTTTGTGTGTTTTCTGCAAAAAACGGGATACCTTACCTGATGATCTGACAACCTTCAGACTGTACATCAGAGGATGAAATATAATTTCCGCTCTGCATGATATCACCAACTCAGTTGATTTAACATTTAAGTTTCAGGTGTGAGATGTTCGCAAACTTGTGATCATTGCTCACATTTTAACATCAACCAATGTTAGAAATGTAGGCGAAAATGAACACAGTATCAGTAGAAGCCTAGCTAATGAGAATGGTGTGGAGCAGTGGTCACCAATGCATTGATCATGATCGACTCGTTGATCTTTGTGGAGTTTCAAGTCGCGAGGCAATTCAAGAAAATTTGTCAGTTTTTCACCATTCAGAATGAGCAGTATTGGGACGGAATTTAAAGTGTTAAAGCTCCACTCTTCTTGTTCCTACAGTTCAGCTTCACTGTGCAGAATGATGTGTGTGCAGAGTTTGACACTAGAAGCATGTTTTCACATTCATCTGCTGAAAGAGGAAAGTTTCTATGTGCTGACTGAAAATCTGATTTTCAGGAGTGGGCCTACATGCGTGATTTGTGACATCACAAATAGTTTGGAAGCCAATCCTGGTCCAACACTTGCAAAAGTGTGATGAGGACACTTGAAGCCTCCAGCACACACACACACACACACACACACACTGAGAATGGACTTAACAGTGAAGCAGGAAACACCTGTTGTCCAGCAGGAAAACTTCTATTTATAGATTCTGGATTTTTAATGAAGAAGGAGTAGAACCATTTCAAAGATTATAGAACAGGATAATTTAACTTTTTTTGTGAAAAGAACATATCAGATACAAATTATTATTCAAAGTACAGCAATTTATATACATGTTAAGACATGTCTGGAGAGGATCTTTAAGTTACTGCTTATTTGAAGTGAGCACAAGAGCTTTTTCAGGGCTTTTTGTTTCAGCGGATCAGTTTTAAATATTGCAGGGAGGAATAGTGCAAGCAAAAGCAGCCACAGTGCTCTGGTAAGATGAGCTGCAGGCGACAGACTCTTCCTTTGAGTATGTGAGAACCAGCACACCTCCAACACGTCATCAAGGTTCAAAACGCCTGTTACTACTGTATGCAATCTTGTTGGATGGTTGGATGGTGTTATCACAAAATCAGATTGCGGTTTCTAATTGCATTGCATGGCGCGAGTGTCCCGGCCCTATTATTGACCTGCTGATCCACTGAATTTTCACATTGGAAGGTGTGTCTTCTTGGCTGGTTTGTGTAGGAGAAAATATTCAAAACAGTCAAGTCCGTGGTCAGATGTACTACAGTTATATCTATTACATTATCTATATACTAATTGGCCACAGCATGCAGAAGGGATTAGTTTGTTAGTAAAAGTCATGCATCATTTAAAAAAAGTCCTGGTAGCAGCAGCTTGACCAGCACAGGTGAAGGAAAGGTGAGCTTATAAAATAGATTAGACCAGAACACAGTAGCACATTACTTTCTGGTTAATTTTTAAATGTATTTTCTTGTATTTGTTTTGAAAATGTGTCGTATGTAAATGTTAAATATTAATTCATGTTGATAGCATAAAATGAAATGAAAATAAATCCATTCCATACAAGTCCTGCTTTGAGCAAGTTATATGAGCAAATACATACTGAATAAAACGAATGTTTCGCAGAATCATCTTGTTATGCGTGTGTGTGTGAATGTACGCCCATGTCTATAGTAGGTACGACATAGAAAAGGGTAGAGAGGGCAAGTGCACACACAGGAGAGTAACAGGATATTACTGTATTAGTTTTGTCTCTCTCCACTTTTCCTTGAAGAAATATATAGTAACAAGTTTTTCACAGGGGGCATTCGTTTTGGAGAGAAATGCTACAGTAGCAAATCGTAGGAACAAACAGATAAAAAATATGAAGTTAATATTAAAGCTTGCACAACATACTTGAAAACCCCTGCACACACTGAACCTAAGTGTTCCTTTAGTATATAAATAAATTAGGTCATAAAAATGTAAATATAAAAGGTTATCTCCCCCTCCTGCTACTTCCCTGGCAGGTGCTGCGGTGGTACTGCAAGATTCAGTTGAATGCATGCCAAGTCGCTGCAAAGGAGAAAAGGCTGCAGGTGAAGGCGCAACAGGAGGAAGCTTTTAAATTCATTTTATTAGTCTTCTTCTGTAGTTACTCTGTGAACACGGTGAGGGCAGGTTTTTTTGAGAGTCCATGCCGTGTTCAGCATTGTCCTGCTTCATATTCATAATGGCGCACATATTCATACTGGGAGCTGTTCAGTTCAGTCTTCCTCTCTGCTGGCTACTGAGTCACGCCTGTGGAGTTACCAGAGGTTAAGTGCTCAAGGGCACCTTGTCAGCAGCTACTCTGGAAAGAAGAGCATTAGTAATCCTTTTTTTCTTTCCTGTGGGAAACTATTATTCCCAGCTGGTCCTGGGATTCAAACCACTGACCTTCCAGTGTGTGCCTTCGACCTTTAAAGGGAAAACTGACCCACTTACCTGGAGGGATATCTCTTTATCCAGATAGCTTTAGTGTGATTTGTCAAAGTTTGGGGATGTCTCCTGTCAACCCCAACAATGGAGCTCACAAGCAACAATGAAAGCATCTGAAAATCTCAACAGCAACCTCATATTTCCACAAATTGTAACATGGTTATGTCACTTGCTTTCTTCTAATACACAGTTTGTGGGCCCGCTTTGGTTGAAAAATACAGTTCTCAGTAAAATGTTTCACAGCAAGGTCTGTAGACCACAGTGAGTAACTATAAGAAGGCTTCTGAAATAAGAAAGACACATTGCTGTTAAGAGTTCCATTGTATTGGGGTGACAGCAGACATTTCTATGGCAGACATCTCTAGACCATAGTAAATTACACTGGGAGTTCTGGATGGATTTACTGTTAATGTACGTCTCGGAGTGCACATACAGTGCTAAACTAAGATGATGACCAAAATAAGCATTACAGCTGCTAGCCATGCTAGCATTGTCATTATGAGCATATTAGCATGGTGACTCTAATATTTAGTCCACGGCACCACTGTGCCCATGTACAGCCTCACAGAGCCGCTGGCATGGCTGTAGATTCTCATTCTTGTTTGTAGATATTATAGTATCAAATAAAAAAAGCCACAGATTAACAATGTCACAATGGTGATGAAATATTTGTTCCAGGAGACTAGAAAAGTAAGAAAACTGTGTGTTTGTAGTCTGTAGTTGTAGTTTGTTGTTTTTAAGGATGCAGACAAATATTCATTATAAACCCTCATCGTACAGTAGAGTGCATACAAGATTTTCATCCTACCTATTGATAATTATATAGTGTACCTGTCAAGGTCAGACAGCATTACCTTTGGATGAAGGTAATGTTAATTCTTCACATAGACATCTCTAGACCATAGTAAATGACACTGGGAGTTCTGGATACATTTACTGTTTATGTACTTCTCGGAAAGTGTCCTTTAAAAAAAGCACATAGTGTCCTAAACCTTTTTACACTCCTGGGTCTATTTAGCTGTTTGTTTGGTTGTGTGTTTTCCGATTTGTGTGGATAAAACAAACACAGACAGTGCCACATCCAGATATTTCCTGCTCAGCTACAATAGCAGCACTGCTCAACAGGGATACAGGGAGAAATCAATCATAGAAAAGGAAGAGATACCAACTTCTCTACTGACAGGAGACTCAATAGACCGGAATGCAATGCATACACAACACCTGGCTGGAAACCCTGTCTATTTCTGCTACTAATGCTGTCGCTTTGCCTTTTGCTCCCTCTTTCTAGACATAAATAACTTTGAAAAATGTCCAGTCACATCCTCTAGAGGATGAAACAAGAAATTCTGGGAAATGTCCAAAAAAATTGAAGTAAAGTATACAAAGCAAATTTATAGCAACAGGATTCACCAAAGAAGTGAATTAGAGCATTTAATCACAAAATATTGAAAGCCCTCTTAATCATAATAATCATAATCGACTCAAGGTAACCCTTACAAACTGCTGCAGAGTTGTTGTAAAGCAAAACAATACAGAGAGCTGTTCTTAACAAGCATCTCCATGTGAGGTATTTAGGTCATAGTTTTGACAGGGTTTTCCCCAACTAAGACACCTTGCTGACAAGATGGCACATTAGGTCTCAAACGTTAACATCAGACAGCAGACAGCTTTCAAATTGGCTGCACTTGTGAGATCCAGTACTTGGAGAGAGGCCAACAATGGGTGGCACTGTCAAAAACTGTCCTGCCGTAACACTCAGCTGACAGTCAGTATACTTTTCTCAATTGCACTTCATGCCAAAATGGTTTGTGCTTGGTGCCTGTTGTGATGGCACGTCAAGTTGTTTCAAATGAAATCCTCCATGCTCTCTTTAGAGCTCAACTCCATCAGTGTGGCAAGAGAAAGTTGTATCTGATTAAAGGATCATTTCAGAATTTTCATGGTTGTTTTTTTTATTTTTTTATTTATTTGTTAGCCATGCTAGCAGCGTGGGGTTGACAGTATTGGTCAGTCCATCACTATGGTCCAGACATTCATGGTCCTCAGATGATGAATGCAACTGATTTGGTGCTCCCTTTACATTTCCTCTAGCGCCACCATGAGGTTGACATTTTTGAGTTTTATATAAACGTCTCAACAACTATAAGATGGGTTGCCATGAAATTTGATACATATATCCATGGTGCCCAGAGGATGAATCATAATGTCTTGAACTTTGGGTTTCCTCTAGCGCCACCATGAGGCTGACATTTGTGGTTTTAAGTGAAATATCTCATCAACTAGTGGATGGATTGTCATGGAATCTGGTCCAGACATCAATGTCCCCCTCAGGATGAACTGTAAGAACTTTGGTGATCTCAAATAAGCCTCAGCTGCACTTTGTGTTTAATGCTAATTAATAAATGTTAGCATGCTAGGATGCTAAACTAAGATGATGGCCAAGATCAACATTATAGCTGATGGCCATGTTAGCATGGCATATTTAGTTCAAAGCACCTCTGTGCCCATGTACAGCCTCACAGAGACGTTAGCATGGCTGTAGACTCTCAGTCTTGTTTGTAGATTTTATAGTATCACCTCAAAAAAAGCCACCAATTTACAATGTCACACTGGTAATGTGTTCCAGGAGACTAGAAAAGTAAGAAAACTGTGTCCAGTCCTTAAAAAAAGAAAATATATTAATTATTAACCCTCATCGTATAGTAGAGTGCATACAATATTTTCATCCTACCCATTGACAGTTATATAGTGTACCTGTCAAGGTCAGACAGCATTGCCTTTGGATGAAGTTAATGTTAATTCTTCACACTTCCATCTATTCAGTTCCAAAGACCAAATCCTTAGACATCTTCATCAGTATAGGTTATTCACTTACAGACTTTTACATCCTAAAAAAAAAATCTTTTCACTGTTTCCCAGAAATGTGCGTTCTCAGAAACACTAGATGGGCATTTCTATTTTTCACTGTCAGCCTGAAGGCTAACGCACTATATGTCAGATTCCCACATTTCCTTCTGCACAATTATTTTTAACTCAATAGCTGAAGTTCTCTGCTGTTAGTTTGCATTCTAATAATACACTGTGCAGGGGATTTCATAAACTTCGGGTGAAGATAAAAATATCTTCTGAATCTGATGTATTGAGCAAAGCTTCAACAGCAGCAGCATGAGCTAAAATATGTATTCCTTAAATAAAGTAAATAGATGACGCTCTACTCCCATGTCTAAGATCAATTAATTTATTAACTGTGGTTACAGTGAATTCTTATGTATTGCCATTTATCCAGAGTGTATTCAAGGTCCTATTCATTTTTATTGCACACCCAAATCTAAACCAGCCTGTCCCTCAGGGTGCCCTCAGGTCCTTTCCTGTTTGCCTCTGTCCTCCTAAAAACTTGATTTGTTAGTTATATTTTATCCTATTCTGTTGCAGAGTGACACTGGATGAAGCCTGTCAAGGTGTCCAAACACATTTACTCAGATATGTTTGCACCACCGAATACCACTGGCGGCGTTCACAGGTGGGTTTACAATCTCACAGTAAAAGTCCTTGTTGTCAGGTTAAAAGTAGCAGCAACAGGTGAGTGGAGGAGTGAAATTGTGATTCATATCTTTACCAGTCCAACACTGTTAGCAGCAACATGGACCATAGTGCACACTGGGAATTGGAAATGACTACTGGAAACTAGGACAAACATGACAAAACATAATAGAATACACTCACCTCATGTGGTAATGTTTTGAAAATCAGATTTTCTCAGCCAAACTTAAGGAGCAGGTTCTCCATAATAATGTAAGTATCAACTGTGAGCTCTTGATAAATGGCAAAATCCCCAGAATGACAATCACATGAAGACTGTCAACATTCTGCTCACTCACCTATGCTTTTTTTATTTTCCAAACCTAGAATCTTTTTTTATTTTTTTTTTTGATATGCAACACACCACTGTCGCATTAATATTTCAGGTGCTATACACAAAAACGCTAACTAAAAGTGTACCCAAGAAGCAACTGCTTTCTCAGCAGCATTCGATAAAATAATAAAATAATACATGTCTGCAGTATATGCCCGATGCTGCTATGACGGCTGGGTACTAAGAAAGAGATTGAAAACAGATTCATCTGTGAGTCAGCTCCCCCCTCGTGGGCCTACAGGTTTAGTTTAACACAGACTCTCGGTATAGTAAATGGAAAAAAATACTCGGTACGGCTGGTATGGTACTTGGCAGTCGTGGCCCTTGCAGTCTGAAAAAAGTGGTCACAAGAAAGTGAAATGCATTGTTTTGTGAAGTGCTGTGTGTTTGTGAGATATGAGGATTAAATAGAATATTCCACTCTGCAGTATTCAAAATGATGCTTAACAGCAATAGAAGAGCCAACAACTGCCAAACATAAAGTGAATGTACTCCGTAATGATCAGCATGCTACACTGCCCAAAATGTCAGCACAGGTGAAAATTTCCATTTACCATGAATCTACGCCAAGTTCCAAATGTGCATATTTTTAGCATTCTCTGGAAAGCAGTTTGGAAAATGTGTGTGAGAAGAGAAGGTTACGACACGGCGAGCTCTTGCCCTGCAGAGTCCCTGGGACAGAACGGGTGACAAAGGATTCATATTAAAGACAGATTATTGTTTTCTCACCACACAATGCCTAGCCTTCAATCTAATGGACCACACTGGATGAATAGCATTACTCATACTGTCATTTCCTACTGCCACTGCAGGGTCAGAGGAGACAGTCGTATGGGAATACAGTTCTATCACAGCGCTCCATCAAAGTCGAGACGTGAATCAGAAATAGTGGAGAAATGCTCCCCACAGGACAAGTGTGACAGACATTTTAAGTACAGAATATGTAACTCGCTGCTGAGCCACTGTTGACCTTGTGGCTTTATTCACAGCTAATTAATTTCTTTAGGTATTGCACAACATTTTACTTTGACAACTAAACACAATTTTTTAAATACATATTTTGAAACAGTAGATGGTTCATATACATTTAACTTTTAGATACCACAAGATATTTTTAGTTACAGCATGGTGTAAAAAATAAAAAAATGACTTCCTTTATATCAAGGCCACAGAAAATGCTAGCAGTGTCTATTAAAATCATGTGAACGCCTCAAATAAACTAAGACTGATTTAAATCAGTGTGCAAAGTAAATAAAACTGATAAAACACTTCTGCTTCATGCTACATTAGCAGTCAACTCTTTCTCTCCTGTATTACATTCACATGCAAGTAGACTGCAGTAGTGGTTTACATTAACTAACTGAGTGAACATCCTGCCTTAAAATTGATTTAAGTAAAATGTTAACATGAGCGCAGTCTTTTAACACTTTCACTAAGTGGTTTCTGTTGCTTAAACTAAATTATATCTTAATCATGGTTCAGTTGCGGCTGTGGGCAGATATTGTAGGAGTAAAAAAAAAGAGAAATGTTGACAGTGAACTTGCAGATGCGTTCAATGTGAACATTTTGCAGATAAGTTTGGTATAAATGTTAGCCAGATTAAAGTTACAAGTCTAAAAGATAAACTTTTAGGTTTTCTCTTACAGTATGTCTCTACAATCATGTCAACACACTACACTGGTACTAACAGAACTGAGCTGAGGAGTGTTCCATAAAGTCAGCTTATAGTGAAAAACACATCTTAAATTAGGCTGACCAACTGAACCAGGACTAAACTGTTTCATAAGGCCAACTTATCAATCAATCGCATTTATTTAAAAGCTTTCAAACAAAAAAAAGCAATTCAAATTGCTTTATAAGTGATTGACAAAAAGTAGGATGTTAAAAATAGATTTAGAGACTAATGCACACCAAAACATCCAAAATAGCATAATAAAAGATAATACAAGCAAATAACAATATAGAATACTGCACAAAATATAATAGAATAAAATAAATAATAATAATCAGCAATAAAATGTTGATAAAACAAAAATAGAATAAAAAAATGAGTATAGTAAATAAAATAAGTATAAATAATAAAACCATAAAATGATAAAACACTACATAAAAGCCAGACTAAATAGATGGGTTTTTAGTTTATATTTAAAAATATGAATATTTTCAGCTCCTCTCAGATCCTCTGGAAGGCTGTTCCAGTAGCTTGGAGTGTGACGCCTGAAAACAGCGTTTTGTTCTGCTTTGTGGATTAGCTAAAAGAGAAGAACCAGTGGATCTGAGGGGCCTTCCCGGTTCATAAACCAGAAGTATTTCTGAGATGTAGTCCGGTGCAAGGCCATGTAGTGCCTTATAAACGAATAAAAGAATTCTAAAATCAATACGAAAACTAACAGGTAACCGGTGCAAAGACTTTAAAATAGACATAATGTGTGTTCTCCTTTTGGTCTTAATTGTAGTGATTTATTGTATTGAGTGGGCCAGAAAGGAGAGCATTACAATAGTCTAACCTGCTAGTTATAAAAGCGTGCATCAGTCTCTCTGTGTTGCTTGGAGAGAGAAATGGCCTCACAATGGAGATGTTCTTCAAATGAAAAAATGCTGATTGTGTGAGCCTTAAAATTAACATCCGAGTCAAAAATTCTCCTAGATTCCTTGCTTCTTGGCTTGGGTTTAGTCCTAGTGTATTTAGTTTAGAGGTCAGTTCCTCATTACATTTATCCTCATTACATCTGTTTTAACCTGGCTGAGCTGTAAAAAGTTCTGTGACATCCAGGCCTTTATATCTAAAATACAGTTAAAAAGTGAGTCAATTCCCACATAGAGCTGAGTGTCATCAGCATAGCTGTGGAAAGAGATGCCGTTTCTCCTGATGACACTGCCCAGGGGTAACATTTACAAATTAAAAAATAACAGTCCTAAAGCTGATCCCTGTGGTACCCCACAGGTAACCTCATAGTGTTTGGAGGAGTGGTCATCTCTAAACATATTCTTATGCAAACATATGAGGTAAACCAGTTGAAAGCAGTTCCAGAGAGACCAACATGCTCATTTAATCTGTCTAAAAGAATCTGGTGGTCCACTGTAACAAAGGCAGCACTCAGGTCATACTTTAAGTATATATCACTAGTAAAAACGTACATACTTTAACTTACATTGTCTATGGTGGACTTTTACTTGTAATTGAGTATAGTCATATCCCAGTATTGCTACTTTTATTTAAACCTGCAATAACAGATTTTTTGGCAACTTGAGGGCAGTATAAAGTTGTGAACACAATATTGCCATATCATGTATTGATCATGTAAGGATCTGAATACTCTTCCACCACTGTGCTCCGAATGGATGAGAAATGAGAAAAGTAAGCAACATTGCATTTTCAATAACAAACCAAACAGTTTGAACACATTTCTACGTATGTGATGCCTGACATCTGTTTCTATTAAGTGTAATAAACACACTTTTATTTTTCATGCTTCATGCAACATGCAACTAATACTAAAGCGGCCACTTTCCTCAAAGTTTTTGCATCAGGTGGGCTACACTGTATGACAAAATGTTTTATATTAGTTGAAACAACTGAACCACTACACTCCTGTCATGTCATGCATATTTGCATCGATCACAGCTGACCTTATTAATCTTCCTCCCCCTTCCTTGAAAACTTTGTTTGATGAAACTACTGACCAGAACCATCAGGATGGCTACATACGGTGGAAACACTTTAAGTGCTAATGCCCTATGAATACAGGCAAAGGCATTTAATAATACAACAAATTATTACCATAAATTATTCATAATTATTCACTCAGTATTCATCTATTCAAGGTCATGGGCACTGGCTGCTGTATATACCAAATGGATGTTACTGCCTTAACACAGTTAATCATAAGAAACAGATAACTGGTGGGCAGCCTCAAAGCTTATGTCAAGGATTCTTCATCCTTACAATGGTGGGTGTAAGCACAGACAGCTTTAGGTGCATAGTGGCAGTTACATGCGATCATTACACCATTAGTGTTGTTTCTTCTAAAAAACAGCTTGAAGTCAGAAACAAACACATTTAACACACACTGAAAGTAGGCAAATTACACAGACGTTATAAACAGACAGGATAAAACAGCCACTATGGAAGTAAATCTGTCTCACCAGATTTTGAAATTTTAAAGCCATTGAATTTCTAGCACTGAATTGTTTTGCATTGAAAATATGTATCTGGATTTTTTTGCCTCTGAATTCAACTCTTCATATTTCCAATAACTCATTCTCACTTTTATTTTTCAATGTTCACAAATTCAGAATCAAAAATTCAACTTTTAGAAAATTCAGATAATATATATTCAAGTTGCTCATGTGATGCCAATGCTAGGAATTACAGGAAGGCAGTCAGCTATGGCAACTAACCATAGACTGTGCAACTAACCAACAAACTACTGTTGGGCGGATAAAGCATGGACGTATAATGGCTTAAAAATTTCTGAATCTGGTGAGACAGATTTATTTTCATATATCATTGTGTCTCCTGCCTCAAATGCAATATAAGTCAATTCATGAGCAAGCAACTCAGAACGAGGAGTGGTGTCCATTTAAGTGGGAGTGAATGACTCCTATATTACCCTGTTGTAAAATCAGCTGATGCAGAACAGCTGTAAGTGAACAGGAACAGGAAGTGTTACATCACCTGAAACCCAGGCATGATAATCTCAACAATAGATGGTTAGCAGCTCTCCCTATATTTAGTTTCTTGCTCGCAGCTGTCTGTACAAGTGTCGGTTGTTGAATTTGGGCGTGAGGACTATTGTGCGAGTGGCAGTTAATATCTGCGCATGTGAAATAATATAATTTGCTGTAAAAATATGGCGGCAGATTTTAGGTCTTTAAGTCGCGAGCATGTTTTATCGTGCTCATGACATATGACATAGAATATATAGTCAAAAGTCTCATTTAATTATGTCAGTGCACTCCATAAATCAATGGTGTGCCAGAACTTCCTTTAATTAAATTAAGTCAAAACGTCAAACAAAGATTTTATTTATTTATTTAAATTTAAATGGGCATATGATATCATCTAGTATCGATCGCAGGCCCCTGAATTGAATCGAATCGAAATCGTATCATGGCAGACTTTGTGATATCAGCAAATATCGTATTGTTGTCCAAAGAACTGGTACAATATTGTATTGTGATGAAACTTGTGATTTACACCCCTACAAATGGTATCTCATATGGGTGTTAATTATACGTATATTCTGCTAAATGTTATGTCATGACTGCATTCATATCTGTATTTCAGATTGAAATATATTGTTCATGTTCCTGTTCTTCTAAGGCCTGTGTATATACATGTACAGTATTTACATATGTTTTTCTAGATTACATGTACACTTATTTAGCCTTAATATGTTTGATATGCATATCCATACATTTTGTGCTTTCTTAGGGTTAATCTTTTAATGTTTGACTAAATAAAATCTAGTGAAATACATGTGGCTGCAGCTGATACTAATGACTTTCTGAGAGCTGCTTGCATATACATAGTCTTCCCCATAGTCTTCAATCAGTCCATCATGCTAGAAAGGTCAAAAGACCACAATATTCAACAAGTTTTTTATCCTCATTAAGTACTTCCCAGTGGTTAGATTAGATAAGATGAAACTTTAATGATCCCATGAGGGAAATTGATGGGATGTCACTCCTCGGCGCACTTGATAAAAAAAACGCCTGAGAACAGCAGGTCAGAAATTTGCCATGCATTTGCAGATTCCAATACTTAACAATCATTAAAAGTTCCTTAAACTCTGATGCTGGTGATGGTCACGGGCTAGGAAGACATGTAATTAATATATTACACTGTAGCTTTAAAAAATAGATTTAGGATTAGGTTACTCTGGTTTGCAGTATGAACCGGAGTGAAACCAGGTGTGAAAAAGGTCAAGCCAAGGATGCCTCGCTGAAGGTGTTGCAGCACCCCCACTTCCTGCATCAATCAGGCATTACAAAAACCATCAGTGGTTATTAAAAACCATTAGAAAATATGTAACTCTTCCTTTTTGACTAGATATTTATGTGCAATATATCAGTGTTTGTGGCAGGATATACATTTAGTTATAAGTTTTATTTTATCTGTATTATCAAAATGTGTATTTGCCTACATTTCCCTTTTGCAAAGTGCAGCACACATCCAACAGTCAGATTTTTCTTAGTGCTTATAGAGGTGTTTTAGAGGAGGTTTTTGTTGTTTTTGATTTATTCCTGTCAGACAGACCCATGGAGAGAGTTCAATCCAGCCAGCTCTAGCTAGTGTAATTACTGATGCTGTGCAGTGATAGGCCATTTGTTCTTCAATTAGATGAAGTGATTTGGTTGTAGCTCTTGATTATAAAACAGACAGATCCAGTAACTAGGGGCTGCTCTAAAGTTTGGATGGTTGTTAGAGTATCCATTTTTATTTTTAGTAATTCTATTTATTAGTTATTTTTATTATTATTAATTGTATGAATTGATAGTCATCTAACCGACTCCCTGAAGAGAGTCAGTGTGTGTGTCTGTGTGTATGAGAGAGAGAGAGGTTTGTTTTTTGCTGTCCAGACTTTCTAAAATCAATCTGGATATGCCGAAAAACAGATATGGGCTGGCAATCTGAACAAGGCCATAGAGTCTCTAAGACTTTGTTCAGACTGCATGCAAATCGGATTTGTTTCTCAAATCAGACTGTCCGCACTGTTCTTAGCTCGTGATCAGATTGGATTTGTGTGTCCAGTGTCCATTTGTGTGTGGTAACGACGCCGCTCTGATGAACGTCCGTCACTCTTGATTTGACGTTGTCGTTGTGTGTCGTGTTGCGAGTGACGCAAAAGACACTTTGAAATCCAATTTGAGCGGCCAGAGTGAGAGAAGCATCTGTACAAATCCGATTGGAATAGTATTTCAAACCACCTCCAAATATGGCTTGGATCCAATTAGCAAAAATCGCATGTCATGTGTTTTTTTTTTGTTTTTTTTTGTTGTCCATACTTTCTAAATTCAATCTGCATACAATCTGGATATGCCAAAAAACGGATTTAGGCTGGCAGTGTGAACAAGGCCTATGTCAAACTTGGTCATGACACTCTCATGCGCACTCGCTGTCTCACTCTCTCTTTCTCTCCTTACAATTTTCATGCTTAAGTTCAGTGTTCTTTCCTGTTCAGCTGCTGTAGATCCTTTGACATGTAGCATATTGGTGTGCGAGTTTGTTGTCTGTTGTACTGATGTGTAAAGCTTTCTAAAATTAGTGAAAAATAACTGTTAATAACTGTTAATTTGCCTGGCCAATTCAAATTAATGTAAAAAAACATGAATGTTGTGCAGCATTTAGTGGGATGTCATTATATGAAGTAAGTTTCTCTCAGCACCCCCCAACACCGATTCTCACAATAGAATTATTACCATATTACCAAGTAATGCCTTTTTGGCTGCACACACCTTACGTTACAACCCTGCATCACTTGATGAATTCATGGAATTATTTAGGAAACATGACTATGCTGTATAATAACTATTATATGTTTCATGTGTCTCATTTTCCTCAGTGTTGCTGTTTGCTAGTTGACTTTAATGCTGTAGGGATATTCAGAACATTTGCTCTGTAGCTGTAATCAGACTGTTAGCCATGCTGCTTGAAAGTAAATACATTGTGAGTGTATGCAGTTCTGTAGTGGTAAATAAACAACAAAGCACTGGGTAGCTCGTAATGGGTGGCTGGCATGCAAATAGTTCCACTTCAAGTGACATGCATTGTTGACACAGAAGGCTGATTCAGTATGTAATTGCCAGTGTTGTAGTGCGCTCGCTTATTAGTGTGATTTTGTGTACCAAATCTGACTTTTTTATTTTACAATAAAATGACATGTAACATGTTTCACTTCTGGCAAATGAGTAATGTCACAGCAGATGTTTAGCCTTTCGTGTGTACAGTAACTGCAACCTTTGATGCTTTTAGATGGTCACTGATCAGACTTTTACTTTCAAAACATTTTTTTCTTTAACACACCTCCACAACTCCTTCAACAACACTGTTAGCTAATGTGCCAGCTGTTCATATATGTTCATGAACATTCAGTGACTCTGTCTACGGGTTTGCTATATTCTAAGTTAATCATGTTCATGCGTTAACCTCGGACCTTTACTCTAATATTTGCATTGTTTCTAACTTATTTATAACTAGCCCTAATATGCCTCAGGGCAGGAGGTTGGAATAAGCTGTGATGGTCTGGCAAGTTGTCAGAAAACGGACTGAGGTTTTTCAGCTAACATAAATATTGGTCGTATATATATTTTGTTTCTCTCTATGGCCACTCCGGGGCTCCGCAAATAAAGGTGAATTAACCCTCCACGACATCCCTACAGTAGCTGTAGAGAATTTCAAGTCCATTTTATTTATATAGGCCAATATCACAAATCACAATTTGCCTCAGGGGGCTTAAAGTCTTGTTGTGGTTTTGTCATTGCTGCTGTCCTTGTACGATGTGTCCCTAACTTGATACTCTACACAAACACAAATCCTGAAATAAATCTATTTCATGATTCACATCTCAGACTGTCACCACATTTCACTTGCTAACACTGTTCTTATATTGAAAATAAGAGATCCTAAAACCCAGTTGCTTTCCCATTCCAACATCATTATTCTTGCTGCATTACAACGCTAAGCAGGAGTGACAGAGGCACCAATGTGTGTTCATTTGAATCATCATGGTCACTAGAAACTCATTTAAATTGATTTGGTCATCTTTAAATGATTACACCGTGCCAGTTTTAGACATGTTCCCTGAGCCATATGCCACTGTAACCTTTACAAATGTTGTGTGCCAGCAGTGGCTGATTACTCTGGTGGGAAAAATAAAATGATACAGATAGGAGCAAATGAACAAATAGAATGGTAATTTGTTCTGTATCAATCTGCGGTATCAGATTATAAATTAAATAAGGGCACGGTGAAGCAGCAGCACTCCCTGCTATTAAAGGTAGATATGCAATCAGCATCATTTATGCTCAAACTGACATTCCTAATGAAAAAAAACAACAACTCTGTATTTATCTGTCTTTTGGGTATAGTAATACTGTTGTGTTTATTCTAATGAATGTTTCTGATTTAGGATACAGAAGCACAGACACATTAATTATATTTGAAATCAGTTCAGTACGGCAGCGTATTGCTGCATCATGACAAAAAGAAATTGTGCTTGTAATAACAAGAAACATTTCTCGTTTTTACATGATCCTCTATATTAAAATAATATTTTTTTTATAGGTCTAAAAATTACTTTGTCATGACCATATAGGTCATTACTCTCTTAAACAGTACAATCATTTGTAACATTTTCTGATGTGACCATGATGCATTCCTTATGTGGTATCAATGTGGTACCAGTCAAGGCAGATGACCGCCCACCCTGGTTCTGGTTCTGGTTCTGCTCGAGGTTTCTACCTGTTAAAAGGGAGTTTTTCCTTGCCACTGTCGCATAGTGCTTGCTCATGGTGGGAACTGTTGGGTCTCTGTAAATATAAAGAGTCGGTCTAGACTTTTTCTATATGAAAAGTGCCCTGAGATAACTTTGTTATGATTTGGCATTATATAAATAAAATTGACTGAATTGAATGTGATTATAATGCAATTCCTCACAACACATACAGGTTAAATTTCACCCAAACATGCCTATAAGGGGCTGATGATAGCATAGTCAAGGCAGAGTGGCAATGCTCTTATAAAACCACTTCATGGAATACATTTTGTTTCTCAGAACATTGAATATTGGAAAACAATGTAATGCCTTACATCACAACCCAGAGCAGCAAAATCAAAGTGAGGCTTTGTTTTCCATTACCAGCCAGCCCAGGAACATAAAACAATAGCACACTGTTACAATATTAAGCAGCCACTTTCCCATAAGTGTGCTCTAGTCATGCGTTGCAGGGCAGCTGGCCTGTCAAGGTGAGAGTAAACTGTTATGACACTTGTTGGAAAACACACACTTTCCAAACACAAGCGCACATTATGGTTTTTGTATCTTGTCTGATTGGGGTACATCCTGCTGTGTGAGACACTGTGATATTACAGTAATACTGCTTTCAACATCTTGCATGTTAAACAAGTCCCTAATCAACTATTACTTCTGCCATGCACAAAACTGCTGCATGTACTAGCAGTGTCAAATACATTCTTACACTAGTAGGTGGGACAGGGTGCTTCAGTTTTTCCTTTATTATTATTATTATTTTTTACTTTATTGAATCATTTGTTTCATTCATAAAGTATAGAATAATACATATTTCACAACACCTTGCAGTTAATTTTGATGCTTGGAATGTGAAACTGCAAAAAATGACACTCTAAACAGCCGACCAACAGAGATATTACTGTAACATCTGACGGCTTGCAGGAAAGGGAATAGAGACAAAATCATAGCTTAAGTGTGTAATTGCATTCATTTGTTTGCCTTAGTCGCATTACCCGATATTCTCTACTGCGTCTTTGAATCCTCATTTTGCATGGAGTTACTGTGTTCAATATGTATCTATGATTTCCTCTGTGGATATAAGCCATTCACACAGAGAGCCATTATATTTGTCTTAGAACAAATATTATGTATTACTTTGAGTTTTACAGCAAGTCTGAGGATTTAAAGGGCAATTAAAGCAACTGTGGCAAACAAATCCTTATTAAAATGATAGATGATTTATTCCTGCTTTCAGTTCAGTTTACAGCATTTAAATATTCTTCTAAATTATCAAACGTGTTTTGTGGTGTATCGAATTTAAAGCACTGCTTTAAAAAAAGTTTTTGTTTCTCTCTAAAAAATAAAAGTAGTTCTGGATTATGAATGTAATCAATATGATTCAGAAGCTGGATAAAGCTATCAATTTATATTTAAACTACTTACTAAACTAAACTAAATCTATTTTATGAGGGAAATTGTAATATTCAGATGTTCTGTTTTGGTTCAGAGAAGCTCAACTTCACTTGATAATATGAGTGCTATACACCACATGAAGAATTACTTTTTTTTCTTTCCTTATTATTCCCACTGATTGTACATTTTGAAGGAATTTGAAGACTACTTTTGTTTGTAATAATAATAATGAACAACTTCCAGAATCTCTCCCTAGAAAAAGAAATAGCATGTCCTTAAGTGTTCGTGTCGGGAGGAGCACATTTTCTAAAAAGCCACTTCATACTGTTACAGTACATCATATTGACATGGTAGCATGTACAGTCAAATGCTTTTTAAAGATTTTTCAAAACCATTTTATTGCGCCCATGTTTTTGATAGTTGATTCAACACTGCCTTTTTTAAAAACATGACCACAGTTCTTCCCTAACCTTAACCACATGTTTATTACCATAACTATGACCACAAAGGTCCCCTAACTTTAACAAAGCAGTCATTTTTACCCAAACCATGATCCTTCCCTAAACCTAACCAAATCCTTTATGTGCCTAAACCCAAGCAAACCAACTAAACCACTAGTGTTTTAGTTGTTAAACTTAAACAAAACCCTAACCTCCACCAATTGTTGTAGTTGCCTGACTCAAAAGCTGGGGGTATGCTCAAAAACAATGCGTCGTCCGACTAACACTAAGTGTTTGTAGCTGTTGTAAAGGGCTTTATTCTGCCTTCTTACCACTGCACACCTGGGTGTTTTTGGAAAGTTATAATAATTGTCAGAGGCAGCTCCTCCAATTCCAACTTTGGAAAGGTAAAAAAAAAATAAAAAGCCTCTGAACCCTGGCTTTTGCAGAATTATCTAGCATCCTTGTCTGGTAATAGGGTTGCCTGAACAGATAACCTGTCTGTTAAGCTGCTCCTTATATGCCCAAGGTCACTAATAGGCGGGCCGCGGTCCTGGTCCAGAACCAGAAGCCGTCCTATCCGGATCGATAAATTATTGAGAATTATTACATTTGACGGAGCGTTTCTATTTTAACCGGCGCAGCTTTTCTAGCCTTTGCGGCACTGGTTTAGCGGCCCAGGAATCTCACAGACAAAATGCATGCATTGTAAATCATCTCACGTGATGCTACTCAGCCAATCACATCTGTGCATTCTGATAAGCATTGGGACTCGAGTCAGTGAATGAGATACACACATACACAGGGGAGAGATGAGACGAGAGACAATAGTCTGAGAATCAGAGAAAAGTAATTTCACATGGCGTGCTCTAACAAGAGAAAAGTAGACAGCAAAAACAGAGCTGTTTACTTTTCGGCAGACTCTTACATGTTCATTCTTCCCACGGGCAGTTCAAAACCAGGATGTCTCATGCTCTGAGACCATGGTGATTATAAAAAGTGGCATTGTGAAGTGCCACTACGAGACAAAGCACAGAGCATCTTTTGAGCAAAAATACCCAACCAATATGATGAACCTTTGCTTGAATACATTTTCTCTAACTAGACCTCTTTAAATTTTAATTGAATACCCCTGTCATATTGTCATATGCAATCAGCCTCAGTTTGCTGTAGTTTAATGTATGAAGGACAGCTTTCTGTCTGTCAGTTAGGTTTGCACTGTAGTGCATTCTGAGGAGGTCCACGCTGAATTTGGCCTCAGCCTGTTTTCCAGAGTTGTAATCAAGTACTGCACAACATGTCCTTACTGAGGTGTCCTTGGACTTGGCACACCCATAGGTTTAACTCTTTAAAGCATTCTTGATACTTGAAGCCATAAAATAGACATGTTGCAAACATCTTGAATATCAAATGGCACATCAAAGGAATTCATAATAATCCTCACAAAAGCGCCTGAAGCATGTTATCAGAAAAACAAAGTTTACATGATAGGTCCCGTAGAACTCATGTTTCTCAAATGCAGTTTGTCTGAGGACTTGAAAGTGTCTCTTGACGTGTGACAAATAAATGTTTCATGAGATTTTTTACAAAAATGGTTGCAAACATAGCAGATAGCACCAGCTCCTCTCATGCGCTGTGTTCATGACGATACCACCAAAATGCTCAGTCACAAAGTGAAGCAGTTTCACTGTGACAGTGTGACAAGTGTTCATGACATAGTGATGTCAGTGGCAAAATGCGATATTTTAATTTCAGTAACAGGTTCATTTTAAAATGTACACTTTATTTAATGAGACATCCCGAGATAGTAGTTAGTAGTTCAAGTCTATTTTGGGAAATGAAACAAAACCTTCAGTGAAAAACCTGATGCAGTTGGAACAAAATAGGTTTAAAGTGTAAGGCTGGTGACATTCTATTTTTTTTATTGTCAACAAATCCCATGAAAAGACCAAAACCAACGCTGTGTTAGTCTGTCTACTTTCTGACTTCCCTACCATGTCTGTGGCTCTCAGCTCCAAGCCCATTGGTTTCGACTGAAGATGTAAATCATTAATAACACCTCCCTGATAAATTGTTTCATCTTTAAAAATGACTTTCCTAAAACAGCTGGATACTGACATGAAGCTTTATGGCAGAGAGGAATATGATATATCAGACTTTGGATACACACACAATACTTCAAGGTTCAAGGTACGTTAATTAGTCATTCTACAACACAGGGCTGAAATGAAAGCTGTAGCCCCCTTCATGCAACACACACATAACACATATACAAATATTTAAAATTAGAATACAATAAAACTAAAAATAATATATACAGTTACTTACATACGTTATACAAAAGGTAGTGTTATGATAATGTGTAAAACCAGCCTAACAGAAAGTTCCATGTCATTTATTTATGGTGGAGTGCGGAGGATGAGGTGGGGTTAAGGAGTCTCACAGCCTGAGGAAAGAAGCTGCTCTGTAGTCTGGTGATACGGCAGCCGATACTTCTGTATCGCTTGCTAGATGAAGTCTCATAATGATGGTAGTGACATCTGCTAACTTCACAACAGAATCCTCTCCATGTCGGGGATTGCAGTCGTGGGTGTACAGGAAGAACAGGAGGGGGCTGAGCACACAGCCCTGGGGGGCTCCGGTGTTGAGCACTATGGAGGAGGTGTGACCGCCAATCCGAACCGACTGGGGTCTGTTTGTGAAGTCCAATACCCAGTTGCAGAGTGTAGTACTCAAGCCCAGAGTTGTACTTGTTAGTAGAGCTGCAATGACTACGACATCAGAAAAGGAATCGGCAACTAATTTGATAGTCGATTATTCGAGAAAGTCATTTTACAAGCAAGGTGAGAATTTGAGTCTTTTCCTTGTCTTGTATGTATTGTAAATGGAATGTATTTGGGGTTTCTACTGAATCTAATAATAATTTTATCCAGAAAATAATCAGCAGATTAATTGATGAAAATAATAATTAGTTGCAGCCCTACTTGTTAGTTGGGATCAATTCAACTTTGGATTTGGTCTTTTTATGGGATGGATGGTAAATATCTTTCCATATTGTTAAAAACTCTGTATCCCCTTTGGATAAACACCTTTGGATTGTAATTGTTTGATTGATTGATGGAGGTGTGTTTTAATCTGCCTCCTGCCTTCATGCCAGTGAGAAATCTTACATTTATGAGGACAACATCTACTAATAGCTCAAGAGTGTGCTGGAGTGAAAACAATAAAACCCTCACAGGCTGAGCTCAGTTGCACAAGGACATTTTGGGATGTATACTGCTCAATAGCATGTGAGATGTGCATTTAAATGCCCACTGGGTTTTTGGATATGGAGAGTGGAGAGTTAATATACTTTCACATTTTTAAGGTTTAATCAGCACCATGAGAGGATCCACCTGCATCTCCTCTCTTTATCCATACAGCAGTAAACACGGATGCTAAAGTCATAAATTTGAAGTGTTAATCAGCTCAAGATCGGGGCTACAATTAAACCCACTGTCGGATAAACACTTCTTCTCCAGTAGTCCATGAGAATATTTGATTATGCATCTCTATTTACAAATATGATACCTGCAAGTGAGAGTTATTGCTGTGTGTACTTGTTCGCTGATGTATAAAGAAGCACTGGCACAGAGCAGCGAGTGGGAAGCGTGATTAATTTGTGTTGTGGGACATATAAGTTCTAGAGTAGCAGCGGATCAAAAGGAATTGACAGCTCATAAAACTCATCTGTGAGTTGGCTCAAAGTTTATGGGTGCCAAATCTGGCCCTGGATCCTCATGTCCGTCATGCGGCCTGAACCCAAAAGCCCCACCAGATCAAGAGTTCAATTTAGCAGGACATCATTTCGAAAAATTTGTCATCTCTCACAGTTCTATCATTGCAGTAGTCTGTTGTTAGTCCTGCCAGCAATCATAGCCAAGCCTGCCCGGAGAAGTGCAGAGTTCCTGGCAAGTTTCACAAAAATAGCCCGGGACCCTTCTGTTATCTCTTGGAGTTCTGCTGATATAAGCTGTTCTGCACCCACTTCACCACGTATGCCAGAGGAGATTATATCTTGTACAAAGTCGACTACCTTTTCCCTGGATGATACGCAACACAAATCGCTCAAAAAGGTCATTGATACACACTTCAGCTGTCATCAGCACACCGGCCACTTGAGTTTTACCAATTATGAATGCAACTGAAATTTCCTTGAAGACTGAATGACTGAAGTGTAAAAGTCTAGTTTAGTGACATTTCTCAAAGGACAATCTCTTTTATTTCACTAAAGTGAAATAGTTCAAAAAACCATTTCAATCCCATTAATCTCACCAGTAACCATTCTCACATGGAAACATATTTTATAGTATGTGATAACACAAAAGCTGTCCTTTCCCATGTCCATAAAATAACACATGCTCTTTATTAAAAGCTGCAAGATCACCTTCCAGTACCATTACTGCTTCTATTTTTAGCACCAATGATAATTAAAATCTCTGAATATGGCAGTGTACTGTAGGTGTTATGCTTCACCCACTGAGCCATACAGGACCACAAGGACTAAATGAAGTAAACTTTTTAAATCTTCTATTTTAAGCACTGCAGCCCTTAAGGTGTGTTCAGCACCAAAGAATATTAAGCCCACACAAGTTTCAGATTTAACTATAGAATATGTGATAGTACATCTGTCAGTGGTTTACTCTAGACATTAATAATCATTAATACACGTGCGCGTGTCTAGAGCAGTCCCTCCTACTGAAAATGAGTTCCAGCGCTCATGAAAATAGGCAGTTTTTAATCATACTCTCCAAATGTTTTTTTCCTTTATTGCAGCATTAATATCTTTAGCCTGTTTGTCAAGAGAGGATGCTGTACATCTATGTCTTGATGGGTCATCTTTTTTATCCCTGAAATATCTGAAAAGGACTCTAATTAGCAAAGATTTATAACACTTCTCAACTTTCTATATAAACTGTACATATCTATCAATTTTGTATTACTGCTTAGTCTTGAAATTTTGATGAATTATGCAATCTTTGTTTTGGTCTTTTTTGTCAACTATATAAAATATATATTTATATATATATATATTACATATATTTTATATAACTATATAAAATATGTAGTTAGTTAGATTTCAGCACATAGGGAAAAGCTAAGCCTTTCATCTCCTACATAACAAATGGTACACTCTTCATACCTGCAGAAACAAATTGTTATATATA